>CM053622.1:18209673-18247669 GCA_028646595.1 Phalanger gymnotis | reverse complement strand
AAGAAGAAAAGAGAGGTCAATCAATCTTAAGATTAATTAATTAAATTAATTAATCAATAGTCAATGGTCTATTTGATCACATAGACTTCTTCAGACTCTTCTAAGACTCCCCGCCCCGGCTCTGACATCCCCTGTTCTAAGTTCCCTCCCAGATCCGACATCCCCTGTTCTGAGACCCTCCCAGCGCTGACATCCCCTGTTCTAAGGTCTCTCTCAGCTCTGACATCCCCTGTTTTAAGGCCCCTCCCAGCCCTGAAATCCTCTGTTCTAAGGCCCTCCCAGCTCTGACATCTCCTGTTCTAAGGCCCTCCCAGCTCTGACATCCCCTGTTCTAAGGCCCTCCCAGATCTGACATCCCCTGTTCTAAGGCCCTCCCAGATCTGACATCCCCTGTTCTAAGGTCCCTCCCAGCTCTGACATCTCCTGTTCTAAGGCCCTCCCAGCTCTGACATCCCCTGTTCTCAGAACCCTTCTAGCTCTGACACTCTAGATCTCAAACTGACATTCTTTGTTCCATGATCCCTCAAAGATCCCTTTCTCTGGTACTTCCAGAGCAAAGACAAAAGTGGCATTCTCCTAAGTGTACCTCTCTATCTCTCCCCCCACTCCCATGCCCACCCCTATCATGACAGAAGCTAACTAAAGGGCCTGTCACTGGCTGTGTCTTGTTCACTTAAATACCAATTTGCCTTGGCCATGTACAGTGTTTGCCCAGATCCCAGACATGTCAAGTGAACTTTGCAAAACCGTCAGAGCCAAATAGAACTCGGGTCCCACCGGTGATTTGTTCTCCATTGATAGTCAGGTGTGCTGCATCACCAGGACAGCTTCGAGACACCTGTCTAACATCTGATTTATGATCAAAATGAGCCAATTAATTTCTCCCTTCCATTGGAGGTTCAAGTCATCCGGCAGAGAAAAGCCACAAAAACACACTCCCAGGAGGCAAAAAAACCTGACTCAGCAACCCCCACTCTCCCTCAGGAGCTGCTATGAACAGATGACCGAGGGACAGCCACCGATTTAGAGAAGAGACTTAATAAGTATGTGGTTCCACGAAGCAGTCAGAATCTGTTTGCAATCAATTTGCTGTCCCCACAATGTGCTACTGACATTATCTTTTGTGTACCGACTCTGGTGACCTTCCCTCAAGTAATCTGGTCCCACAAAGGAAAGTGAAGTTGCTCCACCGTGAATTACGGGACTGCTGGGGGAAGCTGTTTTAATTTGCATGCTGACAAAGGTATTAACTTAACCCCTCCAAATAAGATGCGTCCTTTTGTCTGACTGGCAATTCAAAATCGGTGTTGTGACTATAGCTGACTGAAGCCCAATTACTGTAATAAATGTATTCCAAATTTCATCTCGATTGCATTTGCATTTTAATGAATGATGCCTACCTCCTTATCAATTTGGCAACGGGGAGAGGGTTATTAAGTTATTGTATAAACGGGATGGTCTGACGGAGAAGCCGTCGATACAAAATAATATTGAGCCGGTGTCTTCCCAGCCAAAGGCTGGGTGACTAAGCGCTTCTGTGGATGGACTGAAAATTCCAGGATTGGAGGACAGCTCTAGAGATGCCCTAGCCCTAACTGGTTATGTGACCTCGAACAAATCATTTAAGCTCTCTGCGTCTCAGATTCCTCTCTTTAAAAACGAAAGGGTTGAACCCCTTTGTTTGAGTTCCAAGGTCCTTTTCAGTTCAGACGCCCTGAGCTTATAGCAGTTCATGGGAAAGGGGTCTCAGGGTTTTAGTAGACAATGTTGTGTTGTGTTGTATTGTGTTGTGTTGTGTTGTTCATTTTTCAAAGAGGACTAATGACATCATGGAGTGATATCTTGAGTTGTGAGTGAATTGGATTTAAGGGAGGCAGAGTTCTGCATGAAGTCATCAGCCTTACCCTCTCTCTTCCTCAGTCTTTGAAGTCCAATGGCAGGACAAAAGTCAGGATGACCGATGATGGCCTCGGTTTACAATAGATGACCTTTGTGTCTTGGATGTCTAACCAAGCTCTGAGCGCTCCACAGAGCCTGCTTCAGCCGCCTTTGTGGCCATTGGAACAAATTGCTCTCATCCACCAGTTCCACCAAGGGAAGTCTTCACGTGCTTAGGGTAGATGGCCCCCAACCTGAGTATGAAGGGGAAAGGAAGGAAACTACCTACTATGTGCCAGGCACTGTGCTAAGCACTTTACAAATATCATCTTATTTGTTCCTCACAGCAACCTGTGTTATGATTCCCATTTTACAGTTGAGCAAACTGAGGCAAACAGAGGTAAATGACTTACAAGGCAAGTGTGCATCAGGGGTGGGACTCAAACTCAGGTCTTCTAGAATTCAAAGCCAGCTTTCTATTTACTATATGGGGTGCTTCTCTTAGCACCCCTGAACACCATCTTAGATTGCATCAAAAGATGTGTCTAGAGGGGGAGTTCTTCAGGTTTTTTTTGTGTCATGCACCTCTTTGGCAGTGTTGGGCAAAGGCCATGGATGCTTTCTCAGAAGAATGCTCTCAGGTCCATAAAATCAAATAATAGGATTATGAAGAAATCCAATTATACTGAAATTAGCTAAAGATAGATCAATAGAGATAAATGATAAGTAGAGATGATAGATGATAGAGAAAGCAATAGATTGGTCGCTATAGATGATAGATACAGAGATGGTAGATAATAGAGGTGTGGATCAATGACAGAGAAGTAGAAATTACAGATGATGGATTGGTTGATATATATTGATAGATACAGATTGATTGACAGGGATAGACAAATAGATAAAACAGACATATGGAAGGACAGACAGGCGGACAGACAAATAGGCAAGCAGATAGAGAGAGAGAGAGATAAGACAGATGGATGGATGGATGGACAGAGACAGACTAAATAGGTAGGTAGATAGATGGAGATAGATAGATAGATAGATAGATAGATAGATAGATAGATAGATAGATAGATAGATAATCTGCCAGGCATGATCAGACCACACCTAGAGGTTAGGGTTCAATTTGGGACACCACATTTTAGGATGGTCATTAACAAATTGAAGGATATCCTGCTCAGGGTGACAAGGCTACAGACAGGCCTGAAGATCACAGCATACAAGGATGGGTTGAGGGAACTTGGAACATTCAAACCCAGAGAAGAGTTGGTTGGGGTAAGATTTGTGTCCTCAGATATCTGAAGGGCTGCCATATAGAAGAAAGATCAGATTAGTTTCCACTTGGCCTTGGAGGTCGGAGCCTGGAGCAGTGAGTGCAGAGAAGCAGATCTAGGCTTGTTGTGAGGGGATGCATCCTGACAATGAAAATTGTCCCAAAGTAGAATGGTCTGCCATGGGAGCTAGTGAGCTCCCTGTCGCTGGAGATCCTTGAGCAGAGCTGGATGACCACTTGTCAGAGACTGTGATTATTGCTCAGGAATGGGTTGGGCTGGCTGGCCTCTGAGCCCTCTTCCAGCTCTGAGATTCTGTGACTGTCCATCCACCATCTTTTTCTCCCTCCTTCCTTGAAATCAAATCCTGTGTAGCTTTAACAAAACGGATCATGAACCAGACAGATGAAGCAGGCTACGCAAGATTCCACGTCCCAACAATTTAGGAGCAAACTGATTTATTGGCCATTATTCGAAAAGAGTAATATTTGTTAAGTGAAAATTTTCCATGTAGGCAATTCCCTCTTGCAAGAGCGGGGCTGCCCTGAAATCACATTGCAAGGAGTGTTTGTTCAGCGTAATGTCGTTCTGCCTTCCCAGCCGAGGCGCTGTTTGGCTTATAGCTTCATATTTCTCCCAGGCAGAGACAGGAACTGTGAGTTAAAAGCTGAGAGGGGAAGAGCTAATGTAACTAAAAAATGCAAGGTGACATCTGGGATGGGGGCTCTTAATCTGAGACGTTGAGCCCTATGCCCCCATCATAGCACAAGAGGCTCTCTGGACCCTTAGGAGGGCAGCATGGAATGAGGGGAAGGCCAGTGATCCAGGAGTCTGGAGTCCTGGGCATTAGGGGTGGCTGGTCCAGTTAGTAGCTGTGTGAGCCTAGGGTAAACCCCTCAACTTCTTGGAGAGTTGATTTAGCTCTGTCAGATATATGACCCATAGGCAACATTCAGGCAATCCAACTGCACCAGATTAAAATATAACTGGAAAATGCTTGACAAAATAAAAATACAATAAAACATAGATAATGTTAATATGTGGTTTTCTAAGTCAATATACAGCCTGAAGAGATCCTTAGACACCATTTAGTGGCCCTGGTTCAATTCGAGTTTGAAAGCACTGATTTAGATCAAAATGAAAAGTCTCTGAAAGATTCTCTTCCAGTGGAATGTGAATTCCTTGAGGGCAGGGACAGTGTTTTGTTTTGTCTGTGTCCAGATCCAGAGTGGCCTAGTGGATGGAGAGTTGGCCTCAAAACCAGGAAGAACCTAAGCAAGTCACCCATTATCTCAGTGCCCCAGGCAACTGTCTAAAGACTGATAAGGTGCTCATCTGTACTGGTAGAGGGTAGAACTCTCCTGGAGTTCTCTATGCTAATGGAATGGCCCAGTCCTCATGCCAATAAACTGCAGCCTAGCACAGAGACTTAGAGATATCTCCAGCATCTAGCCACAGTGTCTGGCACCCAAGTAGGCACTTAATAAATGCTTATGGATTGCCTGCTGGGTGGGTACATATCACTTCCTGACTGGGAAATCCCACCACCCATGCAGATTGCAGGCCATGTATGACCTAAGTCATAAATGAGTTTTAAGGAGGGGCTGGGGGCAGTATGAGGTTAAGTGACTAGTCCTGGATCACCCCGCCAGCATGGATCAGAGGCGAATAACAAAGATGGTGATGTCGAAGATGAGGATGAGGACGATGATGACATTTTAAATTCTGAGAAATGATAGACAATTATAAGTAGTAGGAGCCAAAGTCAAGCCTTGTGCCCAGGCCAACTCACAGAATAGGCTGCCTCGGGAGATGGGGGGAAGGGCATCAAACAGAGTTCACTTGAGCGTTTCTCAGACATGTCATAGAGGACACTGCTGTCCAGGAGCTGGCATCTGGAGCTCTCTTGTGATTCTGGGAATTCATGCCTCCGTGTGCAAGTTAGGGGTAAATTTAGGCTTGTCATTGGGAAAAGCTTCTTTGCTATTGGGCTTCTTGTCTATAATGGTCATGGGATGTCGGGGGAGCTAGTGAGTTCCCCATCCTTGGAGGTCTTCAAGCCAAGATTAGATGACTACATGTCACAGAAGGGATTCCAGGTTCAGGTAGGGGCCAGAATGGATAGCTTCTTCCAACTTGGGAGCACTGAGATTCTCTGATTTCTGACCCCGCATCCAGACACTCTCTAATTATTAAACAAGCATTTATTGGGAAGGCAGTAAGAGGAGCCTAGGTGATGCAGTGGACAGAGTCAAGAAGACCTGAGTTCAAATCCAGTCTCAGATACATCATAGCTGTATGACCCTGGGCAAATCACTTAACCACTTAATCAGCTTCCTCATCTGCATAATGAGATAATAATAACACCTACCACCCAGGGTTATTGTGGGGATCAAATGAGAATATTTGTAAAGGGCTTTCTCAATGTGAGTTATTATTATACCAATATATATTATATAAATGCCTATTATTGCTATTTATTATTACACTGTCCATTTACAGGAGATAGGCTGGTTCACTGAAAAAAAAATGGTGTGAGCTCCTTGAAGGCAGAGAGTGTTTTATTTTTGTCTCTGCATATCTGCACAGTGCCTGGCATACAGGAAGTGCTTAATAAATGCTTGTTGGTTCATTCTTTGATGATAGAATGGGAGCCCCTTTCTATTTTTATCCCCAATGAGCATTTGGTCATTTCTTCATGATGATGATACTGTTGCAATTACTATGTGCCAGGCTAATAGCTGGGGACCCTGAGGGCTTGAGCTAAGGTGACAGCCGTGGGAGTGAAGAGAAGGGGGAGAAGGTGGGAGATGGTATGGAATAAACACTAAGATTTAACAACCAGCCAGATGCGTGGGCATGAGAGAGAGAGGAGTCCAAAATATTGCTGAGACTACATTCTGAGATGCCAGAAGGATGGCGATGCCTTTGATAGAAATAGGGAAGTTTGGAAGGGAGCAGGGGCTTGGGAAGGGAGAAAGAGAATGACTTTTAATGAGAAAATCCGTTTTAAACATGTTTCAGTTTAAGACAGGGCAGCTAGGTGGCGCCATAGTGCACAGAGCGCTGCATGACTCATCTTCCTGAGTTCAAATCCGGCCTCAGACACTTATTAGCTGCGTGTCCCTGGGCAAGTCACTTAACCCTGTTTGCCTCAGTTTCCTCATCTGTAAAATGAGCTGGAGAAGGAAATGACAAACCCCTCCGCCATCTTTGCCAAGAAAACCCCAAACGGGGTCAGGAAGAGTTGGACACAACTGAAAATGACTGAATGATAACAAATTTAAGACATGTTTGAGTTTACGATGTCTCTGGCATATCGCGTTTGAGGTGTCTAGTAGTCAATTAGTGATGCAGGACCCAAGTTCAGGAGACTGGGGCTGGATATCTAGATCTGGAGGTCATCTGCACAGAAATTATAGTTCAACCCATGGGTTTAAGCTTATTCATCTCTTATTGTAGCTCTCTTTTAAATGAACTTTGAGTGTGGCAGCAGTGATCTAAAGTGATTTGTGTCTGAGACTGGGTTTGAACCCAGACCTCTACTGACTCTGAGCCCAGGACCCTATATGCTATGCCATATTGCCGCTGTTATAACACTAGGCCCTTAAAATCTGCATTGGCAGCACCAGGAAAGCCTCCCAGTACCCCCTAGAAGAGTAACCAAGCAACCAGACTTTCTCCAAACAGCCTGGTATGTTTAGAAATCTCCCAGATACCCGAGTTGTAGGGGAAATCAAGCACTCATACCCTTCTGAGCAGACCAACATCAGAGTATCTGAAGGAGAGGGCCATAGTGCCACCGGGGGCCACCATCATGGCCACAGAGCCACCAAACTCTGACATTTCCTCCTTTCCGCAATCACTGGTTCAACAGCAAGTCACCAAGAGACTGAGTTATTTCAGCTAGAAACTAGGAAAGTAGTGATTGCCATCCCCAAGATGACAAAAAGACCGTTTATCGGTATCCCTGCCCACGCAGCAGACCATCACTGACCCAGGCATCCTCAAACTAGGTGGCTCTTTCCTTCTTCGCCATAAATGCATCTTGGGAGATCCACCCAATGTGCTGCAGGAAGGCCTCCTCAATCTCTCCCAACATCATGAAACTAGCTGGCTGTCCACCTGTCATCCCTCATCAAGCTAAGTGTCCATTATCAAGTCTTTTCTTCTTGTCTTACATTCTCAGGGAAGGAAAGGGGAATTTCTTTTGCTCCCCTCCTTTGCCTCTTCATAGATCGCATGTTTCAGCCTGTTCATTCCCACCATGCCCTCTGTTAACAGTCATTTTTAATTATTCAGTCCATCTCTTTTTAAAATCTGGAGAAGGGAGGAAAGGGGGGAATGATTCTATTTCCCTGGAATTGAACAATTCAAGAAACCAAACCATCTGCTTCATCTGGGTGGGCTCCGGGTGACTTAATTCTCCGCCTACCAGGGGACAAGAAGATGCCACCCTGGTCTAGAGGACAGATGTTTCTATCTGATTGGAATCCATTCCCACTTCTCTGCTACTCAGAGGCCACGAGGCTGCTTGGCAGCGGCTGTCCCTGCCCCTCCCCTGCTATTTCTCTCCCTCTCTCATTTCTGTCATTATCTGTAGATGGGTAAGCATTCCCTCCTCTTCCCCCCAAGAGTGGAATGCCCTTCCCCTTGTCTCCCTAGTCCTGACAGCCTTCACTGACAGCCTTCCTCTGACTGAAAGTATACTGAAGTGACAGCAAATAGAATTTAGCAGCTAACAGGTAGCTCCAGGCGATTACCTGCCAAGCTGTGCCAATCAACCCAAGGCAGCAGGTGACCCCATGACCCATGTGAGAGCTGAAGATGTGGCAGAAACCGTTATTGAGCAGGGGAGAGCTTTGGGGTGGGGGGAAGACAATGGGAAAGGATCCAAGTGCTTTGCTAACCATGTGCTGGCTGAGCTGGAAAAACTGGGCTGAGCAGAGGATGGAGGGGAGGTTTGCTGCCACCAAGAGGCCCTTTAAGCTAGAACAGGATTTCTGAGTGCATCAGGGATCCTCGAGTCACAGAATCCCAGAACTAAAAGGACCTCAGATACCACACCATGCCTGAGCAAGAATGCCTGCTCCAATGCACCTGGGACAGCCAATGTTCTCCTGGAAACCTCCAGCGAGGCAGAGCACACCGCCTCCCAAGGCAGCTCTCCACCCTCTGGGACAGCTCCTCTGGTTACAAAATGTCCACTGACTGCCAGAATGGCCTCTTAGCAACCTGAGATATATGACATGGAATCAAGTAGCCTCATGGGGACAATATGATGACTGTCTTTGTGTATGTGAAGGACTGTTACATGGAGGAGAGGGACAAGACTTGTTCGGCTTGGCCCCAGAGGGCAAAACAGGGAGGGAAATGTGAGTGTGTGTGTGTGTGTGTGTGTGTATATGAGTGGGTATGTATGTGTAAGTGTGTGAGTATGAGTGTGACTGTGTGTCAGTGTATGTATGTGTGTATGAGTGTGTGTGTTTAAGAGTGTGTGAATGTGTGAGTGTGTGTGTATGTGTGGGAGTGTTTGTGTGTGAGAGTGTATATATGTGTGCCTGTGTATGAGTATGAGTGTGTGTACATGTAAGTGTGTGTGGGTATGTATATGTATGGCTGTGTATGAGTGTGAGTGTGTATATGTGTGAGAGTGTGTGAGTTTGTGTGTGTGTACACGTGTGTTCATAGAGGGCTGCAGAATAAATTGACGTAGAGTCCCAGCAGAATTTGACTCCCTGTGGCTCACTTCCTGTGTGATCTTGACATGAGTTGCTTTGTCCTAGTTTCCTCTTCTGTAAAATGAAAGGGTTGGACTAGATGGAGAAACTGAGGCTTAGAGACCTGCCTGGATTCCAAATCAGGCGTCATAAACATGTTGCTGCTATTCAGTCATGTCTGACTCTTCCTGACCCCATTTGGAGTTTTCTTGGCAAAGATTCTGGATTGGTTTGCTATTTCCTTCTCTAGCTCATTTTACAGATGAGGAAACTGAGGCCAACATGGTGAAGTGAGTTGCCCAGAGTCATACAGCTAGTAAGGGGAAGGAAAGAAATAAGCATTTATAGGGCACCAACTGTGTGCCAGGCATTGTGGTAAACACTTTACAAATATCTTATTCAATACTAGTGTCTGAGGGTGGTTTTAAACTCAGGAAAATAAGTCTTTCTGACTCCAGGCCTGGTGCACTATCCACTTTATCACCCAGGTGCTCCCCTATTTTTTATGACCATAACAAATCTCTAATTTGGGATTTAGGTTCAGTGTGAGAGAAAACATCCTAAGAGGTCATAAGACCAGAAAGTAGGATCCGAAAGAGATCATAGAGCCATCAAGTCCAACACCTTCATTTTACACATGAGGGTACCGAGGCTCAGCTAAACTGGCTTGCTCTAGGTCACACACAGAATAAGTAGCAAAGCTGGGATTTGAACTCAGAACCCTTAACTTGTAAGTTCAGCACAAACATTTGATTCTTTTTCCATTGTATGGCACTTTCAAGTTGATCAGGTTTAGTACTCATGTAGCCCTTCAAATCCTTTCCCCATTAAGTCAGTCAGCAAGCATTTATTAAGCACCTACTATGTACCCAGCATTGCGCTAAGCACTGGGAATACAGTGAAAGGCAAAAACAGTCCCTGCCCTTATGGACATCACAGTCTAGTGAGGAAACAACATGTAAATAACTAGATGGATACAAAGTAAATGCAAAGTAAATGGAAAGTGATCTAAGAAAGCACTGGCCCTAGAGTCAGGATGACCTGAGTTCAAACCCAGCCTCAGGTACTTCCTAACTATGTGACCCTACGCAAATCACTTCACGCTGTCTGCCTCAGTTTCCTCATCTGTAAAATGAGTTGGAGAAGGAAATGGCAAAGCACTCCATTATCTTTGCCAAGAAAATCCCAAATGGGTTCAGAGTCAGACATCATTGATAAACTACTCAACAACAAAGTCCTTAGGGGATCCCTATTGAAAATAAAAATGCCTTTCTGAGGAACAGCACCTTAAACCACTATAGTTAATATTGCACTGTCTCAGTGGAAATTAGTTTGTCATTGGATCAATTTCCAACTCAAACAGCCAACTATGAATAAGACCCTTCCAGAATGGGATAGAGGACCAACGTCTGGGAGTGGGGGAGTGCCAGGCCCAGGGAAAGGCAGGATGGATTTGGAATAGTAGAGTCGGATTCAAATTCTACTTTCTTCTGCTTCCTGTGTGACCTGGAACACACCAGATAGCCTCTCTGGGTCTTAGTCCACTCACAGAAGGTCAGTATAGCAAAATAAGTGGAGTGTTAGACCTGGAATCAGTAAGACCAGGATTCCAATCCCACCTTTGATACCGTGTGACCTCAGGAGAATTCTGTAACCTTTCTAAGTCTCAGTTTCTCCATCTGCAAAATGGAGGGCCAGGGGAATTAGACTTGATGCCCTCTGACATCCCTTCCAGCTATAGATTCCTGCCATCCTACAATCTATAGGAGGAAGGAGCTGGACCAGAGGGCCTCTGAGGCTCCTTCCAGCTCTGAATGCTGGCTGACAAGGTGGGGTGTAAGGAACAAAACAGGGGAAGGATGACCAGGACAAGCCACACCCCATTCTACCCAATCCTCCCACCACACGCTTCACAGAGAGCCATGGAAAACCCGCACCTGGCATCCTCAGAATAGCAAAATACTATGCTCAATGAATGACTGAAAAAACATTTGTTAAGCACTTAACTCTGTTCCAAGCACCCACGGTGCCAAGTACTGGGGTAGAAGAATCAATATGGTCCCTACTCATAAGGACCTAATGCTCTAATTGTGGGAAGGCAACACACACAGGGGGGTGGATGGAAAGGCTGGAAGTCCTAATGGCGATCAGTCCAAAGACAAAGCCCTAGGGTTCTCTTAATACATCTAGGTTAAAGAGAGCTTTGAGTACAGTGCAGGGGGATTGTTATCCCCATTTTACAGATAGGGAAACTGAGGCCCATGGCTATACAACTAGTATCTGAGCTGGGCTTCCAACCCAGGCTTCCCGACTCCAAGTCTGGGGCTCCTCCTCCTCCTCCTCCTCCTCCATTGTGATGATGCCTCTTCTCCATACCTTCCACCACTCCCATCTTCCATTTTCCAATTCTCTTTCTCCTTTTCCCCACACACAGTTACTTGATGCGGTCAGTGAAGATGGGCCAAGGATATTTCGATATTTTGAAGGCAGAGAACGCAATGAGAAAGAAAGCCTTGATGGACAAAAAGAGAGAAGACGAAGAGAGAAACAAATTTCAGCCGCCAAAATTGCTGACTGCTGAACCCAGTGACGCTAGCCTGAGGTAGGTAGACCCTACCTGCCATTAGTACTAATAGTCTCCAAAGGGGCTCTTTCGACTTGTTTTTGTGGTTGGGGCATTCGGTCCTGTCTCACACTTCATGACCCCAGGGACTACATCCGTAGGATGTATGGCAAAGATATTGGAGTGGTTTGCATGTCTTCCCCAATGGGTCCCCATTTTACAGATGAGGAACTGCAAAGAAGGGTTCAGTGACTTGCCCAGGGTCACACAGCTAGTAAGTATCTGATGTTGAATTTGAACTCAGGTTCAAATTCCTGACTCCAGGCCCTGTGCTCTAACCACTGAACTATCTAGCTGCCCCTCCTATTCTAATACCTCTTGGGAAAATAATCAACCACACCATTGAGAATTAAAATCATTAGGCAGACACTACTTGACTAGGGTCAGAGTCGGAACAAGCTTGGGACAAAAAGGTTCCCCACCAGAAATTTCACCAGGACTCCTTAGACAGGTAGAAAGAAATGAATTTAGCCCTTAACTGGCAAAACTTTGCTTCCTTCCCTTCCCCCATATTGTCACCCCAGGTGTGAGCTCTTTCACAGATAAGTCCTGCTCAACTCCCTCCCCCTGCAGTAACCCGCTGGAGTCCTGGGATCTTCAATGGGGCTGTTGTCCCAGGGTCTTTTCCTGATCCAGGCCTTCTATCCCTAAACCTGAGGTCCCCTCACCCTGCCTCAGTTGAATTTGTCTTTAAAACATGACTCGAAGAAGCTTTTGGTGCTATTTGCCATGGGCACATTTTGTGATGTTTGCCCCAGATGTCAGAACAGCCATTCAATTTTCTATATTCTATCGGTCTTGTAATCTCCCCATGGTAGTCTTGGCCCATCACTAAAGGTGTTAAAGTTCACTGAATCCTTTATGTAGAGATGGAAAAGACTTTAGAAGCCATGAAGTCTCATTTTATAAATGAGGAAACTGAGACATGGAGAAGTTAAATGAATTATAGAAGGTGACTTAGTGAATACAAGAGTGAGGATGAAACCATTGACCCCCAAAGCTACTATCTTTCCATTATACCACATTATCTCTGGCTTACAATTCCAGAGGATTCGAGATTTAAAATTGGATGGAAACTTGCCGGGTCATCTAGTCTAATCCCCTCATTTTAGAAATAAGGACACTGGGACCCAGTATCTTGCCCAAGATCGTGAGTGGGAGACGAGCTGAAACCTGTGATTTCATCATCTGGTCTGGGGTGGGAAATCAACTCATCAGTGGTATTCTAACCAATTCTACTCCCTACTCATTGATGCGAAATGGGGAAACCTGTAGTCCCACTTCCCTATACTGATGGGATACTTTAACGAGACTGTGTCTGGAAAGAGTGCCAGCTCTGGAGTTTGAGTTCAAATGTGAACCCTGACACTATCTGTGTGACCTTGGGCAAGTCACTTATTTCACTGTAAAATGAGGGAGGGGTTGAACCAGATGGCTCAGCTCCGATCCTTAAGTTCTTTGCAAATTTTTAAATGATATAGCATTCTCCCTTGCTTTTATATCATCCAACTGCTTTTTCTAACCATGTCTCTCTCTCACAGACACACACGCATGCACGCACCTTGGTACCTTCTGGGTTTGGCTCAGCCAGAATCAAGGGTAATGTACAAGACAGAGTCCCAAAGTCAGTCAAAGGGAGCAACATAACACCAGGCAAAAGGTGCCAGGAAACAGATCCAGTCTGTGGATCAGATATAGATTGACAAAGTGCATCGCGCTCTGCGTGAGGCTGTAGAGACGGAGCTACCATCAGGTACGGAGCCCAGAGTGATCGTTAAGGGAGAGACAAGTAAGCGTCATCAGTGCAGAACCAACCGTGACCTCTTTAGCCCAAATGCCCCGCGAGCAGATTCCCCTTTGATGATGGAGGGGCCCCAGCACACTTCCCTGCCGGGGAGGGGCTCACCGTCACTGCCCAGGTCCTGAAAATTAAGCCAGCATCCCGCGAGAGAGCCCCAGAGTGGATGCAGCTACTTAACGGTATTAACTTCCAGAAGGCCCTTTTTCTGAAAGAAGAGAGAAAGTGAACTGCCTCTCCCTCCTCGCTGAAGCTGACATAAATAGGCGAGGACGCAGGAGCTGGATTGCAGATCCTCTCCCGGCTTCCTAATAGGTTTGAGAGTAACTCTGCGTGTGTTTGGATGGGGTCTTTAATCCCACACAGGAGAACACGCATCCACTTTCAAGCCCGTGGTTCAGATTGCAGCCCTGTGGCTTCCTTTAAAGTTTCATAAATTTCAGCGTTGGTGAATTCCACTTAGAGCGGTATTGATCGGACTCTGGTATTGTAGTCCCAAGGAGTGAGGAAAAGCCGGGTCCAATTCTCCTCCCGCACCACCTTTAACCCTATTTGCCTTGCTCTGAGCACGTCATTTGGCCTTTTTCTGAACCTCAATTTCCTCATCTGTTAAATAGGGCTAATAATGCCTGTGTTTGTGCTTCACCTCCTTATAGTGAGGTTCAAATGAGATCAGAAATGGATAGAATCTCAGAGGTTATCAAGACCAACCCTCTTATTTTATACAGGAGGAAAGCAAGACCAATTTGCCTAGGGTCACCCAGGCACTGAGAATCAAGCCATCTGGCCCCAGAGCCAGCCCTCTCTCCCTCCCCTTTCCCACACTACATTTTCTATATGATATATGTAAAGCACTTTTCAGATTTTATTGTCATTGGTCATTTTTCAGTGGTGTCCAACTCCTTGTGACCCATTTGAGGTTTTCTTGGCAGAGATATTGGAGTGGTTTGCTATTTCCTTCTCTGGATTCAAACTTTATACTCTACACAAATATGTAAATAACCAAGGTAATCAGCATTTTTGTTATAGTAATGTGGCACATAGGTAGACAGAACGCTAGACGTAGGGTCAAGAAGAGCTGAGTTCAAATCCAGCTGCAGACGTTTACTAGTGGTGTGACCCTGGGCAAGTTACTACTGTCTACCTCAGTTTCCTCATCTGTAAAATGGGGATCATCGAATAGCACCTATTTCCCAGATTTGTTGTGAGGATCAAATAAGATAATCATTCAATAAGAACTTTGCAAATCTTGAAGTATTATGTAAATACTATATATTGTAGTTATTATTATTAGATGGAGGGCTTGACTCAGAATCAGGCTGATTCTAGGTTCAGATACCACTTCTGACAGCTACTATAACACCAGAAAAATCACTTCACTTTTCTGGGTCTGTTTTTACATCCATAAAATGGGTAAATAACAGCGATAGTAACTCTCTTACAGGACCGGTCTGAGGCTCCAATGAAGTCACACAGGTAAAGCCTTTAAGTGCTATGGAAATATTGGATCTCACTAGGACTGTCCAGGTGTTGGCCATTCCTACAATCAGAAGATGCTAGGGTGGAAAGGCCTTTCTACACCATCTAGTCCAGCTCCTTCATTTGACTGATGAGAAAACTAAAACCCAGAGAAGCAAATGCCTGACCCAAGGACACACAGTCAGGTAACAGCAGATCCAGGGCCAGAATCCAGGGCCACCGAAGCCAGTGCTCTTAGACACTGCTCTGGCCACACCCTAGTGGGTGAATTGCTCCACAGGAGATCAGCAGTCTGCCAAGGGAAGCAAAAGATCGAGTGCCCCTCTCAGGAAAATAATCATGCCATCAATGAGCCTTTCTTGGGTTTCACGCTGGGCGTTGAGGATAGGATAATCTTTGATGATGAAAGCAATAATGATAATAATAAAAATACTTGATTCTGTAGATCTTTAAGGTTCCCAGAAGCAGCTTACTCTCCTCTGACCCACAGGGCTGTGTGACACTGGGCAATTCACCTAACCTCTCAGTGCCTCAGGCAGCTCTCTAAGACTACAGGATGCTAAGCTGGTTTCAATCTACTTTGATAATAGAGGAAGTTTTCTAGTTCTAGAAAGAAAAAAAGAGAAGAAAGAAAGAAAGAAAGAAAGAAAGAAAGAAAGAAAGAAAGAAAGAAAGAAAGAAAGGAAGAAAGAGAGAGAGAAAGAAAGGGAGAGAGAGCGAGGGAGGAAGGAAGGAAGGAAGGAAGGAAGGAAGGAAGGAAGGAAGGAAGGAAGGAAGGAAGGAAAATTAAGAGAGGAAGGAAGGAAGGAAAAAAAGGAGGAGCAGGGAGAGTAGAAGGTGAAAAAAAGAAAAAAACAGGAAGGGAAGAAAAGGGAGAAATCAATAGGGAGGACCTTTTTCTAAGTTGAAAATAAAAAATAACTCTTCCTAGGAGCATAAACTACTATGAGTCAGCTAAGAAAGTTATTATCAATGACAAAAGATGGGAATAGTCAATACGGAAGGGGATGTGGGAAAAGAGGCACGTTAGTGCATTGTTGGTGGAGCAACAATGGAAAGCAATTCAGAATTATGAAAATATAATGACTAAAATGCCCAGAACCTTGCACCCAGAGATCCCAGTACTAGGCATATACCACGAGGAGGTCATTGATAAGAAGAAAGTCCCCATCCATGTATAAAGTGTCTATAGCAGCACTGTATTGTATCACCACAATGGAATGTTCTCTGCTCTAAGAGATGATTAATGTAATGATTACAAAGAAGTACAGGAAGACCAGATGAACTGAGGCAGAGAGAAGCAAACGGAGCTAATTTTTTTTAAATGTGCATTATGACAATAATATAAACGGGAAAAAAGCCATAAAATCATCTAAAGTGAACATTGCAGAATCACCCAGAACACACCAGGCCCCACAGGAGAGATGAGGGAAGACACACCCCGCCCTACACCTTTGCATAAGGAAGAGGATCACAGATGTGGAATAAGGCACATATTTTTGAATTTTTTCAACGTATTGAGTAGTTTTTCTGATTTTTCTTTTCTCTTCTTTTTCTTTTATTGAAAAATTTTTTCTTTGTTATATGGGATGGCTGTCTAGGAAGGAGAAGAAGAAGGATTCTTGGAGAAATTTAGATAATGTAAAAACAAAAGATATTAGTAAAAATTTTACCCTTAAAAAGGAAAGTTATTAAGCCAGAAAAGGAGGCACAAGGGCACTAAGACATAGGGGGAAGAATTCAAAAGAGAATTGGGTTTAAATCCTGTCTCTGACACTAACTTTGGGGGGAGGTAGGAGAAGCGAGAGGAAGGTAGAGAGGAGAGGAATGAGGAGAGGAAGGGAGAGGAGAAGAAGGTATTGAAAGAATGAAGGAGAAAGGAAGAAAAAAAGAGGAAAGATAATAGAAGGAGGGGGTTTCCTTTCTCAAATATATAGAGAACAGAGCCAAATTTATAAGAACAGGAGTCATTCTTCAATTGATAAATGGTGAAAGGACACAAACAGGCAGTTTTCAGATGAAGAAAACAAAGCTGTCTATAATCATTTAAAAATGCTCTAAATCATTATTGCTTAGAGAAATGCAAATTAAAACAACTCTGAGGTACCACCTCACATCCATCAAATGAGCTGATGAGGACTTTTAAAACGGAAAAATGACTAATGTTGGAAGAGATGTGGAAAAAATGGAAAACTAATGCACTGCTGGTGGAGTTGTGAACTGATCCAACCATTCTGGAGAGCAATTTGGAACTATGCCCAAAAGGCTATAAAACTGTGGTTGGACTCTGGTCCAATGATACCATTTCTAGGTTTGTATCCCAAAGACATCAAAAAAAAGGGAAATGACCTATTTGCACAAAAATATCTATAGCAGCTTTTTATAGAGGCAAAGAATTGAACATTGAAGGGATGCCTTTCTTTTGGGGAACAGCTGAACATGTTGTGGTATATGATTGTGATGGAATACCATTGTGCTATAAGAAATGACAAACAGGATAGTTTCAGAAAAACCTGGGAAGACTTATATGAACTGATGTGAAGCGAAGAGAACAGAACCAGAACATTGTACACAGTAACAGCAATATTATTCTAAGATCAACTATGAATAACTTAGCTATTCTCAGCAATACAGTTATCCAAGACAATTCCAAAAGGACTCATGTTGAAAAATGCTATCCCCCTCCCTAAAGAGTATTGACAGAGTCTGGGTGCAAATTGAAGCAAAATATTTTCACTTCATTTTTCTTGCTTTTTTGCAACATGGCTAATATGGAAATTTGTTTTGCATGATTTCGCATGTATAATTGATATCACATTTCTTGCCTTCACAATGGGTGGGGGAGGGATGGGAGGAAGAGAAAGAACTCAAAAATAAAAATGAATGTTAAAAATAGATAATAAATTAAAATTTACAAAACAAAGTTAAATAGAGATTTAAAAGGAGAGATGAAGAAAGAGAAAAGAGGAGAAAAGGAGCAAGGTGAAGAAATGACAAAAGACAAGAAGAGGAAAGAAAAGGGAGTTAAGGAAAGCGGAGATGCCAAGGAAGACGAGAGGTGGGATAAGAAGAAAGGAAAGAGGAGATATTGAGGGTCTTCCAGTGCCCTTGGATAACTCCTCATTAGCCTGCAGTGTTCTAAGGGGGCTCCTGCACAATTCAAGTTAGAGAATCTTGCTCCATCACTTATAATTGGTGTGATGATCCTGGGCAAGCCACTAAATGACTCCAAAGTTGGATGGTGTCTGAGGTCCCTTCCAGCCCTAGGGCCTACAGTCCCATGACCTGGGAAGGCTTTAGCCTGAGGCTTCACTTATTCCCTGGAAAAGTCCTCAAATAACTAAGGAAAGGGGGCTTCTGAGGTCCGCCAGGAGGAAAGTAAAGGAAAAATACTCCTGGACTCTTTAGTCAAAGTAGTTCCTGAGCCTTGCAATTGCAGATTGAGCAGGATGGCAAAGTGCACCTCCCTCTATGGTCACTGACTCTAATTAGTTCAAATGAGATTATTTCTAGGGCATTTATCACAGCGCCTGGCACATAGTAGGCACTGTGTTAATGCTAGTTATTATTAATATTACTATTATTACTAACCAAACTATGAGACAGCCACTTAGAACATGGGAAGAGAGAGAAATTTATGTATGTGAAGTCTCAGGACCTAGGTTCAAATCCTGATATGCTTCTTCCCGCCTGAGAATTCTTGGGCCAGTCTCTTCTACTTTCTAGGTTTCAACTTCCTCACCTTTAAAATAAGCAGAGTAGTACTGAATTAGATGGATTCTGAGGTCCCTTCCATCTCTAAATCTATGACTAGGCCTTGAATCCTGATTCCTCTATCTCTGTGACCGAGGAAAAAGTTACTTCAACCTTCCGGTTTCAGTTCAATTCAATTCAATAAGCATTTATTAAGCACCTACTATGTGCCAGGCACTGTGCTAAGCACTGGGGATACAAAAAGAGGCAAAAGACAGTCCCTGCCCACATGGAGCTTACAATCTAATGGGGAGACAACGTGCAAACAAATATAGACAAAGCAAGCTACATAGAGGATAAATAGGGAATAATTAACAGAGAGAAGGCACTGAAGTTAGGACTCAGTTTCCCCTCTCTGTAAAATGAGGGGGTTAGATTAGATAGCCTCCTCTGAGGTCTCTTCTAAGAGTCATAGTCATAAATAATCTCTGCCTACAAAAGATGCTCCTTTGACACGTGTCCTAGGAAACATCTCTGACTCTTTTTCTCTATGTGTGTATGTGTATGTGTGGGGTGTGTATACATACATATATAAACATATATATACATACATATATAAACATATATACATATACATACATAAACATATATATACATAAACATATATATACATATATATATAAACATATATATTTGGCAAGGCAATCTGGGTTAATTGACTTGCCCAGGGGTCACACATCTAGCAAGTGTCTGAGGCTGGATTTGGACTCAGGTCCTCCTGACTCCGGGGCCAGTGCTCTATGCACTACACCACCTAGCTGCCCCTCTGCCTACCTCTTTAGTCTCCCTCAGATGAACAGAAGCGCTTTAGTGAGGCACACCGGACAAGATGATACAAGAAATAGGCCTGGTGGAATTTCATTCAGTTCAACATTTCTGCCTTTCCCCCCACAGCTTCTATGATGGAGTGAGAAGGATGGAGGGGATGCCCGACGTTATCCTGAGGCCTTTCAACCCTGTGCACAACTGTCTGATCTCGCCCTCGCTATCCCAGGCACACATGTGAGTCCCCCAGACCCATTTCGGTCCTGTCTGGTTTGCTGCCTTCTAAGTAGGAACCCAAGAAAAGTGAGTGGGCTGCTCTCCCACACTATATGGAAATGGTAACAGAAAGCAGAGCCTGGCTGTTAAAGCAAGATTAGAAGGGGCTAGCATTGAGGCAATCTGTTATTTGTAAAGCCAGGCATCAATATGGGGGATATTTTTTCAGCATCAGATAAAAAAAGTCTCCAACTCTTCATGTGACAGGCAATGTGGAATAGTGGATGGAGAGCTGGCCTTAAAATCGGGAAGACCTGAGTTCCCATTCAGCCTCTTGATATATGCTGACTGTGTGACCCTAGGCAAGTCACTTGACTTTTTAAAAACTCAGCTCTTTTAAATCAGGGATTCCTAACCGTTTTGTGTTCTGGACCCCTTTGGCAGTTGGGTGAACCCCCTTCTCAGAATCATGTTTTCAAATAAACGAAGGAAATGCTGAATTTCAGTTAGAAGTTAGTGGGTGGGGGCAGATGTCATTTTTTCACGTTCATGGATGCCCTGAAATCTATGCAGGGACTCCTTGGGTCATAACCTGGAGATCCCAGGTTCAGAACCTCTGTTCTAAGACTATAAGTTACACAACTGTGTTGCCATCTGGATTCCTCTATATCAAAGGAAACTCAGGTCTAGTCTCTGTCCCAAACGTATAATAGTTGTGTGGCTCTGGGCAAGCCATTTCCATGGGCCTCAGTTTCCTCATCTGTAAAATGAGGGGATTGGGCTCAGTGGCCTCTAGGTCCCTTAGAGGGTTCAACCTGAGGTCTGGGTAAGTTATCGGGTGGCATATGTTGGCTCTGCCCCAGAAAGAGCTCCCTAACACGTAGAGACGTCCAAACGTATCATGGGCCAACTTGAGAAATGGTGGCCACCCCCTCACTGGAGGTCTTTAAGAAGAAGCTGGATGACCCCTCTGTTGGGGTGTTCAGATCCAGGTTGGACTAGGTAGCCACTGAGGTCTCCTGTCTACAGCTTGTCTCTACACAACTTGTCTCTGCTTTTTAGACTGTGAACTCTGCCTGGAGTACAGAGACTCTTTTACCTATCCTCAGCATGGTGCCTGCTGGCACATAGTAGGTACTTTTAAAATGTCTTATCGATGGACTGATTGACTGAATCTATCTCTGAGACTCTGGGATTCTTTATTCTGGGATGAATTCTGCTCTCACCCATTCTGGTGTTCTTGGATAGTCAGTTATTCACAAGCTTCCAGCAGGGTTGGAAGAGAGCTCAAGGGCCACAGAGCCCAACCCTCCCATTTTACAGGTGAACAAACTGAGGGCAGAGAGGGGGAGTTCTTAAGGATCATAGGTCTAGTATTTGAAGGGATGTCAGATGCCATTAAGGCCAAGCCCTTCATTTTTATAGTTGAGGAAACTGAGGCCCAGAGAGATGAAACTGACTTAGGGTCATAGATCAGAGGTTCAGAGGTGAAAGGAAGTCTAGAGCCAATCTGCTCATTTTACAGAAGAGGAAGTTGGGACCAGGGAGTTTAAGTGACTTGCCCCTAAGTCAGACAAGTTAATAAGCACCACAGGGGGATTTGAACTCAGGACCTCTGATCCCAGAGTCAGTCTTCTTTCCACCTGATGAATTCTTCCAAGAGTCACTTTGTCCATAAATGTGGGTGAAATGTTGAAAATCACGACCTTCATGCTTTGGACAGTGTCCCTGGATGTGAATGCTCCGAAGCTCACTAGAACCTCCAGCTTCTAATATTATCTTATAGTCATTCCCTGTGTATGCATGAGGCATGTAGGTGGCACAGTGGATGGAGTGTCTGGCCTAGAGTCAGGAAAACCTGAGTTCAAATCCAACCCCAGACACTTATTAGCTGTGGGCAATTCATTTAACCCTATTTGCCTCAGTTTCCTCATCCGTAAAGTGAGCTGGAGAACAAAATGGCAAACCACTTCGGTATCTTTGCCAAGAAAACTCCAAACAGGGTCATGAAGAATCAGAAATTACTGAAACAACTGAACAAATGTATGCATGTCTTCCCACTCCAATTGAGTTAGGTGTCTACCCCTCAGTCTGAGGACAGTCTGAATCAATGTTGGTACCAGGACTCGCTGATCACCTTTGCCAGCAACTTTCCTGGCAATGAGGATGGCAGATTCCTCCTTCTGGGGTGTGGAAAGCCCACGAACCTGGGAATATCGATCTCTCCCGGAGAGGCTGCTTTCAGAGAATAACAACTTTCGAGTCATCATAATGGGCAGACTTTTCCCAGAGTTATCCCGGGGGATGGGGGAGGACTGGCGTTAGTTGGGAAGATGCTAAAGTGGTTTCCAGTAAGGAGCATCCTTAACCCCATCCTCTGTCGCTCCATGGAGCCTCTGCCCTGGCAGCCTCCGGCTTATTTATACAAGATCACAGCCCTGGGACAGGGGGAGATGTCAGAGGGAATTTCGTCCAGCCCCCTCATTTTGCCTGATGAGGAAACTGAGGCTGGTTGAATCTAAGCAACTTACTCTCATTTGGTCTTCAAAGCGACCTTGTGAGGTAGGTGTCGTTACTGCTCCCATTTTAAAGATGAGAGTACTGGGGCTCAATGAGGTTAGAGTGACTTGCTTGAGAATCCCACAAAACACAAGTGTCTGAGGCAGAAGAGGAAGTGACTTACCCAAGGTTACACAAAAATTAACCATGGGAGGCAGAATTTGAACCCAGGTCCTCTTACTCCCTCTCCAGCATCCTCCCCATTGTTTCACACCTTCCCTTGCTCCCAATACCCCCAGTCCTTGATTCTCACCTTGAAAGTGTCACGGAAATGCGAGCTGGAACAGGACTCGGAGGCCGTCCAGCCTGACCTCTAACCTGAACAAGAATCCCCCGGCTACATCCCAGAGTCGGCCCATCAGCTGTGCTTGAAGGCATTCCCGGGGCGGGGGGGGGGGGGGGGGGGGACTCAGGATCTCCTGAGATGTAGTGAGCAGAGTACTGGCTCTGGGTTCAAATCCCATCTCCAGTACTTACTTTCTGTGTGACCTTGGGCAAGTCACTTCAGATTCCGCCTCAGACATTTAGGAACTGCGTGATCCTGAGCAACCTCTGCTTTCCTCAGTTTCCTCATCTGTGAAATGGGGGCCATAATAGCACCTCCCTCATAGGGATTAAATCGCTAAGTGGATTATTTATGTAGGAAGCACTTCGCATGTGCTTTTCATTCCATTCTTACTACTCGCAGCAGAATTATTATCATTATTATTAATATTTCTACTATCATTATTAATCCCCTTTGTTTTCGGACAGCTCTGGTTGCTGGGAAATGTCTCCTTATAGCAAACCTAAATTGGCACTTGCTCCCCTCCCCCGAGTAACTCTCTCCCTGGATGAAGAAGCCTATTCACAGAGAGGAGGCATCTCGCTCAAAGGCCTTGAACCCGGGTTCTTCAAAGCCGGATGTTTCCCCTGCCGGCCCCTGGCAGAGATCTTGACCTTACAGACCCTTCCAGAGGGTCTAACCCCTTCATTTTACAGATGGCGTGTATGAATCCTGGAGCAGTTGGCCAGGGTGAGATAGGGTTTGAACTCGGGTCTTCCCGACTCCAAGTACAGCACATAATACTGCACCCCCTGCCTCTCAAGAATTGACTTTGTACGTGTTTTTAGTTCGGTCATCCACATATGTTACTGAGGCAGCATAGGACGGTAAAGAGCAGTGAATTTGGAGTCGGAGGTCCCAGGGTTCAAATGCTGCTTCAGTCATTTAGTAGCTGGGTGATCCCAGGGTAAATGCCTTCCCCTCTTGGGGTCTAAGTTTCCTTAATTATAAAATGCAGGAGCTGGCCTAGACGGGTTCTTCAGGCTTTTCCAGCTCTCCATCTATGGTCCCATGGAGATAAGGCAGTAGGCTTTAGTGGAAGGGTCATTGGGCTGGGTGCCTAGATGACATCGCTTCAAGTGAGATGGTTGGTCCCTCTCAGCTCTAGGTCTAGGATCCTTTATCTACTGTTTTCCCCCAACCTAATAGAAGTGCCCTGAGGGGCTGTTTTCCGTTTTTCTTGCCCTCGTCGTCAGTGGCTGGCAGATAGCAGGGGCTTCATAAATAGTTTGAATGGCATTGAAGATCTGAGAAGAGAGAGCTTCCCATAGGAGGTGGCACAGGAACCTTGAAGCAGCAGCCGGTGCGAGGGGTTCCTGCAAGCCTTTGGTGAATTCCTGAATGTGCCTTCCCAAAGAGGCAGCATCCGCCCCCATGATGATCAGGCTCAGGATTTCAGGGGCACTCAGATAGTCTGGGGCATGATGGCACAGTGGAAACAAGGACTGGATTTGGAAGCTCTCTCCTATATGCCCTGAGTGACCTTGGACGAGTCATTTTACATTCTCAGAGCCTCAGTTCCTCATCTGTAAAACAAGAGATTTCATGATCACAGAGTCCCCTTCCAATGCTAAACCTATGACCATGATTATGAGATGTGCAGCCTTGGGCAAAGCACTTCATACCAAGCCTCAATTCTTCCCCTGCAAAATGAGGGGATTGGACTAGAAAGTCTCCAAACCACCTTCCTTTTTTCACTAATGCCCCTAATCCTCCATCAGTCCTCGATTCAGCGTGACCAGACTTTTCTCTTTGTCTTGGTAGAGAGCCCCTCTTCAGGCAACTCTGTGCCCTCCACTGGCTTCTAGAAGCACTGACCATCGACCACAACCACCACGGCATGAAACCAGTGATAACCTGCTGGAATGAAAAGTAGGCCACCCACTTCCAAAGAAATTTTCCCCCTTCTTCTATATGCTTTATTTTTCCTTATCCTCATCCTCAACCTCTGTCTTCTATATTTCTCTTCCTCCTCATTCTCATTCTTCTTTTCTTCCTCCTCCTCCTCCTTATCCTTGTTCCCTTCCTTCTCTCTTCTTCCTCCTCTTTTTCTTCTCCTTTTCCCCTCTTCTTCCTCTTCTCTGCTTTTTCATCCCCTCCTCTTCCTATTTTCTTCTGCTTTTTCTTCTTCCTCTTCTTCTTCTTCTTCCTCTCCTCCTCCTCCTCTTCCTCCTTCTCCTCCTTCTCCTTCTCCTCCTCCTTTTCCTTCTCCTTCTCTTTCTTCTCCTCTTCCTTCTCCTTTTCCTCTTCTCCCCCCTCCTGCTCTTAATCCTCACTTTCCTTTTCCTTCTCTTTTTTTGTTTTTCTATGTTATGGTGTTATCCTGTCATGATTTCTTGATTTTTCTGCAAGAGGTGAGAAGGAAGAGATAATTCTTAGTAAATTCTATGGAACTAACAATTCAGCTGGGTGGCACAGTAGATAGAATGGCAGGCAGAGTTGAAGGGACTGCCCAGGGTCCCATAGCTAGTAAGTGTCTAAGGCTGGATTTGAACTCAGGTCTTCCTGACTCTATCCATTGAGCCGCCTAGATGCCATTATTTATAATATTAAAATGAAAATAATTGTCCAAAACTTTCAGGATCAATGATGTCGGGGTGTTGTTGCACAGCACAGCCCCCGCCCATGGTACAAGCTGACACTCTCTCCAGCTTAGTCCATGGTCCTCTAGGAGGAGTTTTGACCAGAAAGCTCGTCCCCCTCTGCACTAAGCTAGGCTGGCTCATGGAAGGCAGACTCATCGTCCAGTCCATCTCAGAGCCTTTGCAGCCTGGCAGGACCTTGCAGAGTTTGTGTCCAGCCTTCAAGAACTTTCCTTCTTACTGTGGAGCAAGAGAAGGACACTGGCAGAAGGCTTGGGAAGCTGCCATTGGAGTCAAAGAGGCCTGAATTTGAGTCCCGCCTCCATCACAGGATGGCTAGGTGACCCTGGGCAAATCACTTAACCTTCCAGGCAACCTCAAAGACTTCAAAGTTGCAGTGGTAGAAGGCATTGCCTCACTAAGTGTTCCCCATGCTAATTAAATCACACGTTGAGTCCAAAAATAATAATGAATGAAAGATACTGGCCTCTTGTCTGTTCAACTAACAAGACACTCTTGGTTCCTTGGCTCTGAGCATTTTCTCTGGCTGTTCCCTATGCTTGAAATGTACTCTACCCCAACCTCCACCCCCAGGAAGCCTTCCCCAGCCCCACCCTTAATTCCAGTGCTTTTCTTCTATTATTTCCCATTTATCCTGTATAGAGCTTGCTATGTATATATTTGCTTGCTTTTTGTGCTCCCCATTTAATTGCAATCTCCTTGAGGACAGGGACTGTCTTTTGTCTCTTCTTGTATCCCCACCACTTAGCACAGTGCCTGGCACAAAATCATGCCTCATGAATATTTATTGATTGATTGAATGAATTAAAAAAATATTATTCCCACCCCACCCCCTTTTTGCTGCATGAAAAGGAAGAGGGAAGAGATGATTCTTAATGAAGTCTGTAGGACTGATAATTCCATATCTTTCTAATTTTCTTAGTGATATTTAAATTGAATTGAATCAAATTGAAATGCTTCTCAAACTTGATTTCAATTCATATGCTTTCAGTAAGTAATAGGTTTTTTTAACTTATATAATAATAACTCACATTATCTTCCCCCATGAAATTGTAAGATCCTTGAGGTCAGGGACTGTCTTTGTTTTTACTGAACATTTGTATCCCCAACACTTTGCACGATGCCTTCCACATAGTGGTCGATTAATAAATGTTTATTAACTATTGGCAATACTCTAGATCACTTTAAAGGACTGTGTAGCCTCTGGGCATGGTGGGTACCCATCAAGCTATAACATAGACTCTGGAAACCTAGGATGGAATTCTTCATCAGAGGGAGAAAGGAGATGGGGAGGGGAAGGGCAGGGGCTTGGAGAAAGAAGAAAAACATCCTTTCCCTTCCTGTTTGAGAAATGTGCATGGCGCATGACGGAAACTCATTACCAGCTGTAGGGCACACACCCGAGAATACTGATGGTCTGCCACAATGTGTGAGCAGAGACTTCTATCAAAGGCTTGGCCCTGTCCAGACCTTTATAGATTAGAAGCCCAGAAACAAAAGGTACTCACGAGGGTGGAATCTCCCTTGATTCCCACCTGGAGTTGGGGATCCCCCCCCCTTTTTGTTCTTTAAATTGGAGGTGTAATCAGTAAAGGCTACACTTGGAGCCAGGAAGACCAGAAATGGAACCCTAGTTCAGGCATTAACTAGCTGAGTGACTTTAGGCAAGTCTCATTCCTGAGGCCCTTCCTCATCTGTGAAATAAGGACAATAATTAGCACCCAATTTCCTCAGTTGGTGTGAGGATCAAATGAGAAAACCCATGGAAAACACTTTGCAAACCTTAGAGCCTGGTCTGATACAAGGTGTCCCAAAACTCTTGGTGAAGTCTTAAGCCATTAAAACTTTGGATTCCATGATCCTCTGGCCTCTCTGGACCTCAATTTCAAGATGAGAAGGGTGGCCTAGAGTTTTGGGACACCTCGTATGAATGCTAGGTCTTATTATTAATGACAATAACATTTTTGTTGATAGGAGTAGTGCTTGATGCATATATCAAGGCTCAAAAATGCCCTCTTAAGAGGTGTGGCATAGCATATAGATTCAGAATCTGCTGTTCAGTTAGTTTTGCCAAACTACTTTTTTATTCCCTCTTTTTAAATCTGTCACAAGATTTAATGGATTGAGGTGGAATATATTTGGATAAAAAATGGTATTTTTTAAAAAGTAATATAATATTTAATGCCCTCTCACCCAGCAATAAGGGAAGAGGGAATTCAGGACCACAAGGTCAGAGGGTGATCTCAAGCCTATGACTCGTCCTAGATCAGAAACAGTTGGATAAAATTGGAACAGGCATCCTTGTAACTTTCTAGACTAGAGCATTCCGATTTAGCCAGCACCTCTCTCAATGTGTGTGGTCTCTGCCATTAGAATGTTAGCTCCTTGAGGGCAGAGATCATGTTTGCTTTGGTATTTGCTTGGTACAGAGTAATTAGCACAGGGCAGCTGGGTGGTACAGTGGATAGAGCTCTGGCCTTGGAATCAGGAAGACTCAACTTCATGAGTTCAAATCTAATCTCAGACATTTCCTAGCTGTGTGACCTTGGGCAAGTCACTGTATCCTGTTGGCCTTAATTTCCTCATCTGTAAAATGAGCTGAAGAAGAAAATGGCAAATCGCTCCAGTATCTTTCTTTGCCAAGGAAACCCCACATGGATGCACAGAGTGTCGAGACTGAAACAACAAACAGGGTTATTAGCAATTGCTTGTTCATTTGTTTTCATCCTTACACAGGGTGCCCCATGGTAGTCCCTGTAGCACAAAGACTACAGCAACATGGCTACTGAGCACGAATCCAGTGCCTTTTTCCTAATGTCTATGCCCAATTTTCAGGGCATTGCCCTGTTTCTAGAGATTGACTCTAGAGATTCATACTTTTCAGCATTTCAGAATCAATCAATTAACAAGCCTTTATTAAGGAGCACTTATCTTGTGCAACTCAGATGAACTGGCCACAGTGTTTGAATGCCAAACGTACGCTTGCCAAAAAGATTATTTTATGGAGAACTCACACAGGGCAAGCGCTCACATGGTGGTCAGAAGAAGCGATACAAGCACACTCTCAAGGTCTCTCAAGAATTATGGAGCTGATTGTGTGCTATGGGAGACATTGGCACAGCACCACCCAGCATGGCATGCCTGCATCAGAGAAGGTGCTTTGCTCTGTGAGCAAAACAGAATTGAAGTAGCTCAAAAGAAACTTGAGATGCGCAGATTTAGAGAATCCACGCCAAATGTTCACATGCACTATTTGTGCCTGACTTGTGGTAGAGCATTCGGAGTTCATATTGGTCTGATCAGCCACGGTCGGACACGCTGTAACTTGACTAGTGATGTCATTTTAGCTCTCTTCCAGAACCAAGGACAACAACCAACACACCAACAAGGTGTTAAGCCCTGGGGTGACAAAGAAATACAAAAACAGTCCCTGCCCTCAAAAAAACTTATACTCTAGTGAAAGAGAAAGAGAAAACATGCACATGTCTAGGTACCAAATACAAGATACCTACAGAGTAGATGGAGCCATGATTTCACCATTTTAATACAATTTCCTCCAAAAGAGATCCTTAAAGCCTCCAAAACTTAGGAATTGATCAGTCAGCCAACATGGATTGAGTGCTTCCTGTGTGCCGGGCACTTTGGTCATTGCCAGGCATACAAAGAAAATCAAAAGATAGTCTCTACCTTCAAGGATGAGTTACTTTTAGGATTCAAATATAAGTTGCTCCCATGGCTCTAGGATTGCATCCTTTCCAGTGATGGGTTTTCATGCCCATCCAAGCCTGGCCAGCCTGTTTGTCTCTCAGTGATGCCCTTTCAAATGTGCGCTAGAGAAGCTTCACCCAGGATGCTTGAGGTTACTTGGAATTCTCCTGACTTCGTGACTGATGGAATAACTAAATTTTCAGGATGGAAAGGCCCTCCCCAGCCACCTAGTCCAATCCATATCCAAAAGACATCTGTGCTATTCCATACCAGACACTGCTTGGATCATCCCTCCTCTGCTTGGAGACCTACACCAAATGGTCCCTACCGTCTCTCGAGGAAGTCCATTCCACCAGAGACAGCACTAATGATTGGTCAGTCTCTCACTGTCTTCCAACCCACTCTGCCTCCTGGAGCCTCTCCACGGTCCTTTGGGCAATCTTTGTCATCAACCTTTGAAGACTTTATTTTTCCATGACTCTCAGGGTTACTGTGGTCAAGACGCTCATAGGATCATAGATCTAGAAATAGAGTTTAACAGGTGAGGAAACTGAGACTCAAGAAAATTAAATGACTCGCTCAGGTTCACATAGTTAGAAAGTCCCGGAGATGGGATTTGAACTCAGGTCTATCCTCAGTGTTCTTTCCACTGAACCACAGCGCCTCTCCATGGTCAGTCTTTCAATGATGGGCCTTCTCACATTTAGCTAAACTGGTCCTGAGTCAATGGGATCAGGAATTTAGAAGAGAAGGAAATGGGAAAGAGGAGCATTTATTAAGCACCACCTTATGTGCCTGGTATGCAGCTAGGTGACACCATAGTGCACAGAGTGCTGGGTCTGGATACAGGAAGACTCATCTTCATGAGTTCAAATCTGGCCCCCGACACTTACTAGCTGGGCAAGTCACTTAACTTTGTTTGCCTCAGTTTCCTCATCTATAAAATGAGCCAGAGATGGAAATAGCAAGCCACTCCAATATCTTTGTCAAGAAAATTCCAGATGAAGTCATAAGAGTCGGACACGGCTGCAAACGACTGACCAACAAATATGTACCAGGCACTGAGATAAATGCTTTGCAAATATGATCTCATTTGCCTGTACAGATCATCTCTCATTAACTACAGGAAATTGAGACCCAAAGCTGTCTGACCTATCAAAGATATTAGATACTACTAGACATAGATATTAAGTGGCAAAGCCAGGATTTGACCATAGATCACTCCCCAAATCTAGCCCTCATTCCATCCAACCTGGTGTAAGACCTTGGGAAACAAACAAACAAACAAACTTGTGCTCCATAGGCACAGCCTTGGAGAAGCCAAGATCACAGCCACCACCAGAAGGGAGAGGAGGAGGAATTTAAAAGACAATGAACATTTTTCAAGGACACTTAGCAATATAATTGCCCCTCACCATGGCAACTGAGCATAATCCAGGAAGTGGAGAGTTTAGTATTTCCCCAGCAAATTCATTCAGTGTTTGCAAACCAGTCTAGAGTAATGAAGCAAAAGGCAGCCCCCGTGATCACTGCAGGCCCAAAAGAGACGTCGGGGAGAAGGTCACTGGTGTTAGAAGAAATAGAAGCAACCTTTAAATACATCCCTCCCTTCGCTTTGATCCAGAAACCCACCTGCTAGGCAGAAAAAAAAGGGTTCCAGAGAAGAAATATTCATAAGAGCACTTTTTGTGGTAGCAAAGAAAGTCGATGCCCATCGATCAGGGTCCGGCTAAACAAATGGTGGTACATGAATGGGAAGGAAGACCAGCGAGAAAGGCTGAATAGGAAGGTTCCAGGGGAGCCTGTACGCACAAGTGCAGAGCCAGGCAGGCAAAATTAAGAGAGGGCTATTCGCAGTGACTACAATAATGTAGATTGGAAAGAAGCCGAATAACAGGCATTCATAGAGATGGTGAAGGTTTGCAGAAAGCTTTACAAATACCATCTCATTTGATCCTCACAATAATCTTGCAAGTTAGCTATCTTCATCATCATCATCATCATCATCATCATCATCATCATCATCACCATCACCATTTCGATGGACAATTAGGTGGTGCAGCAGATAGAGCACCTGGGGATGGAGTCAGGAAGACCTGAGTTCAAATGCCACCTCAGATGCTAGCTGTGTGACCTTGGGCAAGTCACTTAACCCTGTTTGCCTCAGTTTCCTCATCTGTAAAATGGGCTGGGGGAAGAAATGACAAACCACTCCCGTATATCTGCCAAGAAAACCCCAAATGGGGTCACAAAGAGTTGACCCAACTAAACAACAAAAGTAAAATTGTTTAAAGATCCCTTGGTCATTGACTCCAGATGAACAGTGATGAAATATATTTCCCTCTTCCTAGTAGAGAGAGGTGGTGGATTATAGGTGGGTAATGCCACATACACTGTCAGTCATAGTAAGTATATGTTAATTCATTTTCTTAGTTGTTTTTCTTTGTGGCAAAGGACAGTTCTGTGAGGCATGAGGTGGCTCTTGGGAAGTGATTTTAAATGTATCAGTAAAATATTTTTAAACCCCAGTAACTGAAAGCTTTTCACAGTGAAAAGGGCCAGGTAATAACAGTGAGATGACCTGGGTTCAAGTCATGCCCCTATTCTTTACTAGCTGTGTGACTTGACTTCAGCAAATCACTTAATTCTGTGGTCCTCAGTTTCCTCATCTGTAAAATGAGGAGGTCGGCCCAGATGACACCAAAGACCTTTTCTAGGATCCTATGGGGATCTTAGGGGATCTATGATCCCTTTCTGTGAGTGTTCCCAGAGGCAAAACTGACACAGGTCAAATTCATAATACAAGGACTGCTTCTCTGCTCCTCCAGGTGTTGTGTAGACATGATTTTTCACGGTCAAACAGGCACAAGTGTTATTAAGTCATTGATGAGAAATAAGCACAGGGCTAAAAACCACAGCATTCCTTGAGTTCCCAACAATGTCAGATCCCAGTGACTTCACTTCTATCAGGCAAAATGGTAGGTGTAAATCGAATCATTTTCCCTCCTGGGCTCGGCTGGCAGAGAGCTCCTGCATTACTGTGCTACTGACTTTGGGAATTCCAAGCTTTCTTCCCAACACTGACCAGGTAGATTCATAAGAGCAGGTGCTTGTCAGGGAAGGTCAGGTGGTGAGTCAGTGTCTCAACTAATGACCAAATAGGAACTAATGTTCTTGAGAGTCAGGGCCAGTTAACAAAATCATTAATTAAAGTCTTGTTGGTAGATCCATTTTGAAGAATGAAATAGGACTGTATCACGTGACTTCAGATCATCTTGGAGAAGCTAGACTTTTAGTAGGATGGGTCCTTCCTCCACTGAGGCAGATGGCAGCCCCTCTTATCACTTCCACTAACCTTCACATTGGAACCCCTCTGAAGTTGGCTAGGCTTTGACATGCTGTGTTCCAAGGTCCCTTATCCCTGTGGCATTCCTTGTTCTAAGGCCCCTCCTAGCTCTGACACCCCCTGTTCCAAGGCCCCTCCCCCAGTCTCACTTTCCCTGTTCTAAGACCCTTCTCATTTCTAACATTCCCTGTTCCCCTCCCAGGGCAGCAAAGAGGCAGAGGGGAGCAGGGAGAGTGTTCCAGCTGGTCATCTGAAGCTGGGATCCAACTCCAGGCTCTCAGTCCTACAGACCTTGCTTTCCCCTTTCCCTCAGTGCCTCTTCTAGTAGACCCAAGTTGGAATCCTGGCTCTGCCGCTGACACTCCAGCACAGCCACGCGACCTTGGATAGATCATAGAACCTCCCAAGGCCCTGGTTTCCTCTTCTCTAAACCTTGGAGGCTGCATCAGACAACAACAACTAACCTTTCTCTGGTGTCTGGAGGTTAGGGAAAGACCTTCCAGACACTTGAGCCTCCGAATGGACCTGACAGCCTCAGTGTCCTCCCCCTGTAAAATGGGATAATAACCCATTCACCACTGACCTTGGGGCTATTTTGAAGGAAGTGCCTAGATTACAGGGATGGGGAACCTGAGGCCTCTAGGCCACATGGGGCCATCTAGGTCCTCAAGCGAAGCCCCTTGACTGAAGGCCCTTCGGTGGCCTTTGAGGCCACAGGTTCCCCACCCCTGGCCCAGAACATAGTAGGTGCTTAATAAATGATTTTTATAAGGCTTTTTCTATGAAAGGGAATTTGTATTTTTAATACTTCATTTCAAGAAATGGGACAATGGAGGGACCAGATTCTGTCTCCCCTGCCTCCTCTTCCCAGCATGGCTTTGCCAGGGCTCGGCTTGGGCCTGGTGTCCAGCAAGAAATGCCCCATCCGTGGAGCCATAGATTCTGAGGCCATTGCCAGGGCAAACCTTCCTGATAAGTTTGGAATATTTAAGGTTGGGAAGCTTGTGTGGGTCCAGATTTCACTTTTAAAGGGGAAAGGGGGCTACTGAACTTCAAGGGGTCTTGGGGCAGAGGCAGCAGGGGCTGCATTTGCAAGAGAGAATTCTGAAATCGCTGTAGTGCTGGGAGGATCAGACAGAAGGCAGGCAGGGGAATATGTGAGGATCTCCTGGTTAATCAGAGTCAGACATCAAAAAAGCTGCCGCCTTAAATACTGTTTGCATAACCCCAATGTTGGTGGTGGGGCTTTCCACAGTATTTTAAGTATTTCTTTAATTTGTTTACTCAGGGGAATAGTGAGGCATTACAAAAATTAAATGAATTACACCATTAATTATGCAAAAAGCTTTTTATTGTGTAATTAGAAAATGAAATATTACAAAGAGCATCCCCCCTGGGAAATTCTCTGACTCTCTGGCCTTAGCAGGTTATTTACCTGTCCTGGCCCCACTTTCTCTTCAATAAAATGAAGGAGTTGGATGGATGTCTGTAAGGCCCCTCCCAGCCCTGACATTCCCTGTTCTAGGGCCCCTCTCAGCCCTGACATTCCCTGTTCTAGGGCCCCTCTCAGCCCTGACATTCCCTGTCCTAAGGCCCCCTCCCAGCCCTGGTATCCCCTGTTCTAGGGCCCCTCTCAGCCCTGACATTCCCTGTTCTAAAGCCCCTCCCAGGTCTGACATTCCCTGTTCTAAAGCCCCTCCCAGGTCTGACATTCCCTGTTCTAGGGCCCCTCCCAGCTCAGACATTCTAGGTTCTAGGCCCCTCCCAGCTCAAGTACCATTTCTACCATTTTACTGCTTTCATGACAAGTCATTTCGGGGTAGAATAAGCAGAGGATCTGGAGTCCGAGGCTACTGTTGTTATTCAGTGGTTTCAGTCGTGTTGACTCTTCGTGACCCTATTTGGGGCTTTCTTAGCAGAGATACTGGAGTGGTTTGCTATTTCCTTCTCCAGCTCATTTTACATATGGGGAAACTGAGGCAAACAGGGATTAAGTGATTCGTCCAGGGTCACCCAGCTAGGAAGTGTCTGAGGCCGGATTTGAACTCCAAAAGCTGAGTCGTCCTGACCCCAGGCCCAGCGCTCTGTCCACGGAGTCACCTAACTGCCCCAGCATGTTGAAGCAGCTGGGAGCAGGTCTGGCCCTGCAGATGAAGAGTAGACTGACGAGGCTCTGTACTTGATTGATATCAAAGGGCTTGGGGTTAAACCTCCCACCCCACAGCTCCTCCCAACTTCTGTAGGAGCCAACTATCTTCACGACCTCCATTCCCCTCTCTGAGAGGCTCTCCTGATTGTCAGCATCCTTGCCCCAGCGCCCTCATGCTGGCCAGGAATTCCAAAGAGCGCCCCCCCACCCACCCAGGAAAGCATACCCTCCCCAAATTTACACCCTCCAAATCTACCAAGCCTCCACTCCCCGTGGTATCTAATCAAGGAATCCAGGCCAAGGTGTTAGTGGCTGATAACAGGCTCTGTCTCTCTGCCTCAATAGGTGAAGTCGATTTCTTACTAAGCTTTCACTGATGACTTTTGTTTTTATGCCACCATCATTTGTCCTCGACCTTGACCCTAACCATTGACCCGCCCTTGTGTTAAAGAAGAAAAAGAAACCACATTAAACAAAATCAACCCACGCAGTGACCACACAGACCCCATTCCGCATGCAGAGCCCCCCCAGCTCTCTGCTGAGATCAAATGAGATGTGTGAAGTGCTTAGCACAGTGCCAGGCACATGGTAGGTGCCTCCCAAAAAAAGGAAGTGGGTTTCATTGTCAGCTCTGTGGAATCAGGCCTGTTTCTTACTATGAATAAAGTCCAACTGCCCTTTAGTGTTATTTTATTTACACTGTAGTAGTAGTAGCAGCAGCAGCAGTAGTAATAGTAGTAGTAATAGAAATAATAGTAGTAGTAGAAATAGCAGTACTAGTGGTAGTAGTAGTGGTGATGGTGGTGGTGGTAGTAGTAGTAGTAGTAGTAGTAGTAATAGAAGTAGTAGTAGTAGAAGTAGAAGTAGCAGTAGTAGTGGTAGTAGTAATGGTGATGGTGGTGGTGGTGGTGGTAGTAGTAGTAGTAGTAGTAGTAGTAATAGTAGTAACAGTAGTAGCAGTAGTAGAAGTAATAGAAGTAGTAGTAGCAATCGAAGTAGTAGTAGTAGAAGTGGCAGTAGTAGTGGTAGTAGTAGTGGTGATGGTGGTGGTGGTGGTAGTAGTAGTAGTAGTAATAGAAGTAGTAGAAGTAGAAGTAGCAGTAGTAGTGGTAGTAGTAATGGTGATGGTGGTGGTGGTGGTGGTGGTAGTAGTAGTAGTAGTAGTAGTAGTAGTAGTAGTAGTAGTAAACAGTATTATGTAACATATAGTAGTATATTATAATAAGCCAGCATTTGTGCTTTAAAGTTATCAAGGAGGTCTTATACAAATTATCTCATTTGATCCTCACAAGGGGAGGAAAGGAGAGAACAAGCATTTAGTAAGCACCTACTATATGCCAGGCACTTTGCTAAGTGATTTACAAATATTATCTCATTCACTTCTCTTCACAACCCTGTAAAACAAGTGCTATTCCCCATTTTACCCAAAGAAAAAGTTGAGCTTCAGGGAGTCAAATCAATAAGCATCTATTAAGCACCTACTATATACCAGGCACTATGCTAAGCACTGGGGATAGGCTCTCAATCTTCTCCCAGTCTAATAGAGGAGATGACATGAAAACAACTATTCAAGGTTATGTGACTCTCCCAGGGTCATACAGCTATTAAGTGACTGAAGCAAAATTTGAACTCAGCTCTTCCTGAATCCTCATTGAGCACATCAGACGCTGTGCCTCCTAGCTGCCTCCTGGATTCATTATTTTCTTGGTTCTACTTTCTTTGCCCTGCCTCAATCTGTACAAGTCTTCCCACGCATCACTTAAGTCCTTCCCTTCTACACATCTTATAGCACAATAGCACCCTTACAGATTTTTGCTGCCACCAAAAAAGTTCTCCTACTAAGATCAGATATACACGGAGCCTTTATTTCTATCTTTGACCTTCTTTGCACAGAAGGCCTACAGTGGGCTTGAAGAGGGTTTGAAGAGTTGTGTGGTTATTCTTATTTAATTCCAAACTGTTTTCTTTAAGACTTGAACCAATTTTCCATTCTACTAACAATGTATAAGTGTGCAAGAGGGGCTTTTTAGCAAGGGCATTCAGTGCCATCCTGGGTTATGCCTTAACTAGTAAAACTCCAGTTACCAAAACATAATGGTAGGAGAGAGATTTTTACATGATTGTCCGCCTCAAACTGCACCCACGAAACAGCCATTTTCTTCCCTGACATTGGTGAAGTTTTCATCTTTGAATTTCTGGGACAGTGTTGTTTGGAGATGGCTGGGACAGAGGATCCCAAAAGAAGAGTTTGGGAACATTCCGGTAGACAAAAGTCAAGCTTTCTTCCAGGTCCCTGGATGCATGGTCTCCTGTTCTTTCTAAGACTCACCAGGTGCTATTGCCAGTGCTGCCACTAGATGAATGGACCCAAGAGCTCTCTCTCTCTTCCAGCTCCCCTCTCCCAGAAATCTCTAAAATGATACAGCCCAAGTTCAAAAAACATTGCCTGCTGGCGAACACTGGGATCATATCTGCTTGAATATCTGTTGTTTCCATAGCCATGAAGAATCCGTGGGATCCAAAGATGTCATCCAGAAGGGACCATAGGGATGATTTAGTTATCTGTGTTACTGATGAGGTCCAGAGAGGTCATGAGATCAAACACTAAAAAAGGGGCCTTGGAGACCAAGTCCAACCCCATCATCTCACAAATGCAGTGCTGGAGGTTGTCTTTGAACCCATGTCTTTTTTTTAATGTTTTATTTAATTTATTTAATATATTTAGTTTTCAGCATTGATTTTCATAAGAATTTGAATTGCAAATTTTCTCCCCATTTCTACCCTCCCTCCCACTCCAAGATGGCATACGTTCTGGTTGCCCCGTTCCCCAGTCAGCCCTCCCTTCTGTCACCCCACTCCCCTCCCATCCTCCTTTCCCTTCTTCTCTTGCAGGGCAAGATAAATTTCTATGCCCTGTTGCCTTTGTATCTTACTTCCTAGTTGCATGCAAAAACTTTTTTGTTGTTGCTGTTTTTGAAGTCTGTTTTTAAAACTTTGAGTTCCAAATTCTCTCCCCTCTTCCCTCCCCGCCCACCTTCCCTAAGATGGCAAGCAATTCAACATAGGCCACATGTGTATCATCATGTAAAACCCTTCCAACAATGCTCATGTTGTGAAATATTAACTATGTTTTGCTCCTTCCTAATCTATCCCCTTTATTGAATTTTCTCCCTTGACCCTGTCCCTTTTTAAGTGTTTGTTTTTGATTACCTCCTCCCTGTCTGCCTTCCCTTCGGTCGTTACCCCTTTTTTTATCTTCTTCCTCCTCCTTTCCTGTGGGGTAAGATACCCAATGGATTGTGTATGGTATTCCCTCCTCAGGTCAAATCCGATGAGAGCAAGATTTACTCATTCCTCCTCACCTGGCCCCTCTTCCCTTCCTACAGAACCATTTTTTCTTGCCACTTTTATGCGAGATAATTTACCCCATTCTATCTCTCCCTTTCTCCCTCTCTCAATATTTTCCTTTCTTATCCCTTAATTTGATTTTAATTTTTTAGATATCATCCCTTCATATTCAACTCACCCTGTGCTCTCCGTCTATATATATATATATATACCTACATATATACATATATAGACACACACATATGTATATATATGCATATAGACATATATATATATGCATATTCCTTTCAGCTACTATGATACTAAGGTCTCATGAATCATATACATCATCTTTCCATGTAGGAATGTAAACAAAACAGTTCAACTTTAGTAAGTCCTTTAGGATTTCTCTTTCTTGTTTACCTTTTCATGCTTCTCTTGATTCTTATGTTTGAAAGTCGAATTTTCTATTC
>CM053622.1:18139037-18209173 GCA_028646595.1 Phalanger gymnotis | reverse complement strand
GAGGGCATACAGGGGGAGGAGGTAATCAAAAACAAACACTTTTGAAAAGGGACAGGGTCAAGGGAGAAAATTCAATAAAGGGGATAGATTAGGAAGGAGCAAAACATAGTTAATTTTTCACAACATGAGTATTGTTGGAAGGGTTTTACATGATGATACACATGTGGCCTATGTTGAATTGCTTGCCTTCTTAGGGAGGGTGGACAGGGAGGGAAGAGGGGAGAGAATTTGGAACTCAAAGTTTTAAAAACAGACTTCAAAAACAACAACAACAAAAAAGTTTTTGCATGCCACTAGGAAATAAGATACACAGGCAATAGGGCATAGAAATTTATCTTGCCCTACAAGAGAAGAGGGGAAAGAGGGTTGGGAGGGGAGTGGGGTGACAGAAAGGAGGGCTGACTGGGGAACGGTGCAACCAGAATGTACGCCATCTTGGAGTGGGCAGGAGGGTAGTAATGGGGAGAAAATTCATAATTCAAACTCTTGTGAAAATCAATGCTGAAAACTAAATATATTAAATAAATTAAATACCTAAGAAAAAAAGACTTAAAGAGAAATAGAAGGGCAAAGCGATAGGATAAGGGAAGAGAGACTCTTAGAAGGGTGTGTGGACTAGGGATGGTAGTGGTCAGAAGTAAATTATACTTCTGAGGAGGGATGGGGGAAAGAAAGAGATAAAGAGAGACAGAGAGAAAAGCAGAGACAAAGAGAAAGAAAGAAGGAGAGAGATAAACATTTGGGGAAAAATAGGATGGAGGGAAATACATTAGTAATTATAACTTTAAATGTGCATGGGAGGAGCTATAAAACAAAAATGGATAGCAGAATGGATCAAAAACCAGAACTTGACAACATGCTGTTTACAAGAAATGCATTTTAAAATTAGAGACACACATATAGTAAAAATAAAAGGCTGGAGCAGAATTTATTCTGCTTTACCTCATGTAAAAAAAAAGTAGGGGCAGCAATCATGACCTCAAACAAAGTTAAAACTAAAGTGGACTTAATTAAAAGAGGTAAGGAAAGAAACTACACTATGTTAAAAGGTATAGATAATGAAGTAATATCAGTACTAAACATATCTGCACCAAATGCAAGAGCATTCTAATTTATAAAGGAAAAGGTAAATGCATTACAGGTGGAAATAGATAGCAAAACTATAATAGTGGGGGACTTGAACTTTCTTCTCTCAGAACTAGATAAATCTAACTAAAAATAAGTAAGGAAGATGAATAGGATCTTAGATAAGCTAGATATGATACACATCTGGAGAGAACTGAATGGGAATAGAAAGTAATATGCCTTTTTCTCAGAAGTACATGATGTCTATTAAAATTGAACATATAGTAGGACATAAAAACCTTATAGTCAAATGCAAAAAAAACCCAAAATTTTAAATGCATCCTTTTCAGAGCATAATGCAATAAAGATTACATTCATTAAAAGGCCCATGGAAACATAGATTAAAAATTAGTTGGAGACTAAATAACCTAATCTTACAGAATGAGTGGGTCAAAGAACAAATCATAGAAATGATAAATAATTTTATTAAAGAGAATGACAACAATGAGACAACATACCAAAAGTTATGGGATGCAGCAAAAGTGGTAATCAGAGGAAAATTTGTATTACTAAATACTTAAATCAATAAAATAAAGAGCAGATCAATGAATTGAGTGTGCAATTTAAAAAAAACTAGAAAAAGAACAAATTAAAAATGCCCAATTAAACACCAAATTAGAAATCTTGAAAATTAAAAGTGAGATTAATAAAACTGAATGTAAGAAAATCATTGAATTAATAAATAAAACTCAGAATTGGTTTTCATAAGAAAAAATAAAATAGATAATAAAACAATAATTTGTTAATATGATTTTTAAAAAGAAAGAAAACCAAAGCATTAGCATCAAGAATGAAAAGGGTGAATACACTATTACTGAAAATAAAATTAAAACTATGATTAAAAGTTATTTTGCTCAATTTTATGCCAATAAATGTAACAATTTAAGAGAAATGGAAGAATACTTATAAAAATATAAATTGCTCAGATTAACAGGAGAAGAAATAGTTAAATAAATTTATTTTAGAAAAAGGAAATTGAACAGGCCATAAATGGGCTTCCTAAGAAAAAAGTATCAGGACCAGATGGATTTGCAAGTCAATTCTACCAAACATTTAAAGATCAATTAATTTCAATATTACATAAATTACTTGGAATGATAGGCAAAACAGGAGTCCTATCAAACTTCCTGAAACCAGAAAAAGCAAAAATGGAGAAAGAAAATTACAGACCAACTTCATTAATGAATATTGATGCAAAAGTCCTAAATAAAATACTAGCTAGGAGACTACAGCACAAAGATTATACAATGTGACCAAGTGGTATTTATGCCAGGAATGCAGGGCTGATTCAATATAGGTGAAACTATTAATATGATTTATTATATCAATAACAAAAACAACAAAAATAATATGATTTTATCAATAGATGCATAATAACCTTTTGACAAAATACAATATAAAAACACTTGAAAGCATAGGTATAAAAGGATTTTTCCTTAAAATGATCAGAATCATCTACCTAAAACCATTAATGAGCTTTATCTATGATGAGGATAAGCTAGAAACCTTCCCAGTAAGACCAGGCATAAAACAAGAATGCCTATTATCATCACCATTGTACTAGAAATGCTAGCAATAGCAATAAGAGAAGAAAAAGAAATTGAAGGAATCAGAATGGGCAATGAGGTAATAAAACTATCCTTTTGCAGACAATATGATGGTATACTTGGAAAATCAACTAAAATTCAACTAAAAGTTAGTTGAAACCATTAACAATTTTAGCAAAAGAGCAAGATAAAAAATTAACCTATATAAATCATCAGCATTTTTATATATTACCTACAAAGCCCTGCAAGAAGAGATAGTAAGAGATGTTTCATCTAAAATAACCATAGACAATATAAAATACCTAGGAACATACCATCTAGACCAAACCCAGGAACTATATAAACATAACTAAAAAACTTTTTATATAGATAAAACCAGATTTAAGTGATTGGAGAAATATTCATTGTCTGTGGGTGGGCCAAGCCAATATAATAAAAATGACAATTCTACCTAATCTACCTGTTCAGTGCCATCCCAATTAAACTACCAAAAAAAATGTTATTGAGCTAGGAAAAAAAAAACAAAGTTCATTTGGAAGAACAAAAGGTCAAGAATATCAAAGGAATTTTGATTATGTTAAATTAAAATTTTTTTATACAAATAAAACCAATGTAGCCAAAATTAAAAAGAAAGCAGAAAATTGGAGGGAAATATTTTATAGACAATTTCTCGGATAAAGTCCTCATATCTGAAGTATATAAAGAACAGAGTCAAATTTGTAAGAATATGGTTCATTCCCCAATTGCTAAATGGGCAAAGGATATGAACAGACAGCTTTCAGAAGAAATCAAAGCTATGTATAGTCATGTGAAAGATGCTCTAAATCATTATTGATTAAAGAAATACAAATTAAAACAACTTTGAGGTACCATCTCACAACCACCAGAATGGCTAAGATGTTACAAGACAAATGCTAGAGGGGAACGTGGAAAAACTGGAACACTAATACACTGTTGGTGGAACTATGAACTAATCCAACTATTTTGGAGAGCAATCTGGAATTATGCCCAAAGAATTGTAAAAGTATCTATACCCTTTGACCCAGCAATACCACCATTAGGTCTGTTTCCCAAGGTGATCAATGAAAAAGGAAAAGAACCTATGTGTTCTAGAATATTTATAGCAACTCTTTTTGTGGCAGCAAACAACTGGAAATTAAGAGGATGCCAGTGGCTGAATAAGCTGTGGTATGTGTTTATGATAGAATACTGCTGTGCTGTATTGAATGACTAGCAGGTTGGTTTTAGAAAAACACGGAAAGACTCTCATGGAATATTCCTGGTTGAAATGAGCAGAACCAAGAGAATGTTGCATAAAGTAACAGCAATATTGTTTGAAGATTTAACTGTGAATGACTAAGCTATTCTGAGTAATACAGTCATTTATATCAACTAAGAAGGACTTTTGAAGGGAAAAAATTCTATCTACTCTCAGAGAAAGAACTGATATATGGAAGTGTGTATTGTATGGTTCCGTGTGTGGGTGTATTTGTGTGCATATATAAATACATAAGTGTATGTATATATGTGTGTTACACACACACACATATGATATATCTATATATATGTATGTATATATATATTTGGCCTTCTGTGGGGTTGGAAGGGAAAGAGAGAGACAACTCAGAACTCAAAATGTAACCAAAAAAATAATAAAATAAATATTTCTTTAGAGTAGATCAGTAAATGTTTTATTATTATTTCTAGTTCCAAATTTGTAAGTATTTTTCCCAAAAACTGCCTGATCATATCCTAGACCCATTTATCAATTGGGGAATGACTCATATTCTTATAAACTTGACTCAGTTCTCTCTATAGTTGAGATATAAGACTTTTAGTATTTGGAAGGCTACCATGTGAAGGAGGCATTGGCCTTGTTGTCTTTGGCCCCAGATGTCAAAACCAGAAGCACATTGCGGGGGAGAGGTTCGCAAGAGGTCAGTTTTGACTCAATTTCAGGGAAAACTTCCTAACATTTAGCATCAAGAGTGAGATGGGCAGCCTTGAGAGGTGATGGGTTCTCCTTCCTTGGAGGTCTTTGGAGTGTAGCTAAATGATCCTTTATCGAAATGCTACAGTGAAGACACTTTTTGTAAGTGAGATGGACCAGGTGGACATTGAGGTCCCTTCCTACTCTCAACTTCTTCAATTCAGTAAATCTTTGTTCCTCTGACAGCAACAGCGTTGGCTGTTTGGTGATAAAGCCTAGAGGCGAGAACCAGATTTTACCCCTTGTTTTTAGATTCGTTCTTTTTCTCAGTGGTTATTGAATTTATAATAAACATCAATTTAAATTTAAAAGGCTGGAGGCCTGGTCCTGAGGCTGATCCACAGATAGACTACAAGGTGGGTAGATTTTGTCTCTGGCCAAATCTTCTCATTTGGCACTGGCTTGGAGTCAGAAGCCCTGGAGTTGAGTGCAGTCCTTGGTTCCTAATAACTGTATGACCCTGACCAAGTTATTTGGCCTTACCAGGTCTCAAATTTATCATCTGGAAAATGGAAATAATAATATAAGCACTAGATAGCTCACAGGACAATTATAAGCTCTTTGTAAACCTTAACCACAATGCATGTGGGAGTTATTATAAATCAGAAAAAAAAATTGTCTCCCCCTAGAAGAATCTCAGCTCCTTGAAGGCAGGGATGTTTTTTTTTTTATATCCCTCATGCTTAGCACAATGCCTGGCGCATAGTAGGTGCATAAAATATTTGTGGAATTTGATTGGAAGTCTTAAATGTATTAGACTGGTGACATTTTGTGCTCAGCAGCAGCAAATAGACTTAGGATAGACCACCCATAGGATCACAGATGGAGAGCTGAAGGACACCTCAGAAGTTGTCTAGTTCAATCTTTTCATTTTACACCTGAGGAAACTGAGGCCCTGAAGATTTAATCAGCTCACCCAAGATCATATAGGTAGTAAGTGGCAGAGCTGGGCTATGAACATTTTTGTCTTTTGTCTTTTGACTCTTAATTCCAGCATTTTTTCCTCAAGACCTCTCTGATTCTGTACCTCTAAATCTAATTCCAGCACATTTTCTACTCTACAGTGTCTGGTGTTGATCAAAAGTAGAATGGGCTGCCTCAGAAGGTAATGAGCCCTCCATCACTGGAGAAGTTGAAGAGGCTGTTAGATGTCCACTTACCAGAGCTTCAATTCAACAAACAAAAAGTACCTACTATGTATAAGTACCTACTATGTGCCAGGTGCTGAGCTGGGCACTGAGAAATCTAAGACCACAATGAAATAAGGAGCTTCCCATTTGGGTAACTAAGTTCAGCTAGATGTCCTCAAAGGTCCCTTCCTACATGAAACCTTTCCAACTGCCAGTGTCTTCTCCCCCACCGATTACCTTTATTTATTTTGTATATGTGTACATGTTGTCATCTTTTATAGACTATAAGCTCCTTGAGGGCAGGCATGATTTTATTTTCTCATTGATCAGTCAGTTGATTCCAACTCTTATTTCCTTACACCATCTGACTCAGCCATAGGAATTTCTTTTCTTTCTTTCTTCTAGTCCAAGAAATATAAAATACCAGCTCCTCGGATCATAGCCAGCCGGAAGCCAAGCCGGAGACCATCAACCATCAGCCTCAGCCGCACAAGTGGGGGGTCATCTCCACAGAGCAGCATGCTGTCAATGAACCCTACTGGCTCAGACGAGCCCCAGAGCACAGTGACCCTGGGCACCAGCAGCAAAGAGCTGGAGGACAATGAGTCCTCATCCACCAAGCAGGATGAGGAGAACCTTCCCATCAGTGAGTGTCATATCTTAGCCCCTGGTGCTTTCTTCTTTCTCCCACTGTCCACCCTGTGAACCAATCCCAAGGAGGCAAATAAAAGAATGTGTTTATTATCTGGGACACACCAAAAATGGCAGTGTAGGGGACATTGGACTTGACCAAGTCATGAGAGCTGAGTTCAAGTCCTATGATTAACTCATTGCCACACAATGGGGATATGAGAATGTAGCTACATTTCCCCCACTCTCATAGGGATGCCCCTTCAAGACAGTTGCGGATGGTAACAGTAGATAGAGTTCCAGGCCTGGAATCAGGAAGACGAGTTCAAATGTAGCTGGGGCAAGTCACTTCACTGCTGTCTGCCTCAGTTTCCTCAACTGTAAAATCTGGATCATAATAGCACCAACCTCCCAGGGTTGTTGTCCACTTCAAATGAGGTAATATTTGTAAAGCTCTGAGCATAGTTAGGTGCTTACTAACCGCATGTTTCCTTCCTTCAATGGTCCAAAGGCACAAATATTTAAGAGAGTGCCCTTTTATAGTACATGATTTAGAGTGGAAAAATCCAGGTTCAGATCCAACCTCTGACACTAATGACCTATTTGACCTTGGCAAGACATTTCCTCCTCCATAAAATGAGAGAGTTGCCCCAAATGGATGCTGAGATCTACTCTGTCCAGAAGTTTCTTTCCTCGACCATAGCAGCGTGTAGAATGACCACCCTCTGTGTAAACATAAGACTTCCTTGGGGCAGTTTTGTTCTTCTGTAACTTGTCATTAGCACCCGAGTTGGAGCCCTGACCCTATCACACACTACATCTGTAAAATGGGGAGAGTCATACCTATCCTGCTTGCCTCACAGGGCTGTTAAGAAGAATTTGCTTTATACAACCGTGGAATGTGCCAGGAATGAGAGCTATTGTTATTTCTGCCCAGAACCTGGCCTTGAGGGAAAGGTCAGGCCTTCTGATACAGTGCCCATTAAGCACAGTACCCTAATTCTTTTTTTTAAAACCAGACCTGTGATTTCATCAGATTGATGTAGGGAACTTCATGTGAGTGACTCCCTCTACCAATTCAGTTTAGTGTCTTAGAGAAGAGCCTAGGGCACCGAGACAGTGTGACTTGCCCAGGGTCATATCGCATGCATACATACTTGTATATGTGTGTATGCATATATGTATGTATGTAAGTATATGTATGTATGTATATGTGTGTATGTGTATGTATATATGTGTGTGTATATATAAAAGGCAAGATTTGAACTCATGTCTTCCTATCTCCCAGACCAGCTCTCTATCTGCTATATTTCCCGTCTCACTTTGCTCGTCAAAGGAGATTAATAATATTGATTCAGATGAAGTAAGCTTTATTTCTCTGTCCCTCATTCTACAGCTGAGCTTTTAACCGTAAATCCATTAGGTATCAAATTCTCCCCCACCCACCCCCAAAAAAATCATCCCATAAGAGGATGAAGGAACTAGAGGTTTCAGCCCAAAGATGAGGATGATCTGGGAGTAATGTGCTTCACAGCTGACTTCAGTGATCTGAAGTCTGTCCCATAGAAGAGGGATAAGCCTAGCTCTGATTGATCCCAGAGGGAAGAAGCAGAAACAATGGGTGGGAGTTAATGAGAAATAGACGAAGGTCAACGTAAGGAAATTCAGTGTAGCGGCTAGAGTTCTGGACCTGGAGTCAGGAGGACCTGAGTTCAAATACTGGCAGTCTGACCTTGGTCAACTCACTTCAGTCTATCTCATCTATAAAATAAGCATGATAATATCTGGTCTCCCTACTTCATGGGACTATTGTGAGTAATCATAATCATAATAATAACAGTAGCTGGCATTTATGTATGGCATTAAGGCACGCCTATGCAACCTGCTGCCCACCAGAGGATTTGAACCGTCTTCCCGACTCCGGGTCTGGCATTCTAGCCACCAAGCCAGCTTCATCAGTGACACATTTAAAATAAACAAGAAGACAAAAACAAAAACAAATAAAAATGGTAGCTTTTTCATAGAAGTTAAACGGTTAAGAAATATATAAATAGTGGCAGCATCTTCGGCCCTGGGAATGCTGTTTGGTCTCAACTCTGAAGGGGGCACTGGGTTTGATGAGGTAGAATCTGTGGTTTGGACCAGCCCTCCTCTGCCCATAGCTTCTGCTGCATTGGAAGATGTACGCTTGGAAAAGACCGAAAGGTTGTTTGTGAGGCAGTCATCAGAAGGATTGCAACCTCTGAGTTATTATGAAGCACTGCCTTTTCCTGCATTCTCACTGTTTCTCACAGACAAAATCTCAAATTGTTCCCTAATATATCAACGCCTTAGAACAAATATATGTTTTCAAAACAAGTCTTACAACAAGGCTGACTGTAGATCTGAAAATGATCTGCATGGGGATTATAGTTGAATCCATCGGAGTTGTCATTCAGTCTTTTTTTCAATTATATCTGACTCTTTGTGACCCTATTTGGGGGTGGGGTGTTAGCAGAGATACTGGGGTAGTTTACCATTTCCTTCTCCAGCTCATTTTACAGATGAGGAAACTGAGGCAAACAGGGTAAAGTGACTTGCCTGGCTAGGATGTATCTAAGGCCAGATTCGAAGTCAGAAAGATGAGTCTTCCTGATTCCAGGCTCGGCATCCTATCTGCTGTGACACCTAGCTACCTTTAGAGAGAGAAGACCAGAACAGAATCTCCCGCTGTTAGTGGGCATGACGTGCATAAAAATCTGTCAATGGAGAAAGAGAAGGAATTGTTCAACAGGTAGGAAAGCCAGAAGAGGTTGGTGGCCTAAAAACCTAGAGAAAAGAGAGTATCAAAGAATAGAGGATGCTCTAACAACAGAGAAGCCAAGAAGGCTGAGGACTGAGAAAAGGCTGTTAGATGTGGCCAGCAAGAGATCACTGGTGACTTTGGGGAGAGCGGTTTGGCTGGAATGATGAGGTCAGAAGCTGGTCAGAAGCAGAAGAGGAAAAGAAATGGAGGCATCTTAAGAAGTTTAGAAACGACATGTCGGAGAGATATAGAATAAAAGTTATCTGAGATGAATAGATATCTAATGATGGTTGTTCAAGGATGGGGGAGACATGGGCATGTTTGAAGGCAACTAGTAAACAGAAGATTAGTGAAGGAGTATGGATGACGGAGTAGGTGATCCTGGAGAAAAGGGGCTGGAATGGTCTTACTTGTCAGTGTCAATTGCTTTGGCTGAAACTAAGAGCTGGATTTGGGTTGGTTTCTGTAAAGTAGCCATTCTCAAGCTTTTTTTGACCTCAAGACCCCTTTACATGCTTAGAAATTACTGAGGATGCCAAAGAGCCTTTGTTTATGTGGGTCTACATCCATCCATACTAGAAATTAAAACTGAGAAATTTTGAAATAGTAATTTAATTAATTTTATTAACTTAAGTTAATAGTTTAAATAGTTATTAATTTATTTAACACAATAATAATAAATCCATTATGTGTTAACATAAATATTTTTGTAACAAGTAACTATTTTTCAAGAAAAAAATGAGTGAGAAAAGGGGTATTATTTTACATGTCTGGCTTAATAGGAAACAACTGGATTCTCGTACCTGCTTCTGTATTCAGAAAAATGGTAATATGGTGTTTTGGTTGAAGCACATGAAGAAAAATCTGGCCACACTCCAGATTAGTAGTTGGAAAAGGGAGAAGTACTTTAATAGGTGAATAACATCGTAGAATTGTTATGAAAACTAGTTTGATCTCATGGATTCCCCCGAAAGGGTCCTGGGGACCTCCAAGGTTCCACAGATCACACTATCTGAACTGCTGCTATTAATAACATGGTGGTCGCATTTCTCCCTGCAAACCTCCCCAGGAAACAGAGGGGCATGAACACCTGTTTCCCAGGTCTCCCAGGCAGCACCCACACTGTGAGCATTTCCCTAGCATGTTTACATTTCACAGGGGTCCCTTTCATCATCAGTGAAATGTCCCACTTTGCAAACCGGCTTTGAATCCCCTTCCCTTCCAATTTTTTGTTCAGGCTAGACTCAGGGAATGGGGCGGGCTGTGTTCTTATTTTGCGCACATCAAAGCTCAGCTACATGATAGATGAAGCCCTGTACTTGCGGGCACAGTCCCTGCCCAAAGGCATTCTTTTCAAGTACAAATTGGTGGCAGGCACGGAGAAATGTGGAACCTTATAAATGATCCTCTCAGAGAATGTTTCCCGGCTTTCCGGGGAATTGGGCTGGCTCTCACCAATTGGCATTCCAGCCACTCCTGTGTGAGGTGCTAGACACATGGGTGATGGGCACCTCTAAAGTCGTGGAGGATGGGGAATAGCGAGGCAGGGAAGCGGAGGTAGAAATCAGAAATCTTCACTTCCTCTGCAGGCAAGACTTTCAAAGGGGAAGGAAAGCAAAGAAAGCAGTCCTCTAGGTCCACAGCAGATTGGGTCTGGAGTCAGGAAGACCTGAATTCAAATCTATCCCCAGACACTACCAGTGTGACTCTGGGCAAGTCACTTAACCCTGTTTACCTCAGTTTGCTCATCTGTACAGTAAGCTGGAGAAGGAAATGGCAAACCACTCCAGTATCTTTGCCAAGAAAATCCCAAATGGGACCACAGAGTCAGACACGACTGAAAACACTGAGCAACAACAGCATATGGCATTTTCTTATCTGTATATATGTGCCCCACTGGGAGAATGTAAGCCCCTCGTGCCTAGCAAAGTGCCTAACACAATCTGTTGTTGTTTAAACACCACATCCGTGATTTCATTTGTCTAGGGAACTTCCAGACTGAGAAGAAACTCTCTCTACCATGCAGCCTGGGACCTCCTCTGAAATTAGTTTTAGAGAGCTGTTTCTGGTCCTGAGAGATTAAGTTAAATTAACTTAACTACTCGGTTAACCTACCCAGGGTCACAAAGCTAGTATGTGTCAGCAGCAGGATTTGAACTCAGATCATTCTGAATTCAGGCCAGCTCCCTATACATTGTACCACATTGCCTCTTACCTGGCATAGAGTGGGCATTTAATCATTTTTTCTTGAATGGAATTAAGTAGTTTTAAAATCACTTCAAGATAGCAGCTGCTTGATGGTGTAAAGATGGTGTAATAACCCTGGGAGGGAGGGGAAGGAAGGCTGTGAACGGAGCGCGATAGCCCGGTCCCACATTCCTGCCACTTTTTTTTTGTCCATCACATGGGATGACCTCTCCTGCTTTCTTCAGGTCTTCAGAAGCTCATGGAGATGGTACGGGAAGATGCCAGGAGGACAGTCTGTGCAGAAGATGATTCCTACAAAAAGTTTGCAAGGTATCATGCTCTGCTAGCTTGAGGAGAGGTTGGGGAGCAAGTCACCCTTTCCTTATACATCCATACAGAGGTAAGGGGCTGCCATGGCTGGCCCAAAGCCCCAGAGACACTGAGACTGAACATTCAGGCTGCCATCCACCACAATCCCCTGCCTCTTTGGCAAACACCCACTCTTACTACCCCGGGAGAACAAAGACTTCAGGTTAAGGGACAATCAATGCTCTGGTCCCCTGGGATAGCACCCAGCACAGACTCCAAGGAGATGATCCAATTTTTCTCAAAACTGCTTCCCTGTGGACCAGCACACCAGGGAAACAACCAAAGGATGACTCAGAAAGGGAAATCCCTGTGGGAGACACACAAAATGCAGCCATATTGGAAGCTTCATCAGGGTCCATGCCCCTTTTCACAGTGGGGTCTTCTATGGGTCCATGTACCCTCAAACCTATAGACCATAAGCCCCCGCCAATGAATTTACTTTTACTAGTCAGGCAGAGGACACAAGTAATGCAGAACAAAGGGCTCTAACAAAATAGTAAGGAAAGTAGCAAGAGAACGTTTTCCCCAAAGACCTAGGCAGAGGCTCCCACAAATATACGTATCACCAAGCAGACCCACCTAGGGAGAGACATGCATTTAGGGAATGTGTTGTCTGGGCAGTGGAGATGCTTCAGGCTCTGATGCTTCATTGTTGCCTAGTCATTAGTCAGACCTGTCCAATTCCTCTTGATCTTAGTTGGGGTTTTCTTGGCAGAGATACTGGACTGGTTTTGCCATTACCTTCTCCAACTCATTTGACAGATGAAGAAACTGAGGAAAACAGGGTGAAGTGACTTGGCCAGAGCCACACAGCTAGTAAGTGTCTGAAAGTGGATTTGAACTCAGGTCTTCCTGACTCCAGGCCCAGCACTCTATCCACTGTGCCACCTAGCTGCCCCAATCTCCAAATGTTTAGGGTTTTCATGTACATGGGAAGGGAGAGGGAAAGAGTAGGAAATAAGCATGTAAGCTCCTACCATGTACCAGGCACTACCCTAAATGCTTCACAAATATTTCATTTGAGGAGAAACGAGGTAGAATGGTAGTCCCATTTTTCCTGTGTGAGCCTGGATTCCAGGTCCTATAATATTCTACCCTCTAAATATAATCCCTGTCCTTGTCAAGAAATGACATAAGATCCCACCACTTGAAGGAACCTCAAGAAGGAATCTGGGAAGTCAACGAGTCTATCCCTTGTCTCAAGTCAGAACAGAACTCAAGCAGTTTGGATTTGTTGCAGGGGGGTGGTGCTTTTTTTAACTCAACCATGTGATTGCATGGTATAAGGAAGTCCCATTAAAGAAACTCCCTCCACCAGTGCAGTTCAGCCATTGTTACCTGGTGAGCTGGGAGGTTTATGTGACACACTTAGGGTCACACAGGCATTACATATAAGAGGCAAGATTGGAAACCAGGCAGCATGACACAGTTACTAGGAAGATCATACCTCATTGGAGGTCTTCACAGAAAGTCTGGATGATTCCCTTCGGGGTCCTTCAACAGGATCCTGGCCCTTTCAGATATGATGTTATGGAGGTTACTTGTCAGATAGATGAGGGTCAACTACATGGCTGCTGAGACTCCTTTCAGTTCTAGGATTCTGGGATGCCATGATTTCCAGAAAAGAAAATTCTATAATTCTTTCATGGACCCATGAGATCCATTGGCTAAGCGGCAGTATCAAACTCAAATAGAAAGAGATCCCTGAAAACTACAAATTAACATTGTCTACAATATATTGTTTTTATTTATTTTGTTAATGTTTTCATCTGGTTCTGCCAATTTGACTGGGTTCTAGTAGAAGAAACATTAGACTCACAATCAGGAAAATCTGGCTTCAAATCCTACCTCAGACACTTTACTAACTCTGTGATCCTGGCCAAGTCACTTAATCTCTGTTTGCCTCAGTTTCCTCATCTGCAAAATGGGAACAGGGCCATTATGAGGATCTTTTTGCAAACTGCAAAATCCATAAGGAGAGGAGGCTAGATTTGGTGGCCTCTAAGATCTCTTCCAAGTCCCAAGTCCTATGATCCTATGACCATGTTAAAAGGAAACTTTCCTTGTCTTACAGCACCGTGTCCATCCTCAAGCCCTCCCTTAAGAGTGATATGGCCTTACGGGACTCTGCCCTAAAGTCCAGGTAGGTCAATGGGATGTGCACAATGTGCCCCTGGCTAGTCAGTCAACCAAGAAATGTTTATTCAGAGCCTACTATGTGCCAGGCCTGCGCTAAATGCTAGAAATACAGATACAAACAATCCCTGCCCTTAAGGAGCTTACATTCTAATGGGGAAGACAGCCCATAAAAAAGAGGGGAGGGTAGAGAAGAGAGTATAGGTCTCAAAGGAGCATGATGGAGAACAACAAAGGAGTAAAGCCTGCTGGCTTGGGTGCCCTCTTTAAATGGAGGTTCCAATCAGAGGGAAAGGCCCCAGGGGCAGAGGAGGAGAAAGCCATCCTGAATCAAGCAATCAAATAGCAAGCATTTATTAAGCACCTCCTATGTGCCAAGCACTGTACTAAGTGCTGGGGATACAAAAAGAGTCAAAAGACATCCCTTCCTTCCAGGAGTTTACAATCCAATGGAGGAAAAAACACACATGTACAAGCAAGCTATATACAGGATAAATGGGAAGTAAATGAGAGGGGAAGAATTGGAGATGACACTCAGGCTGTAAACCTGGGTGACTGGGATGGTGGGGGTGTCCAACCCCCACCCAAGGAGGTCCGGAGTCTGGGGGCTAAGCCCTCCCTTTGTTCCCCTCTTCACCTTCCCAGAGAGTGGCAGAGCATGTAGTCAGTGACAGCCAGAGTCTGATGCTACAAGATAGGCAAGTTCAGATCCTTTTGATCACAGCTGGAGTGTAAGTCACTTTATTGGAAAGGCCACAGCTGGCCAGGGAAGCCTTTGCAAGGGGCAGGGTTGGGGGGAGAGGGAGAGACAGAGACAGAGACAGAGACAGAGACAGAGAGTGGGGGGTGGGGAAAGAGAGACAGAGATAGAGACAGAGAAAGAGAGACAGACAAAGAGAAGGAGGGAATAAGGCAGGGGGGAGAGAGATTGATTAACACTAAAAGGACCAGGAGGTGCATCAATTGGTGCAAAATTTTTATTATAATTATTATAACTTATCTCTATTTTCTTTGTCTTAAAGATTAAAATAATCATGCTCTGGGTCCATTGACACAGCTTGGTACTTCCATGTGTTCTTAAATTCAGGTTCTTCTTAAAAGTGAATAGGGTCTCGCTGCCCTCTAGGGGTATTTTAGAGACTGTCTAATTTTAAGAAAAATCATCCTTTTTTTAAAAAAAATGTTATTAAAATGCAAGTATATTTTAATTACACTCCATATTTTGCATGAACAGTGGACGGGAGTCTACTCAACTCGGCTCAGGTGACTTAAGTCTAGTCGAAAGGGGCAATCCTCTTAAGTCTCTCCACTCTCCTTTGCCCATTACACCCCCTCCCACATTGCTGTCCCCAGACCTGGCCTCTTTCCTGACCTTCAGACCCACATTTCCCTCTAGGCCATACCTTGGATCTCTCGCTAGCACCTCAAACTCAGCCTGTCTGAAACTGAACCATTCAGCATGGCTTAAGACCCATTTTACAGGCTTCCTTCTGTCTGTCAGTGACATCATTTTCCCATCCCAGGGTCAAACCTTGATGTTGTTTTCAACTCCTCTCTCTCCCCCTTACCCCCTCGCTTCTGGTCACTTTCCAAGTGCTATCAGATCTACCTTCACAACATCTCTTTGTATTGACCCTTGGACAATTCACTAAAAATCTCTGGGTCTCAGTTTCCTATTCTATAAAATGAGGAGCTTGAACAAGATGGCCTCTAAGGTCCCTCCCAACTCTCCATCTATGACCCTCTACTCTACTTTCGTTATCCCCACCCTAGGTCTGTCCCTCCTCTCACCTGAACTATTGCAAATGCCTCCTCCTACCTCCTATCTGATGGCATCCTAATGGACTCTTAAGGCCAATTGGAATCAACAGTTCAACACGGCAGCCAAAAAAATCAAATGGGATCTCAGTCTGCATTGAGAGACGTGGTGTCCAGAACTAGAGAGAAAAACATCACATTTCTGCCATTATCAATTCTCACCTGGGCCATTGTAGGTTCGTTGATTCAGACTTGAGACTTAGTAATCCAGCCCCTTCATTTGACAGGGCCAGAAAGGCCAAGTCACTTGCCGGGGATCACATAGCTGGTCCCTGTAGGCATCAGGATTTGAACCCAGACAGATCTTCCTGACTCCCAAGGATAGTATTGTAGTCTCTATACCCCAAGTTAAATTCTAGGTACCACATTTTAAGAAAGACTTTGATAAACTGAAGAAAGACCAAAGGTGGTCAAGAGGCCTCAAGATCATACCTTACAAGGATATATTTAAGGAGCCGTAGTTGTCTAGGCTAGAAAAGAAAGCCCTTAGCAGAGGGACAAGCTAGCCGCTTCCTAGTATCTGAAGGGACAGCAGATGAAAGATGGCTGAACAATGGGCCGTGAATGAGAGTCATAGGCCTATTTCAATTCAACAGAAGGAAAACTTCCCGAGACTTGACAGCACTTCAAGAGTGGGCCAGGCCACCTCTGGGAGGTAGTGAGTTCTCCCTCCATGGAGGTCTTCAAGGAGAATGCGCACTTTGGGGGTACTTTTCTTTGGATTTGGGGGTAGATTTTCTACCCTGGCATAGCACAGACCATTTGGCTTCTGGGGACCTTTGCAGTTCTCGGTATCTGTGTTTGTCTTCTGCATATAAGACATCAGAGATAGAAGGGGCTTTAGAGATTGTCTAGGCCAACAGCACCCCCATTTTACAGATAGGGAAAGTGAGGACTAGAGAGGAGTAACTTTCCCCAAGCTCCCATTTTATGGTAGTGGCAGAGCTGGGAAGTGACTCAATCCTGTGTCAGTGGGACTGGTCCTCCCTAAACAGGCCTTCTCAGTGTGAGTTTAAAGGGTCTCAAAGGCCCCAAATTCTTCTGCCACGTGCCAGACCTTCTCCACCCCTGTTACCTCTCCTCTTCCTCAGAATGATGACCAGTAGAGTTTTAATGGGTAAAACAAAAGGGAAAAAATGGGTGGGGGACATCTCCTCACATTTAGCAGGAATTAGGCTGACATCTGAGGCCTAAAGCAATGAGCTTGGAGAATGGGGAATTTGGATTATAGAGGTTGTATGGCTTCAGGCCCAGGAAGGGTGGGGGAATGGAGTGCTGGGCATGAGGTCAAGGGACAGTGGTCCCCAGGAAGATGTTAGTCATGGGACCCAAAGTCAGGGTATTTAACATATTTAGAACTTTATTAAACCCAGAGATATGTAGATCCTCCATTGCCATACTGTATGTCCAGGCCTGTGCTTTAACCCCAAAGACTCAAGAGAAACCTAAAATGGGACCCCTATCCCTGAGGAAGTTCACCAGACAAAGAAAAATATGAGATATGGTGCTAAGGAGAAAGCTGGTACTCAAGAAGAAGCTTAAAAGGTGTCCATCATGTAGGCAGATTAAAAAAAAAAGGAAAGGTACTTTCCAGGAGGAAGGAACAGCAGAAGCAAAAGCTCAGAGGTGGGAAGGAGCCTGAAAAGCACAGGGCCTGACTTGTATGTTGTGACTACTGGTTCCCCTCACAAAAATCAAAATGGCTCTGAATCAAAAGAAGCACAGGGCCAAACAAGAGGCAAATTTTGCAAAGTTTAAAAGATTGTCTTTCCTTTCTCTTACAGCATAACTGATAAGTCAAGTAGCAGCAGCACAGAGAGTCTCCGGAGGCCTAAAAGGTAAGTAGAGAGAGTGTGTGTGTGTCTGTGTGTGTGTGAGAGAGAGACAGAGAGAGAGAGAGAGAGAGAGTGTGTGTGTGTGTAAGAATCCATGAGCCAATTGCTTGCCAAAATGGTGGCCTTAGTCATTGAGACTCTATTGCATTTCATCAGGAAAGAGGAGGGAGAGGTAAGAAAGAGAAAATAGATCTCAGGGCCACAGGGGACCAAAGCTCAAAGTAAGTCTTGGGGAAAAAAAACAATGAAATTTCAGGCTGCATTAAGAAAGCAAGGCCCAAATGGAGCAGGTAACAGTCTGGCTGTGTTCTGCCCTGCACAAACTTCATTTCAAGTATTATCTTAGTTCTAGACTCCACATTTTATCAAGGATATTGATCATCTGGAGAGCTTCAGGTCAAGTCAACAAGCATTTATTAAGTGCCTACTGTGTGCCAGGCACTGTGGTAAGCACTAGTGATACAAAGACAGGGAAAAGTAGTCCCTGTGTTCAAGGAGCTTACAGTCTATTGGAGGACATAGCCTGCAGACAGCTATGGACAAACCAGATTGCCACAGAATAAATGGGTGGTCTCAGAAAGGAGGCAGTAGCATTAAGGAGGATCCAGACATGGTTCTTGAAGAAAGTGGGATCAAATATAAAATGCTCTGGCATTCAAAGCCCTTCAGAATCCAGCCCTCTCCTACCTTTCCAATCTTCTTACACCCTTGGCCAATTAATAGGTTCCAGGCCAAGCCATATTTGGTCAGTCTTTGGGCCCTGATTGACTCAGAGTGAATGTAAATAGCAATTGTTTCTGTTTTGGCCAGAAACCCTAAGAGTCTTCCCCCTCTCTGATTGATATTTTTTGACTCATTTCTTACCTAGGCTTAAGCACTGAATGGGTGTTGCCTCAGGCAAACTGAGACCTATTAAAGACCTTAGTTTAAAAAGGCCAAGGTCTCCCACAGCATCATGGGTCATCTCCAGTCATCCTGATCTATATCTTGCCACTGAACCCAGATGGCTCCAGAGGAGAAAGTGAGGCTGGTGATTTTGCACAACCCTGCCTCACTTAAATCCACTTCATTTGCATGTCATAGCATCACCTCCTTGATATCATGGCCCTCTTCAAGAATGAAGGACAAACAACAACAATCTTACACCCTACTCCCTAACACGTACAGTTTATCCTAGAGACGATAAGGAGCCCCGCAGAGGTTATTGAGTAGAGGAGTGATGTGATCAGACCCACACTTTAGGAAGGTCCCTTTGGTAGCTGAGTGGGAGATAGATTGGAGTAGGGAGACTTGAAGCAGGCAGACCCTGTAATATTAATTAAGGTGAGACTTTTTTTTACTGTTTTCTCTTTTGGAGCACTTATTTAATCAAGTGCCCTTGATGAGTCCAGCCTTCTTTTTTTTTCTTTGACTAAATTAGGAGTCTTTGATGACCTCCTTGCCTCAGGGGAAAGCCTGGTTTGCATGGGTTTGAGTGACATGTTTGTGATGCCAGAGGCTTTTAGGTCACATGGGTTTGAGCCGAGCATTGTGATGCCCTTTGACCCCGAACAAGATATATAAACCCAGAGGTTGGCGTTCTCTTTTGGGGCTCTCAGTCACTGGAAGAGTGGTGTGGGACTCTGGGCAGCCATTTTAAGAGCCCCCCGGCTTGTAAACCCAAATGTTTTCCTGGTAATTATAAATTGTGATTTGGTCTGTTTATATTGTGTATGTTTGTAATTTGCATTTGCTCTGAAGTTCAGGGTGCTGGCTTTTCCTCCTGAACTAAGTGAATGATATTTGTATTTTAATTAAAGTGAGATGGTTAACCCCTTCATGTTGCTTTCCTTAGTAAAGCAGATCAAAGAACCTATTAGCAGTCTTCCGTGTGCTGGTTGCTGCTGGTTTTACACAGCCACAGTAGCTGCTAGCAAGATTGTTGCTACAGATCCCCACCCCCACCCCCAGCAGCTATTACAGCAGTCCATTCATGTGATGAGAAAGACCCATCCCAGGGTCGTGGCAGTGTCAGAGGAGAGAAGGGAACAGCATAAAAAAGAAGGGCAACGGGGATGGTGACAGGTCTCAACTTTGAGACACAGGAGTGAGCGAAGGAAGGAAGGAATGCATGAATGAATGAAAAAAGGCCTTTATCGTTCCCTTACTACATGAGAAGCACTGTGCTGAGCTCCGCAGACACAAGAATTAAAAACAAGACAGTCTCTACTCTCAAGGGGCTTATGAGAGAGACACCACATAAAACAGTTTGGCCTCAGCTTGCACGGAAAGTCCCAGAAGTCCTAGTGGTGCATCGGTGGGTCAGATGGCAAGGCCCAAAGTCCTTAGGTTGGATCATTAGGTAAGATGACGGTGTCAGGGGTGCCAACAGCTAAGGGGCTGAAACAAGTAGGAAAAATGATGCCAAGGGCGTCTGCCAAAGGTCAGGGAGCCATGTTGCAGGGAGGATCGGTGTTGATACCACGGTGTTCAAACTACTTATCAGAAATTTAAGAGTAGGAGTAGGAGTAGGAGTAATAGTAGTAGTGGTAGTAGTAGTGGTAGCAGTAGTGGCAGTAGTGGCAATAGTGATAGTAATGGTGGTAGTAGTAGTAGTGGTAGTAGTGGTAGTAATAGTAGTAGTAGTAGTAGCAGTAGTAGTAGTAGCAGTAGCAGTAGTAGTAGTAATAGTGGTAGTAGTGGTAGTAGTAGTAGCAGTGGTAGTAGTACTGGTAGTAGTGGTAGTAGTGGTAGTAGCAGTAGTAGTAGTAGTGGTGGTGGTGGTGGTGGTGGTAATAGTGATAGTAGTGGTAGTAATAATGATTATTGTTGTCATTGTCATTATTGCTGTTAATGCTAGAGGCTCACAAGCCTCACTCCCACATGGCTCAGGGAGCCAGCTCTGCTTGGGCCCTGACAGCCTTGCCCTCGCTCAATCACACCGACACCACTCCAGTCATCTGTCTCTAGAGCCACGTCGGTGATGGGGATTTAAGATGCCTTCTTTAGTACTAGATTTCTGATACACTGCATAGGCAAGTGGGGAGAGGAAAGAGGAAGTGTGGTCTGCACCACATTCCGTGCCTTCCAACCACATGTCTAAAGTATACCTGCTTCCCCCTTTTCCACTTCTCTCATACTGCTGCCCTCTAGAGCAGGGGTGATGGGACGGTGCTACTCCTGTGCCCTGGGGCTGGGCTAAGGATTCTTAGTCTTTAAGGATGGGCCAAGAGAAGCAAAGCTCTTATCTGAGAGACTTGGCACAAGCTAAGTGTCAGGCCACTGGTGGGACACCAGGCTGTGTGCCAACAGACCCCCTAGAATTTCCCATAATATCTCCCTGAGCTCATCCAGCCATGGGGAGAAGTAATGCCCTCAGCCCTGTTCTGATGGAGGCATCGTGGGCTACTCAGACTCCCTCCCACTGATCACCACCCACAGGAAAACCAAGAGAGTAGGACTCTATGATTCCCCAACCCCCCCAAAAAAATCCTTCTCAACCTAGGAATTCTTCCTGAAACCTACTTCCTAGATTCCTTCTGAATCTTGAGTAAAGTCTGTAGGACACCTATCATACAGACCACACAATGACATAGAGGTCCTTCACCTCCTAACACAGCCCTTATCCCTCCTAACACATATTCAACCTTAAATTTTATTCCTCAGTCTTTAAGTATGAATTAAGAATAAAAGGTCCTTGTTGAGGACAAAGTGGCCTATTAAAAACTTTCCAGCATGTTCTGTACTATTCAGTACCTCAGACACTACATAGCTGTCGGTATCTTCTGGTGACTGCTTTTTCTTGCCACTTTTATGTGAAATAATTTACCCCATTCTATCTCTCCCTTTCTCTGTCTTTCAAAATATTCTTCTCTCACCCCCTGATTTTATTTTATTTTTTTTAGATATCATCCCTTCATATTCAGCTCACCCTGTGTCCTTCTCTGAATTGCTCTGTGCTGGGCAAGCTCTGCTGACCATCAAGCCAATCTCTTTCATCATCTTTTAGACTTTCAGCTATTTAGCCTCTTCAGGGCATCTAGGTGGTGCCATAGGGCACAGAGTGCTAGGCCTGGAGTCAGAAAGACCTGAGTTCAAATCCAGCCTCAGACACTTACTAGCAGTTTGACTCTGGGCAAGTCTCTCTCTCTTTTCTTATTTAACATTTTAATTTTTCCCCAGTTATATGTAAAAAACAATTTTAAAATCTGTTTTTAAGTTTTTGAGTTCCAAATTCTCTCCCTTCCCATACCCCCCTCATTGAGAAGGCAAGCAATTCGATATAGGTTATACATGTATAGTCATGCAAAGCATTTCCATAATAGTCATGTTGTAAAAGAAAACATAAACAAGAAAATCTTCAAGAAAAATAAAGTTTAAAAAAGTCTGCTTCGATTTGTGTTCAGACTCCATCAGTTCTTTGTCTGGGGATGGACAGCATTTTTCATCCTAAGTCCTTCCAATTTGTCTTGGATCATTGTATGGCTGAGAAGAGCTACGTCATTATGGCACAGTGTTGCTGTTACTTCGTACATGGTACATTTCACTTTGCATCAGTTCATATAAGTCTTCCAGGTTTTTCTAAGAGCATCCCGCTCATCATTTCTTATAACACAATAGTATTCCATCATGATCACATACCACAGTTAGTTCAACCATTCCCCAATTGATGGGCATCCCCTCAATTTCCAATTCCTTGCCCCCAGAAAAGAGCTGTTATAAATATTTTTGTACATATAGATCCTTTTCCTTTTAGTTTTTTCTCTCTCTTGGGATATAAACCTAGTAGTGGTACTGCTAGGTCAAAGGATATGTCTGGTTTTACAGCCCTTTGGGCATAGTTCCAAATTGCTCTACAGAATAGTTGAATCAGTTCACAACTCCACCAACAGTGCATTAATGTCTCATTTTTCCCACATCCTGGGCAAATCTCTTAAACCTGTTTGCCTCTGTTTCCTTATCTGTAAAAATGAACTGGAAAAGGAAATGGCAAACCCCTCCAGGATCTTTACCAAGAAAACCCCAAATGGGGTCATGAAGAGTCAAACATAATTGAAACAACTGAACAAACAGTATTTAGCCAGCTAGTTAGTCTTCATACCACCTGCAGATTGCAGAGGCTGGAAAGCCTTACCCTAACAAGGATAAATGATTCTATATTCATCCTGCTCTAAGTAGGGCTTTAAGCTAGAACACCCAGACAAGACAACCAGAAAAGGGGAGCAGAAAGCTGTGTGAAAGCCCATTCTTTTTATTCCCTTTCCCCTGATACCTACTTAGAGGCCTTTAGTCCCAGACAGCTATCTCCCTTGGGGTTAGAAAATTCTTCTTAATGACTATCTGAGTTCTGATTCTGATACTGCATCCCCAAATTCTATCTCAATGGTTCCACTTTAAGAAGCTCCATGAGAGTTCCGTGAGGCCATGGGGTTAAAAGGCTCCCCTCACTCCCCAAATCTGCTTTGGTTCTCATGCAAATAAAGCCAGGGGCAAGAATAAAAGGCTATATGAAGCTTGCAGAGCCACATTCCTTCTATTATAATATACATCTGCCAGCAACAAAAGCATGGTCTTTTACGGTGTGTTCTGACTAGGTCAGCCCTGAATAGTCTCTCTGCATCTACATGAGGCAAGCCTCTGTCTGTAAAGCTAAATTATATTCATCACTCAGAAAGGCATTGTCCTGGATGCCATGGGAGGAACAGTTATAAGAACTGGCAATGTTAAGCCCAAAGAAGAAAAGACACAGGAGGACACAGCGGCTGTCCTCAAGTATTTGAAGGATTGTTGGGTGATAGAAGAATTAGAGAGCGATGGGTACAAGTGACTAAGATTTCACCCTGGTGTAAGAAAAAACTCTTGAATGCTCAGAGCTATTTCGAAGTAGGAACAGCTAGGTGGTTCAATGGATAGAGACCCTGGAGTCAGGTACTCTATCCATATTGTTGTATGTGTCATAGATTCCCACCTATGACACACCTTGTGTGTGACTCTGGGCAAGTCATTTAACCTCTAGGGGCCCCATGCTGCTTCCAAGTTGCTGATCTAAATCAGTGGAGGGGATTTCCACACTGGGAAGTCCCCATACACTGATGAGAAATCAAAGACCCAGACCAAAAAATTAGCTGATGTAAAACTTTCATCCCTCACCTTGCCTGAGCCTAGCACAGCCTAATGGTTTTGTTTTTCATATTTCTCTCTCTGCAGCTATCCCTCTGGCGCTTCAGATGCCAAGGTCAACGTGTGTGCCAACATGCGAGCCAAGTTCTTCAGCATTGCGCAGGAGGCTGGTTTCTGCCTACAGGACAGACTAGAAATTCTCACCAAGTAAGACTCTCCTTAGATGGGGCCAAAGGCACCAGGACTTAGAGCTTTAGAGTCTCGACCTGAAGATGGGAGTCATATCCTACCTCTGACTCTCACTAGCTGGAGGATTCTCTGGTCTCTCTGGTTAGGGGCAACTTACCTAACCTCTCTGGGCCTCAGTTCACTCATCTGTAAAATGGGAGAGTGAAACCAGGTGCCTTCCAAGGTCACTTCCAGATCCTTAACATCAAATTAATTAATTAACTAATTAATTAAAAGGCATTAATTAAACTCTTACTATGTGCCAAGAAGGCTGAGACTACAAAATGCAAAGTGTAAGATAAGCTTAAAAACACACTTAAAAGTACATCTCACTCTTACAGAGAGAGGCTGTTAAACATTTGGCAGCCTGTCACTGTCTACAATCCTATGACCGCTCTCTGCCTTGATCCAAACCTTAATTTGGACAGTAATATGAACTCAAGACTCTGAAATTGAGGGTAAGTTCAGCCATGGCATGTGAATGTAAGAAGGCAGTCATCTAGACATTTGGCATCCTAAAGAAGGAAAGATGAGAGGGGAGGGAATAGGCATTTATAAAAAGCCTACTATGTGCCACACACTGTGCTAAGCACTTTTTACAAACATCCTCTCATTTGATCCCCATAACAACCCTGGGAAGCAGGTGTTGTTATTATCTTCAATTTACAGTTGTGGAAACTGAGGCAAAGAGAAGCAAAGTGACTTGCCTATGGAACCACAGCTAGTAACTGAGACTGGATTTGAACTCTGGCCTTACTGACTTCAGGTCCAGCTCACTATTTACTGTGCCACCAGCTGCCTCTAAGATGGTTGCCCTGATATCTTAGCTCCAGGGGGTGAAATAGAATTTGAAAGAATCCACCAATCACTTCCTGAAAAAGATCCCAAAATGAAAACTTCCAGGAATATTATAGCCCAAATTGCAGAGCTCCCAGATTCAAGAGAAAATACTTCAAGCAGCCAAAAAGAAATAATTCAAATATTGTAGAACCACAGTCAGGATCACACAAGATTTAGCAGCTTCTACATTAAAGGAGCAGAGGGCTTGGAACATTATATTCCAGAAGGCAAAGGAGTTAGGATTACAAGCAAGAATAACCCACCCAGCAAAACTGAGTATTATCCTTCAGGGAGAAAAATGGATATTTAGTGGAAACAGAAGATTTTCAAGCATTCCTGATAAAAAAAGACCAGAGCTTAATAGGAAATTTGGCATTCAAACGTTAAGACTGAAGAGAAGTATAAAAAGGGTAAACATAAAAGAGTAATCATGAGGGTCTCAGTAAAGTTCAACTGTTTGCATTTTATATATTGAAAGATGATACATGTAACTCCTAAGAACTTTATCATTATTAGGGCAGTTAGAAGGAGTCTACATAGTCAGAAGCCATGGGTGTGAGTCAGTTATGTTGGGATGGTCTCCAAAAAAATGTAGGGGTGAGAAAGAGGGATGCCCTGGGAGGAAGGGGAAGGGAAGGGTAGAATGGGAAAATTTTTCTTACATAAAAGAGATGCACAAGGAAGAGCTTTTATAGTGGAGAGGGAAATGGGGAGGATGGCAGGTGATGCTTGAACCTCATTCTCATGGGAATTAGTTCAAAGAGCAAAGAATACATACATATATGTGTGTATGTATGTATAAACATGTATATATATATATATATATATGCACATACACACACACTTAGTTGTGTATAGAAATGTAGCTTGCTCAATAGGGAAATAGGAGAGGAAGGGAATAAGAAAGTGGAAATGTGTATGTATCACAAAAGGAAGGACATGTTAAGGAAGACAGTGATTAGAAGCAAATTAGACTGTTGAGTAGGGACAGGATAAAAAGAGAGAAAGAAAAGAAGAAATAGAAGAAAATAGGATGGAGAGAATTACACAGTAATCATAACTGTGAGTATGAATGGGATAAGCTCACCCATAAAATGGAAGCAGATAGCAGAATGGATTAGAAACCAGAATCCAACAATATCTTCTTTACAAAAGAGACACTTAAAACAGAATGACACAGAGTTAAAATAAAGGACTGGAGCAGAATCTAATTTGCTTCAGCTAAACTAAAGGCAGGGGTCGTGATCATGATCTCAGACAAAGCAAAAGAAAAAACACACCTAATTAAAAGGGATAATCAGGGAAACTACATTTTTGTAAAAGGTACCATAGACAATGAAATAATATTAAAATTTTTCACAGCATGTTTCTCTGATAAAGGCATCATTTCTCAAATATGTACGATATATAGAACTGAGTTGAATTTATAAAAAAATAAGAGCCATTCCTCAACTGACATTGGTCAAAGGATATAATCAGGCAGTTTTCAGAAGAAACCAAAGCTATCTAGAATCTTATGAAAAATGCTCTAAAAATATTCTGTGTGTATTATCTTCCCATATAGAAATGTAAACAGTCAAATTTTATTGAGACCTTTATGATTACTCTCATGTTCACCCTTTTTATGGTTCTCTTGAGACTTCTGTTTGAATGACAGATTTTATATTTAGGTCTCATCTTTTCATCAGGAATGCTTGAAAGTCCTCTATTTCATTAAATATCCATTTTCCCCCCTGAAGAATTATACTCAGTTTTGCTGGGTGGGTTATTGATTAGAAAAAGACAAAACAACTCTGAGGTACCACCTCATACATATCAGAAGTGACAAATGCTGGAGATGAATGAAAAATATATTACTGAATTGTTGGTGGAGTAGTGAACTGGTCCAACCATTCTGGAGAACAATTTAGAATTATGCCCAAAGGGCATTAAAACTGCATAGCCTTTGACCCAGCAATACCACTACTACGTCTGTATCCCAATGAGATCAAAGAAAAAGGAAAATGACCTATATATAGAATAATGTTTATAGCAGCTCTTCTGTGGTGGCAAAGAATTAGGAATTAAGGGACTGCTCATCAATTGGGGAATGGCTGAATTGTTGTTTTGTCGATTAGTCATATCTTACTCTTTGCGACCCCATTTGGCATTTTCTTGGCAAAGATCCTTGAGTTGTTTGCCATTTCCTTCTAGCTCATTTTATAGATGAGGAAAGTGAGGCAAACAGGGTTAAGTGACTTGCTTAAGGTCACACAGCTAGTTAAGTGTCTGAGGCTGGATTTGAACTCAGGTTCCCCTAAATCCAGGGCCACACACTATCCACTATGCTACCTAGCTGCCTCAGTAAGCTGTAGGATATGATTGTTGTAGCGTGCTGTTGAGCTGCGAGGCATGACGAGAGGGATAGTTTCAGAAAAACATGGCAAGACCTATACGAACTGATGCGAAGTAAAAAGAGAAGAACCAGGAGATGGCTGTGCACAGTAACAGCAAAGTTTTAATGATGATCAGCTGTGAATGACTTGGCTACTCTGATCAATACAATGACCCAAGACCATTCCAAGGGACTCATGATGAAAAAAAGATCCACCTCCAGAGAGAATGAGCTGACAAACTCCGAGTACAAATTGAAGTATAATTTTCTCACTTTATTTTTCTTGAAATATGGCTAATATGGAAGTATGTTTTACATGATTTGACATGTTTAATTGATGTCATATTGTTTGCCCTCTCAGTGGGTGGGGGAGGGGTGGAAGAGAGCCTTTGGAACTCAAAGTTTAAAAAGAAAAGAATTATATAAATAAATAATACATTTTAAGAATTATTAAAAAGAAGAAAAAATAGAAGCAGCATAGTCCAGTCAGTATGGACTGAGTTAGGAATATCTGGGTTCAAAGCCCATCTCTGGCATATCTGGGCTGTTTGACAAGCTGTGGCCAAATCACTTCTCCCCCTCAGTGCTCAAGGGTGCTGCCACACACCTCTGTTGGATGGGATGTGAGGTTTGGGAAGGAGAGGAGGAGTGGTGAGTGATAGAACTAAGTCTGCAAAGAGGGATCAAAGCCTGGCAGGGCAGCAGATTATAAGGGTGGGGGCGGGGAAGGGAGGCAGTGAGGTTTAGGGGAAAGAATGAGTCCGAGAAGCAGTTTGTCCTCCTGAGCCCTATGTGAGGTTCTGAGAGATGGGGGTACGAGTGGGAAGATTCATTCCCTGGAGGCAAGAAGCTTCCTTTCTTCAAGGCCTACAGATGGAAGACAACAAAACAGCCTGGAAAACACTGTGCCAAAACCTATTCTGTCACCAGTAAATATCTAAATATATTCTGAGAGCAAAGTATACAAATTCTATTGGCCACCATGCCTGCCAAAACTGAGGGGGATATTGGTATGAACATTAAATGAACCTGTCTTGGGACTTGTCCAGGGACTGGCTAGAAGCTCCCCCGGACTTCATTCCTTTGTTTCTCCTTTCCCCATCCAAAAACCCCTAAAACGGGCATCTTCATCTGATGAGAATTCCATCAGTGGTGTTGATGGACTGGCCTCCTCAAGGAGAAGCTTAGAGAGAAATCAATATTCTGGCTTCATCCTCAGTCACTAACGGTCACCCCTCGTTGCTTCATAGTCTCTTACAAAAGCCAGCTGCACATCTGGACCGCATCTGGCACATGGGAAAGACTTTCAGCTACATTTGGAGCCCATGTATTCTCACCATCCCCATCACCACCACCAACAACCCCATTACTCCTACTGGCATAAACCCACTGGACCACTCCCACAAAGAAATAAAAGATACTATAAAAATTCATTTATTTCATAAGCATTTACTAAGCATCTAACTATGTGCCCACCTTGGGGGACTCAATATTAGGGACTCAATACTAAAGTGAATTCCAGTTGCTTGAGAGCAAAGATTATTTCACATTTTGTAACTGCATCCCCAATACCTGGCACAGAATAGGTGATCGACTTACCTGTCTGATAAGGAAGGTACCTCAAACATTCCTCCCTCTTCTTCAACCAGTCAGACTAGGACTCCACACTCCTACCCTGCCCAACAAATAGAAGTAAGGATTCATCATCTGTCCAGGTGCTGGGCATCTATCCAATCTCTTTCCAGCTCTTGCACAGACGCTGATAATCAGATCGCCATTAGCAACATTACCCAGAAGGGCCTGATACCTACTTTCCTATGGCTCTACTCAGAATCCCTCTGGTTCTGAGTCATAGGTAGTAGAGGCTGGAACTCCCATCCTTGGCCACCACTCCTTGACCTTCCATGTCAGTCCAATCCCACTCTGCACCTCTGGAGTCCCGGGATGCACCCCCTCCTACCTCTGTCTCTTGGAACCACCAATTTCCTTCAAGATTCATCTGAAGTCAACTTGTACCTGACACTTTTCCTGGTCCTCCCCAATTCCTACTGAACCCCCTCCCAAATCTTCCTCGTATTCATTGTGCATAGTGTTTTAATTAGGGGTGTGTGTGTGTGTGTGTGTATATATATATATATATATAAGCATATACAATTATATACATATGTACTTTTGTTTCCCCCAATAGAACATTCAATCAAGACAACAAATATTTATTAAGTGCCTACTATGTGCCAGGCACTTTGCTAAATGCTAGAGAGGCAAAGAAAGGCAAGAAAAAACAGTCGCTGCCATCAAGGAGTTCACAGTCTGTTCTTTTGTCTTTGTAGCCCCAGCACCTAACAGAGTGCCTGGCACATAGTAGGCACTTAAAAATGTTGATTGTTTTGGAGTCTTCATGTCATTCCCTCCCCTCCCTTATTACCTTATATATTTTCAAAAAAGAACATAAGCTTGTAGCAGGCAGGGACCGTTTCTATTCTGTCTTTGTATTCCCAGCTCCTGGCCTAGAGCAGATGCTCAATAGAATTAAAGTACAGGACGCTGTACTAGTCAAATCGGGGGGACAGTCACATCCTCCAGTAAAGCCGGGATCCCTGTCATGTGTGGATGTTCCTTCCAACTAGTCAACCCATCCAGGGCCCCCTATCCTGACCTCTTATAAGTTGGGGATAGGGATGGGATGAGGAAACTCCCTCTATTAATATAGGTCGGCATTTTCTTTACAACTTAGAGTCTTGAAGAAATGACTGGGGGCACTGAGACATTCAGTAACTTGCCTAGGGTTAATATGGGTTTGAGGCAGGATTTGAACCCATGTCTTCTGAGTTCCAAGGCTAGCTCTCTATTCATCTTACCACATATTGGGATTATGGTTGTTGTTCAGTAACATCCAATTCTGTGTGACCCATGGACCCCTCTACAAACCAATTGGAACCCCATCCCCAGACCTGAGAAAGGCCTAAAACCTGGATTGGACAATTAGGAGAGACATTCTGGCCCACTCTGAGCTTAACCTACCATAATTCTTTGCGTGCTCTGGCATAAGAGACATGCTTTGCTTTGTTCTCTGAGTGAACTCAAAATGCCCCTTCCTGTGTCAGCAACTACGTGTAAGGCCAGACGAAGCTGACCTGGAGCATTCTTCTTTTTATGGCTACCAAAGACGAGGTGCCTTGAACCAGACACTATCTTGAATAATGGGACTTTCCTTGCCTTAGTGTTTTATGGACATATGCTATGTTATGATATATCACATCATATTAATGATAGAAGAAACACAGATATCCTGGATCTATAATTTCAATTGACACTTTAACACATCTCCTATCTTACTGTATTTACAACCTATCCGATTAAGAAAATTCCTTTCTCATCTTATTGTTAAATGCATGTGGAGACTATAATTTTAGGTGACACAAACATCCTAAGTTGGGATTGCTCTAAGTGTATAAAAGGTCTTCTTCAATGTCCTTATCTCTGAGTCAGAATTATTTTCTGGCTCTCCTGTATACGTGTATTCCACTAGCTTAAGAGAATAAACTATATATGTATATACACACATATGTGCCCTACCCATTTGGAACACAATGATAAATAACACAAGGTCCCTGGTTTCAGAGCTTCCATGTTTGCTGAGGGCTCACATTTGCATAGTGATTTAAGGTTTACAAAGCACTGTGCCTACCTTATCTCATTTGATGATCAGCCCAACCCTGTGAGGTAGATGCTATTATCATCTCTATTTTACAGATGAGGAAACTGAGGCTTCAGAGAAGTTAATAAGTAGAAGACAAAATACCTCCAGAGAAGTTATTGCTTTGTACTTGAAAGAAGTGACATTTGAGCTAGACCTTGAAGGATGGGGAGGCTGTCAACTGGCCGTGATGGAATTTTGATTCTCTTCCCCTCTCATAACCTATTTTATAGGAGGCAGGAAGAAAGAGGCTTCCAGAAGTTTTTTGCTTTCAGCATTGTCTCCAATTTTTATGAAGACATAGAAAAAATGAGACATCCTATCACTATAACTAGAGGAGATGCCGAGGAGTTGGCTAACCACTGGTAAGGAATGGAAACTAGCCCAACTGACTGACCCATCTGGGAGGGTGTTTCCTAGCATACATATAATCCTAGGTGTTCTTTGGGCTATAGAAAAGCATCACACCCAAAGCGCCCTTGGCTAGCGATAGGAACTCCAGAAAAAGCCCAAACTCTGAGCTCAGCTAAGCTGCTGTCCTTGGTGCCAAAAAAAAATAAAAAATCCTAGAAAATCAGAACTAGGAAAAACCTTAAGAGTATCTAGTCTAAGACCCTCATTTTAGACAGGAAGAAACTGAGGCACAGAGAAGATGGAGGTCTTGCCAAAGATCAAACAGTTGTAGGGAGCATCGCTGGGATTAAAATTCAGGTCTTCTGTGTCCCAGCCCAGTCTTCCCTCCAATATGCAACACCACTTCTCATCCTTGATTACAGAATTATAAATCTAAAGCTGAAAGGGACCTCAGGGACCATGAATGAATGAACGAAAAAGTACCTACTGTGTGCCAGGAACTGTGCTAAGCCTTGGGGATACAAATATATGAAAGCAAAATTGTTCCTGACCTCAAGGAGATCACATTATAATAGCAGAAAACTATGTATACAAAGAATGTGGCATCATTGCTATTGACAAAGACTCCCAAGAGCCAAGAAATACCATAATGCAGAAAGTAGAGAATTGTGGGATTAGGGAAAATAAACCAATAAACCATAGGAGTCAGTGGTTGTTGTCCTTCGTTCTCAAAGAGGACCAAAATGATATCACTATACTAGTGTCAAGTTTCAGTGTGTCCAACTATGGCTAATCAGACCAATACAAGCTCAGAAGGCTCTACCACAGCTTGGGTGCAAATAGTCCATATGAACATTTGGGGTAGACTCTCTAAATCTGCACATCTCTCATGGGAGTAAGTAGAAAACTCCCAAAGAGACACTAATGACTCTAAGCAAAGACCGAGAAATGATTTTAGCCTTCTACAAGTGGTTGCTTACTACAGTGATACCCTGGTGGTTTGGGCTCAATCAACAAACATTTATTAAGAACCTATTACATGCCAGGTACTGTGCTAGGGATGGAGATACAGAGACAAACAGCAAGCATTTATTAGAGAGATTCCTGGAGCAACTTGGAAGTTTAAGACATGGAATCAATAGGCTTGTAAGGCACATTAGAACAGAGAGTGTGAGACTTGGGAGGATCCTTAGAATAGGGAATGTCAGAGTTGGGAAGGGCCTTAGAGATTATAAGAACAGAGAATGGGCCTTAGAGAATCTCTAGCCCACCTACTTTGTTGTATAAATGAAAGTAACTGAAGCTCAGGCCTTGAGGGACCCCCAAAGAAAACCTCTTTAGCAGCTCCTCTAACTGGATCTCTTCTGTTGGAAATGAAGGTACTTTGATTTATTATCTAAACTCCCGGAAGACTTAAAGAAATATCGTCCTGCCAAGAAAATCCTACAAAAATTGCAAAAGCATGGAGAGAATTTGGACCTCAGAATTCGTCCACATGTCCTCCTCAGAGTGCTGCAGGACCTCCGTACATGGGAGCTGTGCTCCCCTGACATCGCTGTGGCCATTGAGGTAAGCATCAATAAAGCCTGCTCCCTGGCCCCTCTGTCCACTTCCAACAATCACTCCTCTACCTCTCTGGTGCCTGTATGCAGCCCCTTGACCGACTGGAGTCTCTCTGACCTCTAACCCCATTGCCCCTACTGAAATGCCCCTGTCCAATTCCCCATTGGCTCGGAATCTTGCTAGGTAAAAGGAACTAATCTAAAAAAGTAATTCATGCTAAAGTATTACTAAGGTGACCTCTCGTGTATAATATCTATATTTTAACAAATGTCTTCGAGGACTTATCCCATGTTCTCACCCATGGTCACCCATGTGTTCACCGGATTCCATTGAGGGGCTTAGGTCCTTCTCCAGATAAAAATGCCTGCCAACAGTGAGTCAGCCTGAACCTCAGGGTGCAGGATGGACAGAACATTGAATGGTTTCAGAACCAGGATGGTTTCAGAACCAAGATGGTTTCAATCCAGAAGCTTAACCAGAAATGTGAAACCCCAGAAAGAAATTTGAGAAAGAAACCTCATTTCTTGTGTGAGCACAGATCTCAAGGGTCACTGCTGCTCAGGGATTATTAAAGTCATATTTGCATTCATGGAGAAAGGTAACAGGGACTGTTTCCCTTCCTCTGAGTGTAGCTTGCTCTCTGTTATAACTGTTGCTATTGTGGAGTCATTTCAGTCATATCCAACTCTTTGTGACCTCATTTCGTGTTTTCTTAGCAAAGACAACTAGAGATGGTTTCCATTTCCTTCTCCAGCTCATTTTACAAATGAGGAAACTGAGGCAAACAGGGTGAAGTGACTTGCCCAGGGTCACACAGCAAGTAAGTGTCTGATGCCAGATTTGAACACAGATCTTCCTGAATCCAGGCCCGGTGCTCTATCCACTGTGCCACCCAGCTGCCCCTAATCATGCCTTTAGGTTATTGAGGTGGGATCTCAGAACAATTCCAGTATCCAAAACATGGTGGGTAGAGCTGTGTACTAATGACTGATCACCATAGATTCAACCCTCCACCACTTCGTGGAGGCACTAAGCCTGGCCACAATCCCTATGATTCTAGGAGGAAGGAAATACGCATATAACAAATGGCTTCCCTGGATCTCTTCCCACAACTGGTCACATCAGTCAATTAAAAAAATTCAGCAAGAAAGCAACAAGGTACAGTGGGAAGAGAGGGTTGGGTCAGGAATCTAGAGGCCCTGTGTTCTAATCCTCTCCACTGGGAACTGTGACCTGGAGGAACAAATCCATTCACCCCCCTGGGCCTCACCATATCTGTCCAAATGAGTTGGTCGGACTAGAGCATATCTGTTTTAGGGGTCCCCATTCTGATGCATATTACTTGTGTGACTTGGAGGAAATCCCTTTGCCACTCTGTGCCTCAGTTTCTTCATCTGTAACACGAGGGGAGCTGGTCTCAATGGACTCTGAGGGTTCCTTCCAGCATTAGATCAAGGATCCTTTGAACACATAATTATTACATGCCCAGGGCACTGTTCCACGTGCTTCACTATACAAAGCCAAAAAAATTAGTTCCTTGCCTCAAGGAACGCACAAAAGAAAGATGCCCATGGCAGAGAAATGTCCTAGGAAAGGTAGATAATAGAGCTCTGCCCTTCCCCAAGTCAAATCAAATGAGATATTTGTAAAGCATTTAGCTTTACCTGACACATAGTAGGTGCTTAATAAATGCTTGTTCCCTTCCTCTTCCCCCCTCGGCCCCCCCCAAGTGCCAGAACCATACCTGTATCTGACTTTCGAATCAATGTGACGTCACAGAAAGTGAGAGCGATCTGCAACCATTCGATTAGGGTTCAAATCCTGGCTCTCAACTACACAGCTTGTCTAACTCTAGACTAGTCACAAAAACTCTCTGGGACTCAGTAAAACGAGCAGTATGGGCTAGCCCCTTCCAGCTCTAAACAAGCAGGTCGGTGGGCTCAACCCTGAGAAATCCAAGCCCCTGTAGGAAATCTATAGATTCCCCACAAATAATACGAACTAGAATCTATATAGTACTTTAAGTATACATGTTGTCATTTGATCCTCAAAACAGCACTGAGGGGAAGGGCTAATATTACCCCCATTTTACAGATGACTTACAGAGACAAGTGACTTGCCCAGGGTTTCACAGATGCTAAGAAGCCCAAGGCAGGATTGGAACTCCAGTCTTCCAGACCCAAAGTCCAACAGATCCAGAGTCTCTACACTGCCACAGAACTCTCAGGAGCGGCTCTTCCGCTCTTGGCTGTGCGGGGCTCAAAAGTCCACTCAGCTCAAGGATAGGTAGACAGAGCGCTTGACATCATCAAGCTGCGCTTTTAATTCAATGGGTTGACTGGTATTTGCCACATGGGTCTAAGGTCAAGGCTCAAACGAGCCCCGGTTATGCCCAGGACTGCTGTCCCTAGCACATAACACAGCCATAAAGTCCAGCCTCTTTGCTAGATGTTTACCCTCCCCAGGGGGATTCTGGCAAATGTTTAACAACTGACTTTCTGAGGAGGGGGAGGGGATGCATACAGGGCACGCTTTAAAATTTAATCCGCATTAACATTTCCTCCATCCCTTCCTTAAGTCTAGACAATCAATGAAATAAGAAATCAAGCTCTGATTTGTAGCCTTTGCTCATTTCTGAGGTGCAAATACTCACACCGAAAATTTAACAATTGGCTGTGGGAGTCAGGGTCGAGATCCCTCCCGCACATGCCTAGTTCTGCCTTAATACATAGAGCAGGGGGGCATTGGGATTTACCGTGATGGACTTCAAATGCTCCATAACCTGTCTGTCAATGGTAAAGATCTGATGGAGACCCACAAAGCGCCTGCCTGCTGGCAGCCTCCGATCAGGTTTCCCGGCTTGTCTGAGAGGCCCCTTCAGGCAGCTGGGGGTGGAGGGAGGAGAAGGGTGTATATGCCAAGAGACTTTCGCGGATGCCCGAGGGAATGTGGAATTTGTCAAAGACAAAAATATCAGAAGAAATGTAGAGAAAAAAGGAGAAATAAAGAGAAGCAATTTTCTCCAAAATGACCTTACATTATTAATAATAGCCCAGATTTATAGAGGGCTTTAAAATTTGCCAAGTGTTTTTTATCCATTTTCATATTTGCACCATTGTGGGAAAGAGCTCCAGATTTGGAGTCAGGGACCTCGGTTTCCAATCCCAGTTTTATCCCTTACTAGTAGCTGCATGACCTTATGCAAGTCATTTAACCTCAAGACACCTCCATTTCCTCCTCTGTAAGATGAACGGGGTAGGGCTCCATCAGCCTTTAAGGTCTATCATAGCTCTCATTCCATGACCCCCATTGTCCATGATTCAAATCCTGTCCCTGCCACTTACTCCCTGTGCAACTGGGGCAAGTTCCTTCCCTCCTTTGGACCTCAGTTTCTTCAGCAGTCAAAAGGAAGAGATTGGACAAGTTGGCCCGTGAGGTCGTTCACAGCTCCAGAGGTGACCCTATGAATCACCCTGTGACATCGATGTGGGGGAGATTACTGCTCCCATTTTATAGATGAGGATGCTGAGTTTCCAAGAAGTTAAATTACTTGGCCCACGGTCACAGTGTTGAACAGAGGGTCACGATGGAGAGCTGAGAGGGACCTCAAGTACAAACTCTCCTGTGACAGAGGAGGAATAAGTGGATTTCCCAAAGTCATGCAGGTAGGAAGAAGCAGAGCTAAGATTCGAACCCAGATCCACTGTGCTATGTTGATGGTGGTATAGGCAGGCAGAAGCCTGAAAATCAGGTCCTTAACATGAGAAGTGTCTGTCCCCGTGAAAAAATCAGAGCCCTCCAGCTGGCTCCTTCCACTAGGGAATGGATGATGGTTCCTGGGATAAAGGTGCACCCTACTCCGCCCCAATCCTGACTGGACGTATGAGATCCTAGGTCTAGAGCTAGAAAGGGGTCCTGATGTGAGGCCTTCTACTTCAACCTCCTTATGTTACAGATGAGGAAACTAAGGTCCAATGAAATGAACTTATCCAATTTTCTACAAGCCATCAATGCTGCTAGATGCTTGTTGGGTGACTAGATGGGACAGCAGATAGAGCACCAGGCCTGGAGTCAGGAAGACCTGAATTCAAATCCACTAGCTATATGACCCTGGGCAAGTCACTTAACCCTGTTTGCCTCAGTTTCCCCATCTGTCAAATGAGCTGGAGAAGGAAATGGCAAACTACTCCATATCTTTGCCAAGAAAACTGCAAATGGGATCGTGAAGAGTTGGACACAACTGAACAACAACAAAAGGGTCAGGGGTGGGATTTGAACTCAGGTTCCTTGAATTTCAGAGCTAGCATTCTTTCTACTGCACCATTCTGCCTCCCCACAAAGGACATGGGCCATCTCTGCAGGTCTGGGAAGTCTTCAATCAAGGGTCAAAGACTCCTTGTGGACAGTGTTGTAGAGGGGATTTTTATTCAGGTAGCCATCTTTTGGATGCTGTGGTTCTTGAGGTCCCTTCCAACTCTGAGATTCCATGAGCCAGTCCCATGGGGCCCCCAGCCCCTGCTCCCCCAGAGGAAGAGTCCCACTTCTCTGCTCACATCTGCTTACTGCGTCTCTGACTTTCTTCCCACAGTTTGTACGAGAACACATTGTCCAAATGCCCCAAGTGGACTATATCAAGTGGCTTCGGACTCGGGTCAGCCTTCCCATGCGATGTCACAGCGCCCCACCCCCCTAGAGAGGCCAAAGCCAGAGGCCGCCAAGGGAGGGCTCAGCCTGGTGATGAGAACGCTATTGAGGAAGATGGGGAAAATGTAGGTGGAAGTGTGGGAACCCTTGAGAGGCTGGTGCCTGGTGATCCCCAGAGAGCTACCACCTTCAGCTGTAGCCCTACTGCCCAGGGAGTCCACCAAAGAGCCAAGAGGAGGAAAGCCAACTCTGCCTCCTGCCCAGGCCTGGTCAGAGCTCCAAGCTTCTCATTTCCTGCTCTCACACCCCCCTAAATGAGCAAAGCCTGACCAGCCAGACCTCGGCTCCCGCTTTTCATCAGGGCTCAACTCTCCTCCCAAAATAAGAGAAGCTGCTCTTTGCCACCATAAGAGAAAACTTAAGCCAGCTCAGGGACCCATTCCATGCCAGAAGCCAGACCCCTGAGTGGGTCTCCCACTGGGGCTTTCTTCACCAACAACCCAGCCTTCCGGAATCCACCAGGCTCCTCCAATCCACTTACCTTCCCTCCTCTCAGGTCCATCTCTCTAGTGTTCTGTCAGGCTCAGTCCAAGGTTCCACCCTTTCCCAATTTCTCTTTACTACTTTCCACCAAATGCAATCTATCGTTGGTAATAAAATGAAAATGAATATCACCCATGTGGGAGTGTTCTTGGTCTGAGCTGGGACAGCATGATTTTTTGCACCCGGGGAAAATAGCAGGAAACAACACGCTCTCAAAGCACCACTTGGGGAGGCTACTATGGGCCCTGGAGAGGGGGGAAGAGTGGAGGAAGAAGTAAAACATCCGTCAGTTTCCTGGTTTAATTTATTATTCTAAGTGCTAAGTTATGTTAGATCTAAACTGCTAAAAGAATAGAAGGGCTGTCAGCGATCTCTAAATTTCAGCACCCTGGGACAAAGTTGGAGTGGGTCAATTAATCGATCAACATTTATTAAGCACCTACTATGTACCAGGCATTGTGCTAAGTCCTGGGGATGCAAAAAGAGGCAAAAGACAGTCACTGCCCTCAAGGAGCTTACAGTCTAATAGAGGGGACAGCATGCAAACAAATATATACCAAGCAAGCTATATGCAGGAAAAATAGGAAATAATTAACAGAGGTAAGGCACTGGAATTAAGATGGGTTGGGGAAGGTCACCAAGGCTTAGTTATATCTCTTTTATGAAGAAGTCTGGGCTTTCCTCCTACCTTCCAAAATAGGATTTGATTCAAGGCCCATCCAACCAACAAACCCTTCTGAAGTATCCACTATGTGTTCTGTAATAGTTAGGCATGACCTGGAACCTACTCTTTTTTTTGAAATAAATTTGTTTTTTATTTTTAGTTTACAACACTCAGTTCCACAAGTTTTGGGGTTCCAAATTTTCTCTCCCTCCCACTCCTCCCCACACCCCCCCCAAGACAGCATGTAATCCAATGTAGACTCTACATATACCTTCTCATTGAACTTATTTACGTAATAGTCCAGTTGTAAAGAAGAATTATAACCAATGGAATGAATCATGAGAAAGGAGAAATGAAACTAAAAAAAAAAAAGGAAAAAAAAAGCAAATAGTTTGCCTCGTTCTGCATTCAGACTCCATAATTCTTTCTCTGGATGTGCATAGCTTCTTCCATCATGAGTCTTTTGGAGCTGTCTTTGAACCTTGCATTGATGAGAGGAGCCAAGTCTATCAAAGTTACTCATTACAACATGTCTGTAATCTTGTATAATGATCTCCTGGTTCTGCTCCCCTCCCTCAGCATCAGTTCATATAAGTCTTTCCAGGTTGTAATAAAGTCTGTCTGCTCCTTATTTCTCATACCACAATAGTATTCCATTACATTCATATACCACATTTTTTTTAGCCATTCCCCCATTGATGGGCATCCCCTTGATTTCCAATTCTTTGCCACCACAAGAAGAACTGCTATAACTATTTTTGTACATACTGGTCCCATACTGTGATCTCTTTGGGATATAGCCCTAGAAGTGGTATTGCTGGGTCAAAGGGCCTGGAACCTACTCTTGAAGAACTTAGTCTAAGCCAAATGAGAACAGGGGCATGCTGGTAAATGTTTAACAACCAGTTCTCAAAAAAATTTTAGCATTAGTAGCATTTTCTCCATCACTTAAGTCTGGACAATCAAGAAAACCAACCAAGCTTTGACATGTGCATTTGTCAATTCCTGAGGACAGTTGCTCACACTGAAAATTTAAAATTGGCTCTTGTGAACCAGTAAGAGCTGGCTCCAGACCACCACTGAATAAAAAGTACAATGATTATGAAAAGAAAGGGCGAGAAAGATGCAAGGAACAAGTCCGGTCAAAGTGCTCTGAGAAATTAGGGGGAGAAGCCGAAAAAGAGGGAGGGTAAACATCAGGGAAGTCTCCGTAGAGGAGGGGGATCCTAAGCTGAGCCTCAAAAGCCATGAGGGATGTCAGGTGAGGCTCTGGGGTATAGTGGGAAGATGACTAGGGTCAGGGGACCTGAGTTCAAATCTCACTTCTGATACGAACTGTGGGACCTGAGGCAAGTCAGGTCTGCACCTCTTCTCACATCTGTAAAATGAAATGAACTAGACAGCCTCTAGTTAGAGTCTTCCTGCTCTAAAGCTGTGACTAGATGGATAATAGCAGCAAAGGTTGCCCCAGGCATTAGGGACAACCCAAAGGATGACAGATCCGAAGCTGGGAGGGACCTCAGAGGCCATCTAGTACAACTCCTTCATCTTACAGATAGGGAAACTGAGTCTCAGGCAATAAGTAGTGGAATAGAACCAGGATTTGATCTCAGGTCTTTATAGAAGAGGAATGGTCTGGACTAGACTCTGGAAGACCTTAGTGTCAGAGTGAAGAGTTTAAACTTATGTCCAGTAGACAATGGGAGCCATCAAAGGCTTTTGAGTGGAGGAGTAACATAATTAGAGCAGTACATTAGGAAGATTACTTAATTTTGTGAAGAATGGGCATTTACTGTTGATTCCAGCACCCTAGTCAGCCCTGTTTAGCTGTCACATCTCTTGAGCAAAGCTGGAAATGTACAAAAATGCTCTTAGTGTGTGAGGAGGACAAGAAACAGGCATATTTCTACAATCCGAACTCACCATCTCCTGCATTCGGCTCCATGGAGTAGCAGATCTCATCTCTCTGGGACAGCTAGTCCATTTCCGTCCAACTCCAAGGGTAGGAGGGGCTCGGATCCAAAAAGCATGTCCATGGTAGAGGGGGGGAGAGAGGGAGAGAGAGAGAGAGAGAGAGAGAGAGAGAGAGAGAGAGAGAGAAGGAGGGAGGAGGGGAGAGAGAAGAAGGAGTGAAACAAAAAATGATGAAAGAGAGAGGAAGGAGAGGGAGGGAGAGGGAGAGAGGAAGGAGTGAAAGAGAGAGGATGGAGACAGGGAGAGAGAGAGAGGGAGAGTGGAATGAGTGAAAGAAAGGAGATAGAGAGGGAGGAAAAGAGGGAGGGGGAAAGGGGGGAGGGAGAGGGAGGGAGAGAGGAATGGGTGAAAGAAAGGAGATAGGGAGGGAGGGAGGGGGAGAGAGAGAGAGAGAGAGAGAGAGAGAGAGAGAGAGAGAGAGAGAGAGAGAGCGCATTTATTAAGCACTTGTTGTTATCTGCCAGGCACAGCACTAAGTGCTGGGGATACAAATACAAGCACACACACGCACGCACGCGCGTGCACACACACACACACACACACACACACACACACAGAGCTAGGCTCTTCCCTTGAGAAGTCTACATTCTAATGAGGGAGAGACATCAGAAGGAGGTAGAGAGAGGAGCTAGGGTGACGTGAGCACGGCTTGAACTTCTGAAATGGCGGCTCAGGCTAGGGACTCACCAATGAGGAGAGAGGTCCTCGAAGTGGAGACATTTCTAGGTTGCTAAGCTATGAACTGAGGAAAACAGATGGAGGGATTGCCCCTCCCAAGTAACCTAACTGCCAGTTAACAGGGGTCTTCAAAGCGTTATACTAAAGGAACATGGCTGTTCAGGCACCAGGGCAGTGGGGAGAGGTTCAGATCTCTGTTCTTCCATACTGCCCCACTCAATCATCAGCCTTTTAATAAAAAGCCCAGCTGCTCCTTCCCCTAAATCCTCTTCTTCTTGCCTAGATCTATCTCCCTCATCCACGGCCACCATGTTGAATTTTTGGTCCTTGGCTGACCTCTCGTGGTGCAAGTCAGCATTACACTCATATTACATACTGTAATCGTCATGTATTTAGGGCCATGGATCATTGGCCTTAAGGGCCATCTAATCCACACCCCTTTTTACAGATGGAGAAACCAAGGACTAGGAAGGTTAAGTGACCGAAGGTCATTGGAATGTTGAGCTGGAAGAGATCTTAAAGATCATCTATTCCAACCCTTTTGTTTTACAAATTGGAAAATTGAAGCCCAGAGAGAAGCAATTTGCTGGAGGTCATTCAGATAGAATGCCAAGATTAGAACATAAGTTTTCTGACTATAAATTCAGAGCTCTTTCAACAGTAGCAAGGTCCCTCAAGTCTCCTCTGCTCCTTTCTTTTCTTCTCAGCTATATAGGATACAGGCTATAAGGCCAATGAACATTTGCCTTCTGATGCTGTTCTACCTTGGGGGCAATCACCCAACACAGCAGAGCAAGAAGATCCAGGTGAATAAAAAAGGGAGAAAAAAGGGACTTGGTTCTGGTGACGTAGGCTAGGTGGCTGCCATCTTTAGTAGGAAAAAAAGCCTCAGAGAGCTAAGCAAAACTGGACATGGCATCTTTGCTAACTAGCTCTCTGTTCTTTCACAAAGAGAACATGATTATGCTCTCTTCCCAATCCCCTGCAGACTTCTGTCCCCACCACTTGACTGAAATGATTCTCTTTGTGCTTACAAATAATGTCTTTACTGCTAACTCTAATGGCCTTTTCTCAGACCTCATCCTTTTATGATTTCTCTTAAGCCTCTGACCTTATGGACTGCCTCCTCCATCTCTTAGATACTCTCTCCTCCCTTGGCTTCCACAATGCCATTTTTCTTTGGTTGTTTTACTACCTGTTTGACCATTCCTTCTCAGTCTCTTTTGCTGGGTGATCATCTTTCTTCTTACCCCTAACTGTGGTTGTTTTTCATCCTCAATCTTCTTCTTTGATTTCACCCTCTTTCATGGTGACATCAGCCCCTGTGGGTTCTATTAATACCCCTATGCAGATGACTGCTAAATCTATATATTCAGCCCTAATCTCTCTCCTGAACCCCATTCTGTATGGCAAACAGCCTGCTGGACAGCTCCACTTGGATATCCCTTAGGCATCTCAAATTTAATATGTTCAAAATGGGATTCACCCTATCTCCCCGTCCACATCCCTGCTCCATCCGTCCTCCCATATTCCCCATTTCCGCGGATAACACTATCATCCAAGTGATACTATCGCTCTCCTTTTGCCTTAAATAAAACACAGCTGGATTCTCCCTCACATGAATGACTGTGGATGATATTTAAAAGCTTTAGGTGAGATTCACAAAATCAAAAAATTTCAGAGATCTCAGCAACCAACCAAATTACACCTGAAAAGAAATCCCCACTACAGCATACTTGACAAGTTACCATCCAGTGTGTCCTTGAAGACTTCCAATAAATAGAAACTCTCTACCTCTGGACACTGTCCATTCCAATTTGGGTTAGTTCTAGAAATATTTTTTCCAGATGTAGGACTTCCTCTGGGCTGTTTTCCAAACTTGCACTTATTCTCACAGGTTGAGTTTCCAGGGAGGTGATTGCTCCCACAGGTTCTAGGGTATACTGTGGGTCTGAATCCTACTACTATAATTCATGAGCCCCCACCAGGGTTCTTCTCATTAATAATTAGTCAGTAGACAGCATTCAATTGGGTATATCTTTTCTTCTTTACCTTTTACTTCCCTTCTCTCCTCAGCTATTCATAAAGCCTCGTCAGACAGTTATTTTGCTTTCTTCCTCTTCTTTTTCTTAGAAATGTTTTTGTTGCTTCCTCCCATAAAATGTTGCAAACCGCTGTCCATGGTCCTTTGGGCACTTTATCTGCCAGATCTAATCCCTTAAATGTATTCGTCACCTCCACTTCATATTCAGAGATGGAGAAAAAAAAAAGCATGGAGAAAAAAATAAGCAATGCAAAGAAATAGAAGAAAACAATAGAGTGGGAAAGACAAGAGATCTCTTTAAGAAAATTAGAAATATCAAGGGAAAGTGTAATGCAAAAATGGGCATGATAAAAGTCATAGGGATTTAACAGAAGCAGAAGAAGTGGCAAGAATACACAAAAGAACTATACAAGAAAGATGTGAACATCAAATACTGTGGTTGCTGATCTTGAGCCAAATATCTAGGAGAATGAAGTCAAGTGAATCTTAGGAAACATTGCTAATAATAAGGATAGTGGAGGTGACGGGATTCCAGCTGAGATATTTAAAACCTAAAAGATGATGCTGTTAAAGTGATACCCACAATATGTCAGCAAATTTGGAAAACACAACATTGACCACTGAATTGGAAATATCCCAATCCTAAAGAAGGGCAATACCAAGGAATGTTCAAATTACTAAACAATTGTACTCATTTCACACACCAGGAAGGTTATACTTCAGATTCTGCAAGTTAGGCTTCAGCAATATGTGAACTAAGAATTACCAGAACAGCAGGCTGGTTTTCAAAGAGGCAGAGGAACTAGAGACCAAATTGTCAACATTCACTGGATTATGGAGAAAGCAAGGGAGTTTCAGAAAAAAATCAACTTCTGCTTCATTGACTACACTAGAGCCTTTGACTGTGTTGCTCAAACAAAGTGTGGCAAGTCTTCAAAGAGACAGGAATATCAGATCATCTTACTTGCCTCCTAGGAAACCTATATGCAGGCCAAGGAGCAATAGTTAGAACCAAACACATGAAACAATTGATTGGTTTAAGATTGGAAAAGGACTATGATGAAGCTGTATATTATCACCTTATTTACTTAACTTATATGCAGAGTATATCATGTGAAATACCAGGCTGGATGAATCAAAAGCTGGAATTAAAGTTGACAGGAAACATATCATCAATCTCAGATATGCAGACAATACCACTCGAAGGCAGAAAGTGAAGAGGAATAAAGAAACCTCTTGATGAAAGTGAGAGGGGAGTATAAAAGCTGGCTTGAAACTTAATATTTAAAAATTAAGATCTTGGCAACTGGTTTCATCATTTCCTGGCAAATAGAGAGAGAAGAGAGGGAAGCAGTGTCAGATTTTATATGCTTAGGCACAAAGATCACTGCACACTGAGACTACAGCCATGAAATCAAAAGATGCTTATTCCTCAGAAGGAAATCTATGGCACATTTGGACTGCATACTAAAAGGCAGAGACCTCACCTTGCCGACAAGGTCCATATAGTCAAAGCTATGGTTTTTCCAGTAGCAATATATGGCTGTGAGAGTGGACTATGAGGAAATCTGAGCACTGCAAGATCAACACTTTCAAATTGTGGTGCTGGAGAAGACTTTTGAGAGTCCCTTGGACAGCAAAGAGATCAAATCATTCAATAATTAAAGAAATTAATTCAAGCTATTCACTGGAAGGTCAAATACTGAAACTGAAGCTTAAATACTTTGGCCACATAATGAGAAGATGGGACTCATTGGAGAAGACCTCGATGTTGGGAAATGTTGAAAGCAAAAGGTAAAGGAGTTGGCAAAGGATGAGATAGATAGAGAGCATCATGGAAGCAATGAACATGAGCTTGTACAGACTTCAAGAGAGAGTAGAGGTTAGAAGGACTAAGCATCCATGGGATCACAAAGGGTCAGACATGACTGAGCAACAACAGTAAGTAGCCCTCATCAAAGGCATCTAATAAGATGGCACAGTAATAACAGTAACTATAAAATATTGTCCCCCAAAAAGTCTGTGGTAACAAGGCAGCTAGGTGGCACAGTGAGTAGAGGACTGGCCCTAGAGTTAGGAGGAATTGAGTTCAAATCCAGCCTCAGACATTTGACACATGTACTAGTTGTGTGACCTTGGGCGAGTCACTTAACCCCAATTGCCCTGCCAAAAACAAAAACAAACAAACAAAAAAAGTCTGCGGTATATTCTCCCACAAATGCACATGGAAAGAGTGGGAACAAACCTATATTACCATGGTAGCAAGGCAAACGTAGAGAGCACATATGATGTAGGCAACTCACAATTCCACCTATTTGGTGCCTCAAAATTCTGCCCTCCAAGTGAAGTTCTCTCTGCAGCCCAACTCTCAAACTCCAGGACTATCTCAAGTCCATATTCTGTTCTCTTCTTTGTTCCCATAGATCACACTTCTTCAAGATGCTTTCACCCTCAAGTGACAGCATCTCTGTATCCTTGTCTAGCTGTACTTTGTATCTCTACTCCCTCATGTGGGCTTCTCCAACTGATGAATTTCTAGGTAAGTAACTCCATTGGTAGAAGCCATATGCAGTGGAAAAGGGAGTAGAGGAAGAGACTTTACCTTCTCCCTGGTAAGGCTCTCTCTTCCACCAGCAGCTCCTAGTTCGCATTTCCCCCAACTTTCTTTTGGGGGAGGAATGGGGGAGGCAATAGGGGTTAAGTGACTTGCCCAGGGTCATGCAGCTAGTAAGTGTCTGAGGTCAGTGCCCCCGACTGCAGGACTGGTACTCTATTCATTGTACCACCTAGCTGCCCCTCCTCCAACTTTCAAACTCTCTATTGTTGCTGGCCCCAAAGCTTAACTACTTAAAGCCCCTATGGGCTGTGACAAATTTTCAACCAAGTCAGTTGGTATCGTTCATTCTGATTCAATTATGTACTTCCTGATCAGATCACAGAGTGACAAGGCCTTGCTTCCACATACCACCTCATCATCTGAGGCTACATCCTGTCCCCTCCCTACAAGGATATAAGACCTAAATCCATCTCTTTGGAACTTTCACTCATCATTCCTGCTTCAGTCCAAAAGGAATCAGAAATCCTGGACTCAAAGTAAGTAAGGGGGAGTGACTTGCCCAAAATCACTTGAGGTAGGATGAGAATGCAAGTCTCTATACTAGAAGCCCAGGGTTCTTCCCGTGATATCATTCTGATATTCTATACCATGACTAGTATGAAAGAAGAGATGTCAATTTGTACTTGAGCATCCCAGATATCATTTGAAGAACCCAGCCCATGCTACGTGTGCCCAGGATGTCCCATTGGCTAATTTTCAACATCATACATGAAGTAATGCTGCTGTTCTCCTCTCCTTCCACTCACCAGAGCTATTGCCGGCTATCATCATAGTCAGTGGAGATGGAATTGTGGAACAGGAAGGTAGGAGCTGTCGCTAAGAACCACACACTTTGTCCCTCTGAACTAGCCTGTAAACATTGATATAGCCCAGGCTGCTGTCTCTAACTAACCCTCACAGTGTAGAACTGACTGTTAGGTCCAGTCCAAGCATTTATTGAACACCTGCCCTGTGCAAAGCACCAAGCTAGGTGCCTATGATACAAAGCCAAAAAAGATAGTCTCGAGTAGTTAACATTCTACTGGGAATACAACACATACACAAATAAGTACATGCATGATCATTGGAGGAGGAAGAGGAAATCATTGGAAGAGGATGAGTAAAAGCATGAGGAGGAGGAGGGAATAGAGAAGGGTAATAACAGGGTAATAAGCCTTCCTGTAGAAGGCAACACATGAGCTGAGTCTTGAAGAAAGTCAGGAATTAGAAGGGACAGAGATAAGACAATGTAGTCCAGGCATGATGAATAGCATTGCAAAAGCATGGAAGTGGGAGTCGCACTGCCAATTTCAGGAAACATGACTTGGACAGTTCAGCTGACATGTAGAGGCAATACTAGGTGGTACTTTGGACAGAGCATTGGACCTAGAGTCAGGAAGGCCTGAGTTCAAATCTAGCCTCAGACACTTAATACCTGTGTGACCCTAGGCAAGTCACTTCATCCCTCTCTGCCTCAGTTTCCTCATCTGTAAAATGAGGATAATAATGACACCTCCCCCCATGGTTGTTGTGAGGGTATATGTGAGGGAAAATATTTGTAAAGCACTCCGCAAACCTTAAAGTGCTACATAAATATTACTTACTATTATTATTTTCATTATTGTATAGAGTACAGGATGGGAAGTAATATGAAAAGGTAGACTAGAGCCAAATTGTAGAGAGACTTAGGGGCCAAGATAAACTATTTGTATTTTATTCAAGAGACAAAGATTTTTTAGCAGGCAAGTAATATGGTCACATTTGATCTTTAAGGTGATTTTTGCAGCTGTGCTGTAGAGGGTTTGGAGAGGAGAGATGAGAAGGAAGTTTGATATGCCTATTAAACATCTAGTTGGAATGCCCAAAAAGAATCTGGTGACAGAGAAATGGAGTTTAGGAGATAGAATAAAGATAGACATATACAGAAGATCTGGGAGTCATTTGCTTAGAAATGATCATTGAATGTGGGAACTAATTAAATCACCAAGTGAGAAAGCATAGAAAGAGAGGAAAGGGAAGAGAAGGAGAAGATGGAAGAGGAAAGGAGGGAAGGAGAAGAAAGGTAAGAGGAAAAGGAAAAGGGAAAGGAGAGGAGGGGAGGAGAAGAAAGGAGGCAAGAGGAGAAGGGAGGAGAGAGGGGAGAGAAGAAAGGAGGGGAAGGGAGAGGATCTTGGACAGAGGCTTGGGGGACACTCATGCTTAGAAGATGGGATGAGGATACAACAAAGGAAAATCAGAACAAGCTGGGGACAGAAGGAGAGAACCAGAAAGAAGTTATTATGAAAACAGAGAAAAGAGAATATCCAGTTGGAGGGAGACAGCATTGTCTATTGCTTCAGGGTAGTGAAGAAAGTTAATGACTAAGGAAAGACCATCTGATTTACCAAAAAGTCATTACTAACCTTGAGGAGAGATATTTCAGTTGAATGGTGAGGCCAGATGCTATATTGAAATAGGTGAAAAAGTAGAAAGAGAAATTCCATTTAAAGTAAATGTAAACAGTATAAATAACTTGGAAGTTTACCTGCCAAGACAAACCCAGGAACTATATGAACATAATTACAAATTTTTCACAAATTACAAATTTTCGCACAAATAAAGTCAGATTGTAACAATTGGGAAACAAGTGCTCATAGGTAGGCTGAGCCAATATGATAAAAATGACAATTCTACCTAAATTAATCTATTTATTCAGTGTCATACTAATCAAACTACCAAAAATTTATTTCATAGGACTAGAAAAAATAATAACATTCATCTGGAAGAATAAAAGGTCAAGAACATCAAGGGATTCAATGAAAAAAAAATGTGAAGGAAGGTAGCCTAGCTGTACCAGATCTCAAATTGTATTATAAAGTGGTAATCATCAAAAAAAACAGTCTGGTACTGGCCGAAAAATAGAGTGTGGATCAGTGGGATGGTTTAAGTACACAATACATTGTAGTAAATGACCACAGTAATAGTGTGATAAACCCAAAGACCCAAGCTTTGGGGACAAAAACTCATTATTTGACAAATACTGCTAGGGAAACTACAAGAGAATGTGGCAGAAACTAAATATAGACCAACATCTCATACCATATACCAAAATATGGTCAAAATGGGTACATGATTTTGACCTGGGCACGTCTTTAGGCAGCAGGGAAGAAACCAGGGAAGGGGAGAGATAGAAGTTTTGAGAGAGACAGGGGACGATTGTTGAGGCGGTCTGCTGGAGAAGATCGTGGATACAAGAACTAGAGTTTGCAGTTTCGTGTGCAATCATCTTTTTTTATTTGACAACTGTTGTGGAAATGCTTGTTTTATTTCATAAATTAAAAATAAAATTGAAGAAGAAGACAAAGGAAGAAGAAGAAGAAGAAGAAGAAGAAGAAGAAGAAGAAGAAGAAGAAGAAGAAGAAGAAGTGCACTGGCCTTAGTGAGGAGAAAGGCTACTGCATCATCTGAGACTAGAGCACACCTCCTAAGATGATATAATGACAGGATGTAGCCCCAGATGATGAGGTGATATACGGGAGCAAGATGTTGGCACCCTGTGATCTCTTCAGGAAGTAGAATGAACAATTCCAATTGGCTTGGCTGAAAATTTGTCATACCCCACAGGGACTTTAAGTAGCTAAGCTTTGAAGGTAAGCATGGAAGATACTGTCAAGGGATACTGAGGCACAGAATAGAGAAGATGGGGATGATTAATAATGATCTCCATATTCTCGGTTAAGTACTGTCTGCTAGGGAAGGAGCCATAGGAGGCTAGAACAAGTTTGGCAGGGCTGTTATGGAAAATGCAATGAGAATCAATCTTAGAAAAATAAGAGATGCTGGTCAGAGGAAAGGGGCCAGGTGCAATTGAATGACATTTTTAGCGACGACTTCTTCTAGGGCCTTTAAGTAACAAATAAGTCAGCATTTCAGAGAAAGTGAATGGCCAGCCGGAAAAATACCTCAGCTGGTGCTTGGCAATGCAGGGGGAGTAATGGGGAAAAGGGGGGTTTCCAAGTTGAGGACTATGCTATGAATAGTTGAACTGGTTAATGAGAGGGTCAGCTTTGGGAAAGGAGTAAAGGGAGGCCATAATAGCAGGAGTGATGGATTAGAAGAGTGCTAAGAAACAGAGTAACTGAATGTCACCATGAGATTAAAGAAGAGCTTTCAGAGGAGCAGGGCACAATGAAGCCTGCGATCCCCCTCTAAGTGTTGACGTATCCCTGGCCTCTGGGCTTCTTCCTGCTGAAGAGATAGCTAAGCGGGCTGGCAGGAGAAAGAGGCAGAAAATCAAAGTGACTTCCCTGTGGACACAATAATGTAGCTTCGGGAATTTCAGTCCTCTGTGAGCCTGGGTCTGTGTTCTCATGGTGTTCGCTCCATGTGGCCCTGGGGAGTAACTAGTGTGTCAGGCTGAAGTCTTCAGATACAGCAGACAACAAAGGGTGTGGCGACGAGGATTCCATGCCACGCTGTCAAGGATACCCAAATCTCCAGCCTCCCTGCTGATATTCTTTTGTAGATGTCTGGGCCAAAGGGCTTAGTATTTTTAAGTCATGGCACCCAGGTGCTTGCTACCCTACTCCAAAAAGTAATCTTTTCCCCACTAGGATTAGCAGCCTTATGAGGTATTTTCCTATATCTGCCTAATTCCTGGCTCATGAAACCCAGACATTAGGGTGTGATCAGCACGCACACACATGCACATACACACATGAGTGCACACACACACGTACACACATACACATGCACGCGCACACACATACACACACAAAAAAAAACCAAAAGGAATTTGTAATGGTGCATCTTTTGAAATTATGTACAGAGCTTATAGTCAGCTCAGAGATACAGCCCCACCCCTATTATGGGATTAACGCCTCACCTCTGGGCCATGCAGATATAGAAAGATGGGCCTGGTGTTAGAATCAGTATCTCCAGCTCTCCAACTCTCCAAAACCCAAATCAACAAGAAGGGATTCAACATATTTCTTAATGCACTTAACTCAGGTTACAGCATTTTAGTGTTTGGCAAAATATGAGCCGGATACAATTAAGCTTACGGCGCAGCGCTCCGAATGTCTTAGCAACTAATAACCGAGCCAAATGTGCCTTTAATAAGAGAAGGTTCCATTCAGTGGGCTGGTGTGAAACATATCCGTGTCTTTGGAGTTCTTGGAACATCAATCCTACTGTTGGAGAAAACGCTTCCATTGGAATTGGCAATTTCAAGGAGCCACCACTGGGCACCTCTTGGGGGCGGGAGAGAAGAGTATCAAGATATTATCTTCATGGGCCATACTGGAGCGCCATGAAGGCACCCAGTAAATCCTTCCTTTCCTAGTTGGGGCAAAGAAATGGAAGTACCCATTTCCACTCTTGTCAACGAATATTCTTCAATTCAACTCAATAAGCAATTTAATGTAGTGAACAAAGAATCTGCCTCCAAGATCAAAAGACCTGGTTTCAAGTCCCAACTCTAACGCATAGTACCAGCATCCCAGGAAACTCTTTAAGTTTCTTGGGATAAGAAACTTGCTGATAAGCTTTGAGTGAGTTTCCTGTCCAAAAGTTCCCTATTTCAGGGCAGCTAGGTGGCGCAGTGAGTAGAGCACCAGCCCTGGAGTCAGGAGGAACTGAGTTCAAATCCAGCCTCAGACACTTGACACATGTACTAGCTGTGTGACCTTGGGCAAGTCACTTAACCCCAATTGCCCTGCCCCCCCCCCCCCAAAAAAAGTTCCCTATTTCATTGAAATCACAAGTCTGGCAAAACAACAAAATATTTAGTAAATGCCTTCTAAATACCAAGCACCATGCTGAGCAGCAGAGACACAGAAAGAAAAAGCAAACCATCTGTGCCCTCGAGGAACATATATTCTATTGGAAGGAGGGATACATTGTGTACACAGATAAACAAAAAGGTGTTGCAACGTGATTTCAAGAGAGAACTAAAACACTGCATACTAAAAGAATCAATGCTATCTGAGGAATGCTTTCAAAGGAGCTCAGGAGTCTAAGAAATGGAGGTAAGGGGGCAACTAGGTGGGGCAGTGGATAGAGCACCAATCCTGGAGTCAGGTGGACTTGAGTTCACATCTGACCTCAGACACTAGCTGTGTGACCCTGGGCAAGTTATTTAATTCCAATTGCTTCCACAAAATAAATAAGGGAAGGAAGGAAGGAAGGAAGGAAGGAAGGAAGGAAGGAAGGAAGGAAGGAAGGAAGGAAGGAAGGAAGGAAGGAAGGAAGGAAGGAAGGAAGAGAGAGAGGGAGGGAGGGAGGAAGGAACAGAGGTGAGAAGAAGCCTCCAAAAATTACCCTAAACTGAGTGAAGTGGGCACTCCGGGTTGAGCTAAGATTAGTCATTACCACCTGAAAAGCCAATGGTTCTCATGTAGAATGGGAGTAGAGATCTCAATTCTTAGTCCTGGCCCCATCACTGAGTCATCGGCTACTTTCCCAATCTTGTCCTGCCTTCTCCTGCCTCCTTGTACCTACCCAGCCCAAGGCTCACACTTGGACCTACTCATTGAAATCCTTTTTCCTTTTGTATCCCCAGCTGCCATTCTCTACCTCGTTTCTTACCTAGCCTTAATCACTGAATGGGTGTTGCCTCAGTCAAGCTGAGACCTGGGAAAGACCTTAGCTCGCAAAGACCAAGGTCTCCCACTGCATCCGGGGCCATCTCCAGTTGTCCTGATCCCAGATGGCTCCAGAGGAGAAAGTGAGGCTGGTGACTTGGCACAGCCTTCCCTCATCTAATTCACTTGCAAGTCATGGCATCACCCTCCTGATGTCATGGTCTTCTTCAAGGACAAACAGCAATAGAATAACAATCCTCAACTGCTCCCTCCTCCTTGAAGCCTTCCTGGATTTCCCTGGCTGAAAGGGAGCTGTCCCTTCTCCAGCATTTCTGGAACACCTTGCCTGGTTCTCTCCTTTGCCCTTTTTTACATTCTAGTTTATACCCCTGATTATTGGTGGACAGATCTTATCCCTAAAGACGTGGCTTAGCATAGTGAATGGAGAGCTGGTTTCAGAGTCAAGAAGATCCAGGTTCAAGTCCTGTTTCTGACACATTGGCTGTGTGCCTCTGGGCAAGTCACTGAACCTCTCTGTGCCCCCCCCCAAACAACTCTAATACTCTAAGTGTCAGCACAGGGGATGATCTGCCTTAGTACAGGAAGTTTCCTCACCTGGGAATTCTCTACACAAATAAAATGACAAGTCCAAATTAAACAGTAGGACTAGTCCTGGATTTAGAGTCAGAAAATCTGGGTTCAAGTGCCAATTACTGTCATACGAAGAGCAGCTGAAGGAACAGCAACCTTGGACAAGTCATTTAAGTGCCTCAGCCTCAGTGTCATTTACTGTAAAAGGAAGCAGTTGGACTAGATAACCATGAAGGTCCTTTCCATCTGTAAACCTATGCTCCTATCTTAGCCAAGTTCCTTCAGAAGAGAGACTGTTATTTTTTTCCTGCAGCACCTAACACTTAGTAGGCATTTAAACGTTAGTTAAATTGAATTTTCCTCTCAAGGTCTCACAGGACTCAGAGGTCATCTAGTCTACCCACCCCAACCCCCATTTTACAGAGGAGGAAACTAAGGCCCATGAAGGCCAAGTGACATGTCCAAGGTCACACAGTAGTAGTAAAAAGTAAGAGAGACAGAATTCAAACCCCAGTTCAATGGTCCTCCCTCTATACCAAGTCATCTCATCTACAAAATTAAAAGTTTGGACCAGATGAACCCTGAGTTTCCTTCCTGTTCTACCAATCCATAAGCATTTATTAAGCACCTACTGTGTGCCAAGCACTGCACTTAGATCCTGGAGAAATGAAGACACAAATGAAAGGTCACTGCCATCAAGGAATTTATATTCCATGGGGGAGACAGCATGTACATATATAAATATATACAATATAAATTCAAAGTAATTTAGATACATACAAATATACACAAAAGGAATTCAAGGTACTAGCAGCTGGAAGAAATCAGGAAATGATTCATTTAGTAAGTAGGATTTGAACTGAGATGTGAAGGAAATTAGAGGTTGTAAGAGGCAGAGATGAGCAAAGAGCCCATTCCAGATGCAGGGAATGGCCTGTGCAAGGGCATGGAGGTGGGAGATGAAAGATCAAGTTTGGGGAGCAGCAAGATCAGTTTGTCTGGAATGTGCATGAAGGGAGAGAAGTAGGAAATCAATCTGGAGGATGGATCAGAGTTAGACATTGAGGGGCTTTGAACACCAGGCAGAAGAGTCTGTATTTTATCCTGGAAATCATATTGCAATTTATTGAGGGGGCTAGGAGCTCTTGGGCAGCTAGGTGGTGCAGGGCACAGTGCACTGGTCCTGGAGTCAGGAATACTCATCTTCCTGAATTCAAATTCAGCCTCAGGTATGTCCTAGCTGTGTGACCCTGGACAAGTCACTTAACCTAGTTTACCTCAGTTTCTTCATCTGTAAAATGAGCTGGAGAAGGAAATGGCAAACCACATCAGTATCTTTGTCCAAATGGGGTCACAGAGTCAGACAACAGAAAACTACTGAATAAAAATACTCAGCCATCCCACAAGTAAATCACTAAACAACGGGAGTGCTTAGCACAGTGTCTAGAACACAGTAGGTGCTTAATAAGTGTTTATTGAATTGAGGCCATATCTTCAGAGTGCTTTAGGAATCTCACTATGGCAGACCTGATTGGTGAGGGGAGAAATTTGAGGCAAGCCAACTATTATAATAATCCAGGCAGGAGGACAAGAGCCTGAACTGGGTGAGGGGAGAGAAAGGAATAGATGCAAGGAATGTTCTGGGGCTTTTTGATTTCATTGTTTGCAGAAGGAGATCCCAGCCCATAGGCACCACTATAGCCAGCTCTTCCAGGAAGAACACTCTAGTTCTGTCTGTGACAATCCTGTGAACTCGCTCATAAACACCAGGAGTCTCAGCCTCCCCGCCTTCATAGGAACCTTTGTTCTAAACACATTCTGCATCTTCCACTCCATTCTATGAGATTTTCTAACACCATCCCTTGAATACAAAGATGCTATTATTGAATCACCACCAGGACTAGGTCATCTGCTCTGAATAACTTTTCCCATAATAAGTGATAATCATCTGTTTTATGAACCTTGATTCTGGAATCAGAGGGACATTTGTTCAAATACCATCTCTGCTGCTTATTAATCTATGTGACCTTCAGCAAGTCACTCACTTTCTCTGGGTCTCAGCTTCCTCATCTTCTAAATAAGAGAGAAATGAACTAAATGGTCTCAGAGGTCCCATATCTAAATGCTACAATTCTTTAGGTTTTTAATAGACCCAAAGCTTGGTGTGATTCAACAAAGAGAGCTAACTGTATCTTGGGATGTGTTGAAGGATACATACAGATCCAGGGAGGGGATTGGTGGTCCTACTATTTTCTGTCCTGGTCAGACCATACCTGGGGCATTCTGGGGCATTCTGGGCAATTCTGGGCAGCATCATTTAGGGGCTGTTTTGTCATTAGTCTTTTTTTTCTCTTTGTTTCTTCAACCTAGAACAGTGCCTAACACATAGGATCTGCTTAAGAAATGCTTGTTGAATTAATGAATAAATTAACCTCCACAGAGATGGAAGCCATGTTCTTAACCTAATTTGCACCAAGGTCTATCAAGTAAGATGACCAAACAATCAAGGAATATTTATTAAGTACCTACTATGTCCCCAAGCACCATGCTGTTGTTCTTGTCTGTCCTTCGTTTTCAAAGAGGACCAATGACATCACAGAGTGATGTCTTGACTTGCATGAGAACTGGGTTTAAGCAAGGCAGAGTTTCTCAGTCAACTCACTCTTCCAGAGTCATCTGGATGAAAGTCAAGATGACCTTGGTGTCATCAATATCTGACCAAGTTCTAAGCACTCCACAGAGCCTGTTCGGCCACCTTCATGGCCATTGGAACAAATTGTTCTCACCCGCCCATTCTCATCCCCCTACCTCACCAACAGCTTTGAGGCCAGTGGTTACTCTCAACCTAGTTTAGCCCATCTGCCAACATGGTTTCCTGGGATGTAGCAGCTGTGCATGCTACAGCTTCTTGGAGCCACAGGTGAGAGCTGAGTGACAAATGGACGCCAAAGTTGGATGGGCAGCCTTGAAAAGAGTTTGGCAAGACCTCACACCAGAGGTGCTGGTCCTCCTTGAACACCCCATACACCCCATCCTAGGCACTGAGGTCCCTAGAGGAATTTGCACTCCGTGGGCTCAACCACCAAAAAAAAAAAAAAGATACACCTTACCAGTCCAGCCATCTTCCAACTGATCAGTCAACAAACATTTATTAAGCATCTACCATTTGCCAGGCCCTGTTTTAGGTGCTGTGAATATAAAGACAAAAATTAAACCACCATTGCCCTCAAAAGGCTTAACATTCTCCCCAACACCATGACCACCACCTTCCCCCTCCCCATCTTCCCAGTCCTTCCTAATCCAAAAAAGCAATAAGAAAATTGAGAGCATGCTGAGACCCCATGCATTGTGTTTTGATATTCCTGGATGCATTGGTTAGGGAACTGTAACTTTCTGCCAAGAGCATAGCTGTTGGTAGCAAAGAGGCAACTTCATCAGGCATCTGGCCTGTTTATTTAAGGAGACCCATTTGCCAAAATGAGGGCTCACTTGGGAGCCTCAACAAGATTTGGCAAGCCCTGTCCAAAGCCCTGGCTCACCGAATTCCAGCCTCCTATGGGGATGTGTAAGGATGAATGGAAGTTCACTGACTGGTTATCTCCCAGAAGCCCATTAAGGGAGTGGCACGAAAGACTCCCCATCCAAGCCGATTAAGTTTTCTTTTGGCTGCTCCATCGTGCCTCTTGCCACAGCATCTACTAACCATAGAATTGGGGGATAATAACAACTGACATTTACGTAGTACTTATATATCCTTTCAAGGCAAGCTGATGTATTAATAATAGCTTCCATTCCTATAGCTCTTAAAGCACTTTATATACATCATCTCATCAGATTCTCAGAACAAGCCTCAGAGGCATTCTTAGTCCCATTTTGAAGAAAAGGAAACTCAGCTCCATAAAGGTTAAACAGCTTGGCAGTGGTCAAGTAGCTAATTAAGTTCGGCATCTAAATCTGAACCATATTGCTTCTCTAAAGAGCCAGAGCTAGAAGAGACCTTAGAAATCCTTAGGACTAATCCCTTCATTTCACAGAAGAAGCTGAGGTCCAAGTTCACGTAGGTGGGAAATAGCAGATCCTACACTGGAACCCAGATCCTCTGGCTTCAAAGGGCTTATTGATAATGGACCTGATGAGTACAGTGGGGAAAGATGTGAATTGGGCTGGGAAGATAGCAGAGTTGGTGGAGGGATGTTCCAAGTTAAGGAGGTCCCAGTACCAGGGTGAGAAGGCTGTTTAGTTATGGTGGGTCCTGAGAGTCAGAAGTCAGGGAGGAGAATGAAGTCCTTTCTCCCCATTGGAAGGACAATAAAGCCCCATTGTTGAGTTACTCTTGGGGGCCTCCATTTTGGGGATGGATCCATTCTTCTCCCAACTCTGCTGACTCTGAAGACTTTACCACCTTGCCTGTGGGGTATCAGCCCCCTACTCCTCTAATTTTCAGCTCCTTTTTAGGTTTGTTATCTCCCCCCTATAAGCTCCTAGAGGGCAGAGACTTTCTTTCAACTTATGTTTGGTTTGTTGTTGTTGTTTTGAGGCAATCAGGGTTAAGTGACTTGCCCAGGGTCACACAGCTAGAAAGTGTCTGAGGCTGGATTTGAACTCAAGTCCTCCTTACTCCAAGACCACTGCTCTATCTTCTGCAGCACCTAGCCATCCCGTTCTGCTTGTATTTGTATCCTTAATGCTTGCCACAATCCTTGGCACACAATAAGCAATTAATAAATGCTTATTGCCTGCCTGTTGCCAGAAGCTGCTACCGGTCTTTGCCATAGTTCTTCATGCAACCAGTGCCCAGCTGACCTCTCATAAAAGCCTTAGGGACCTAAAGTCTTATGAAACAGCTTCTACTCCAATAGATTGCAAATCCCTTGAAGGGGAGAGGAATGTGAAAACTGCCTTTCCATATTTAAAAGGCTGTCAAGTGGAGGAAAGACTTGTTCTTTTTTGGGCCCAGAGGATAGAATCAAGAGGTGAGGTAGGCAATTGTAGTGACACAAATTGAGGTTTGATGTCAGGAAAATCATCTTAATTTGAGCTGTCCCAAAGGTAGAATGGGTTGCCTTCAGAGATGGTTTGGAAGAACCCAGGCAGAGGTTAGATGACCACCTATAGGATATTGTAAGAAATGGGGGGGAGCAGTTTTGTTTCCACAGAGTTGAAAGTATCCCTCTCCACCCCCCCCCACCCCTGCCCAGCTTTAGCAAAATGTAAGTCAGGTGACTGATTAGAACTAGTTCTAATCAGAGATCTGATCTAGCAGAGACCAGGCTTCTGGGTTGGGTGAAAGGTTAGAGGCTTGTACATGCTTAAATGAGTCATTTGAGGAGCGCATGACGTAGGCAGTAAGGGGGTTACATCTGGCCAATGAAGAGCCAGGAGATTCAAAGAGGGAGTCAATAAAAGGACCAGCATCCATCTGAGTCCTTGTACTCTCCCTGTACTCTGTTCAGAGGACGTGCCCATTTATTCAGACCGAATTAATGTAAAATATAGTTAAAACATTCCTGGCTTCCCAACGAGTATTGTTTATTCCTAGACAATGTAAGTATGTTTCTAACAATATGTTATAGGGAAATTCCTTACACCTATGAGTTGGATTAGATGGTGACTGGGGTCCCTTCAATTCAAAATCTGTGATTCTACAATAAGAGATTTTTGTTGTTCGGTCATTCAGTTGTGTCTGACATTGAAGACATTGACCCCATGTTCATTGTTTCCGTGATACTCTCTATCCATCTCATCCTCTACTCTCCCCTTTTCCTTTTGTCTTCAGTCTTTCCCAACATCAGGGTCTTCTCCAACAAGTCCCATCTTCTCATAACGTGGCCAAAGTATTTAAGCTTCAGCTCCAGTATTTTACCTTCCGGTGAATAATCTGAATTAATCTCTAAAGTATTGGTTGATTTGATCTCCTTGCTGTCCAAGGGACTTTCAAAAGTCTTCTCAGTGCACAGCCTTCCTTACATTCCAGCTCTCACAGCCAGCCATTGCTACTGGAAGAACCATGACTACATGGACCTTTGTCAGCCAGGTGATGCCTCTGATCTGTACTATGCTGTCCACATTTGCCACGGCTTTCCTTCCAAGGAGCAAGCATCTTTTGATTTCATGGCTATAGTCACAGTGTGCAGCGATCTTTGAGGCCAAGGATATAGAATCTGACGCCGCTTCCCTTTCTTCTCCCTCTATTTGTCGAGAACCGATGGGACCAGTTGCCAAGATCTTAGGCGTTTTGTTTTGTTTTGTATTTTTTATGAGGGTTTGTCTAACTCAATCAGGGATGGCTTCTTCATTATCTGGGTATCCCCAGCACAGGCCTTGTAGAAAGCTGCTTACTATGTGTTGACTGAATGGTCTGGGGGAGCCACATAAGACCATTCAGCATGGAAAGAGTGCTGGCTTTGAGGACGATTCCTGGCTCTGCATCTCACTAGCTGTTGAGCACCTCCTACCTCCCCCTACCCCCACCTGAATTTCCTCCTACGTAAAAGGAAGGAGTAGGATTAGATATCCTCTAATATCCCCTCCAGCCCTAAGTCTATACCCCTTGAATGCCTGACCTAAAACGAATTCTAACGGGTCAGTAGTTATTACCTACCTCTTTTGGTGGTAGGGGAGTCGAAGTAATAAGAAAGCGAGAAGATGAATGTGTCAGGCTGGAATGTATCCCCAAATGAACGAGGCATTGAGTTGGGAGATGACATAAGACAGCTGTGGCTAGATAGAACTACATTTTGTATTAAATTGATTTAATTCCAATCTATAGAGAGCCTACTATAGGCATAGCCTTAATCCTGGGAGCTGAAAGAGATGGAGGAGGGGAGTCTCCAGTCCCTAATCTCAGGACCTTAAAGTCTATTTATCGAGACACATGAAGCCAGCGAGGTGGTGCAGTGGAGAGAGTGCTGGATGCTGAGTCAGGAGGACCTGGATTCAAATCCTGCCTCAGACTTACTAGCTGTGCTTCTTGTTCAGTCATTTGTTTCAGGCATGTCAGACTCTGTGACACCATTGGGGGTTTTCTTGGCAAAGATACTGGAGTGGTTTGCTATTTCCTTCTCTGACTCATCCTACAGATGAGGAAACAGAGGCAAACAGGGTAAAATGACTTGCCCAGGGTCACACAGCCAGTAAGTGTCTGAGGTCAGATTCGAACTCACGATGATGAGTTTTTCTGACTCCAGTCCCTGCATACTATCCACTGGGCCACCCAGCTGTGCAACTCTGGGCAAATTATTTTACCTCAGTCTACCTCAGTTTCCTCGTCCGTAAAATGGGAATAATGGTAGCAACTACCTCCCAGGGTTGTTGTAAGGATTTTTTTAAAAGATAATATTTGTAAAGCACTTTACAAAACTTAAAATATTATGTAAATATTAGTGATGATGATGAAAGGAAGTGAATTGGGTGGACTCTAAAATCCCTTTCATCTCTAGAGCTATGATCTTCAGATTAAAAAGAGAAATTTCCCTCTGTTCACATATCTAGAGCTGGAAGGGACTTTAGAGACCATTGAATCCAGCCCCTTCATTTTACGGGGAGGAAACTGAGGCACGGAGATTTAATAATACTTACCATTTTTAAAGTGCTATGTTATCTCATTGAAATTAACCCTCACAACAACTTCGGGGGGCAAATGCTATCATCCCCATTTCACAAATGCAAAAATTGAAGCTCTATCCAAACTCCCCCAGATCCTAAGTCAGGTGAAGTCAAGTCCTTCTGACCCCAAGGCTGGTCCCCTCCCCCCATATGTTGCTCTTGTGCCTTTGGTAAATCATGATGGAAACTGGCACTCTAGGGCATCTGGGGCTTCATTGCCATGATCTGCATCCAGCAAGTTCTGGAAAGGATATTGGATTTGGACTCTGACAACCGGGAATGAATACCCAGTTCTACTGCTCGGTTTTGCCGTCTCCAAAAAGAAGATAATCCTCCCATGACCCTCTTCTCAAGGCTATTGAAAGTCAAGACTATTTCATTCTCCATATTTGTATGTCTAGCACCTGATACATACATAGGCACTTAATAAATGCTTAATTAATGCTAAGGGAAAAGGAAAGGAAGGGGAAACACATTTATTAAGTGTGTACTATGTGCCAGGCACTGTGCTAAGTACTTTTATAAATATTTTCTCATTTGAGCCTCAAAAGAACTCTAAAAGACATGTGATATTATTATCATCCCCATTTTACAGCTGAGAAAACTGAGGCAGACAGAAATTAAGTGACTTGCCCAGGGTCGCACAGCTATTAAGAGTCTGAGGCTGAATTTGAACTAAGGTCTTCCTGACTCCAAGACCAGTGCTCAATCCATTGCCTCCCTTTTGGCAGTTAGAATACTTATGGCAAGTTGTATTGGCCCTACATTGTTCTTTTGCCACCAGAATGAATGGCAAGACCAATGGCAGCAGAGTTCAGAAAAGCCTCAAGGCCTAATATGAAAGAGAAAAGAAAAAAATCCTGTATTATTATATGTATTTAACAGCAATACCACAGATAATAGTAGCTAGCATTTACATAGCTCTTAGAGCTTTGCAAAGCACTCTACAAATATTATCTCATTTGATCCTCACCACCACCCAGGGAGGTAGGTGCTATTATTATCCCCATTTTACAGATAAGCGAAATGAGGCAGATAGAGATTGGATCACACAGCTAGTAGTAAGGGTCCAAGGCAGGGTCTTCCTGACCCCAAGGCCATTGTTATCCACCATATCACCTAGTTGCAAAGCTAAGGTCTTTTCAGATTCTCTCGTTGAGTGAGGCAACACCCATTCAGTGAATAGGCCTCTTTAAGAAGTGGGTCAAGGGATGGCCCCTTTAATAAAAAGAAAAGTTGCAAAAGGATCCAAATCAACAAGCATTTATAAGCAACGGCTCTGTGCAAGATATCTTTAGTGCCTAGCCTGGCGTCTGGCAAAGAGACAAGAATGAACATAAAGAAGGAATGGTCCCTGTCCACAAGGAGATTACATTCTCCTGGGTGGGAGGAGGGGAGGATACAAAGTGCAAACAGATAAGTTAGTATGCGATGATTTGAGGAGGAAAGCTAGAACACTAACAAAGTGAAAGTGAGCCATTAAGCCTTTGCAAAGTTATGGAGTTAGATGGCATGCCTAGTTCAGAGAACACCGCTCTATACCTACAGGTAAAGATATCGATCAAAGGTCACCAGGTGAAAGACTACAACTTAATTATAACCATCAGTGTGGGTAAAGAAAGGGGGAAGGACATGGAGCAAGGTGGAAAGAGAAGCAACAAAGGCTTAGGAGACCCCTAGGAGAATGCTAAAGTTGGACCAGGGCACAGTGGCAGATTGTAGCTGGCTTTGAATGCCCAGCTGAGCACTTGGCTATACACGATCTCGCATGTTCAAGGAAAGTGGAGCCAGGGACGTGATTCTGCCACTGGCCAAGTTGCAGGTCACTGCTTCACAATGGCGTGCTCGCACGGATTCTGGACGATGGACGATGCTCTTAAGCTTTCCCAGTCACCGGTGAAATGCAGCAGGGCTGTGGGCTTGCTCCCATGCTTCTTTCATGATGTCGTCAGCAACGTTGTCTGAAACCTTCCACGAGGATGAAAATGGCGTCAAGGTCAGTTGCCACACTGACGGTAAATTATTTAACTTGAAAAGGCTATAGGCTAAGGCCAAAATGGATGAAGAGTTGGTGCACAACTCCGTTTAAACACGACTGTGCACTCAATGCAGCCTCTGAGGCTGAGATACAACAGAGTATGGATCAGAGGCAGAGGCCTCTTGTGCTAATTCTCCACCAACAATTAACACCAAGAAAACACAAGTTCTTTCCCAGCCAAGACCAAAGCATCCATACGTGAAACCATCAGTTCTCCTCCAAAATGGAAAAATTTTGAATGCTGGGGATGAGTTCAGTGACCTCGGCACTATACTTTCCAGGGATGTCCACATAGATGATGAGGTGATGAGAAGATGATGAGACACACACGTTGCCAAAGCTAGCTCAGTATTTGGGAGGCTCCAAAAGAAAGTGGGGTCAGACTGAAGGTCTACAGAGCCATTGTGCTGACTTCATTGTTGTATGCCCATGAAAGCTGGACGGTACACCAGTGCCATGCCAGGAAACGGAATCGCTTCCATTTGAATTGTCTTAGGAAGATTCTGAAGATCACCTGGCAAGGTAAGGTACCAGGCACTGATGTCCTTTCTTGAGCTGAACTGCCAATCATTCAAACTCTGCTGCACTCCAAGGGGCTGGCCATGTTGTTTGAATGCCAGATGTGTGTTTGCCTAGAAGACTATTTTACAGAGAACTCACACAAGGCAGGCACTCACAGAAGAAGCAATACAAGGACACTCTCGAGGTCTCTCTGAAGAACTTTGGAATCAATTGTGAGACATAGGAGATGCTGGCACAGGACCACCCAGCATGGGGTGCCTGCATCAAAGAAGGCACTGTGCTCTACATGCAAAGCAAAGCAGAATTGTAGTAGCCTAAAAGAAATTGAGATACCCAAACTTAGAGATATCTCCATTCCAAATGTTCATGTGGACTATTTGTGCCTGGCCTGTGGTAGAGCCCTCTGAGCTTGTATTGGTCTGATCAGCCACAGTCGAACACACTATAGCTTGACCCCGACATAGCGACATTTTTTGCTCCTCTTTGAACACAAAGGATAACAACCAGGTCATTGCTATGAGTTTCTTCTTCCCTTGAGGCCTCAGGTTGACTTCCACAAGGGAAAAGGGTCAAAATGAGTCCTACTTAGTTCTTCTAGAACACACCTGGGGAACTGGTCTCCTAGGAAACCCAACAGAACCCTCCCACTCTCACTAGGTTGGTTTCTTTGCCAGGTTGGGCAAATGCTTTTTTCTGCGAATTTTCAGATTTGGAGCAAGTTTTTTGGAGACTTAATTTTGTTAAAAATCAAAATTCTGTATAAAAGTATATATCTATATTCGAGGAGAAACTCTAGAGAAACCCTTTGTTTGTAGAATGTGAACTCTTGATCTTTTTAAGACTTGGTAAGACCATCGATTAGTAGATTTAACTCCAGATCTGTCTCGGACTTTCTTCTTCCTACTCCCCAAGTCTTAAATTTGAAAATATTGTAGAAAATAAGAGAGTACAAAATAATTGCCTGTGCCTTAGGTTCAGGGGAAATGTAGAAATGGGTATTAAGCCCCAATTCATCCAAAAATCCATGCATCAACACCTGACAGCATAGAAAGTGATGTGAAAGGGCCAGCATTCTAGTAGGTGGAGAGAAACACAATCACAATAGTAAGTTAGAGTTATCCAGCAACGTGCTGAACTTTGGAGGTTCAGGTCAAGAACACCTGTGTTCACATTCTTCCTCAGACAATGACTGTGGGAAGGAGATGCGAGAGGCTTTCAGGAGGAGGTAGCACTGAATCATAGATTTGGATCTGAATCTAGAAGGGACCTTAATCCAGCCTTATCTGGATATCGAAAACCCCTTATCTGATATATGAGCAAACCGGGGCCCATAAAGTTGAAGAGACCTGCTCAGGGCCACTCAAAGCCAATGTCTGAGGAAGGAGGTCAGGAATTAAATGATGACTTTTTAGATGAGGAATGTACTGGCAGTGAGCCCATACGTTGGGGAAGAAATTACTGGCAGCCCTGTGAAAAATGAACCGTTAGAAGACGGTGAGCCAAAAACGATTGGGTGGCTATTAGCAGGGAGAAACGAGAAAGACAAGACTACGGGGATTATGGGAGTAGGATTCAGGTGATATGGGGTACCAGGGCTTAGCAATGGGCTATGGGAGACAAGAGAGAAAGGAGTCATATGACTCAGGCTTCTACTGGGGAAATAGCTGGTGGAATCATGGATAGAGACCTGAGAACTAGAAATGTGAAGTGGAGAGAGGAGGGCTCTGTCTTATACATGTAGACTCTGAGAAGGTATACAGAGCTGACCACTAGACAACAGGATGCTCCATTGGAAAAATGGCTGTAGAACCAGAGAACTCAGGTTCCCAAGGTCACACATTCCTTTAGAGTTGATGTGGAATAATATAGCTCACAGGGGCCTGGGGCCTGTTCCTAGCCTTGTGACAAGATGACTGGTATGGTTCCTTTCTATAAAGGTCCTTAATAGTCAATATGGGTATTGGTTATTCATTTCCTCCAGTACTGAAGACACCAAGGATTCCCAGGCATCCCTGAGCAGACTAAGGTAATATAAATAACTCAACCAACATTCATTCTACTTCCCCTAGAAGATGAAGATCTTCCATGAAACTGCTAGATATTTCCTAGCTGCCTCATGTCTACCCTGTCTAAGCACCTCACAGCTATTAGCATGGAAGGTTGGTGAGATCCACATCTCTTGCCCAGGTATGGCATGACTATAGAGCTCTAGCTACCAGACATTCTTCCTATTAGTAGTCCTCTCCCACTATGCAAAGCATGTTGTTAAGGAAATCGTCTCCCTCTGTGAAAGGGGAAAGAGAGGCCCCAAGGATAGGTTTCTCCTTCCTCATATAGATACAATAAGGAAGACACAAGAATCCATCCTCTTGAACCTTTTTCAACTAGTCAGGAGGAGGCAGCCTCAGAAACTGGGGATCAGTCGGAAGAGTTCCTTTATTCTCTTTGTAAGGAGGTGGAGTATATGTCTAGCTCCACAGAAAGAGCCCTTTCCTACTAACAAAGGCCCATGCCCAGCAATCTCAAATTGATTGGGAAACTAATCAAATTGTTCAGGGATTTCTTGAATGCTCTCCTGTTACATTCGTCCCTCCAGTTAAATATTTGCTGTCCCAGCAAATCAAATTGTGGTGCTTTGGACAAATCTGCATATGTCCCCAATTCTGGATTATTCTCTGGGGACATGAAGAGACTCAAGTGCCATGCTTGCCTTGTGTTGAGTGAAGAGTCCCAACAAAATTCACATGGCATAGTTCTCAGATGCATCCTGGGTGCCATGTCTTGATTCCAAACAGAGTGCATTGTCATACAGGCCTTAGGCACTTGTAAAATTGAGTTTTTAATGGGGTCCCAGAGCTACCATAGCTGGTTGACCTGGAGATTACTCACCCCAAAATACATAGTTTATAAAACAACATTTGACAAAGTTCCCATAGGTGGCTGCTTTGTAAACCTTTAAGGAGCTATAAAAAGGCTAGTGACAATGATAGTGATTGTAAGGGCCTTCCCCAGCAAAATATTTTATTGTGGTTAAATCTATTTTTAAAACTACATAGTAATGAGTTATGTTTTTTCATATTAATTTCTGTTGTTTGTAACTTTGCCAGCACTCTTCCTGATTAATTTGGGGGTGGGGGTGGGGGTGGGTCGAAGTAGAAGCAGAAATTGTGCTGCATATTACATCACTGGAAATAACCCAAAATTACTCATTATAACAACCCCATGTAGCCTATGAAGGTGGATGTTCCCTGGCATGTAGGTCATCAGGAGCTGAATAAAATTTTCACACTGATGGCTGCAGCTGTTACTGACTTAATCAGCATGATGGAGCCAGATGCCAGGTGAATGTTCCTGAGGGATACTTTCTCTATTCCAATGTATCAGACCAGTCAGAAGCAGTTTGCTTCTACTTGAGAAGTTCGATATGCCAATCATGATTTTTTCCTTGGGGTTGCTTGAATTCTCCTTCATTTTGCCACAGGACAGAAACCTGAAAGGGAGCCTACTTCCTCAGAGTATAGATGTCCACCATTATATTTGTAATGGGAATCTGGCGTACACACAAGCTGAGTCTAATGGTGTCCTTGCCATGTGGAGAAACTGGGAAACATTATTCCTGCTTCTGTGAGAGTAGTGATGATGTGGGATGTAAGTGCCTTGGAGAGAAACTGGGTCATTTGAAAACATTCTGTAATTGGTTCTGTAATTTGATTGGCTGCGGAGGCATCCAAAATTGCCTATCAACTTTAGCCACTTACTCTTTGCCTCAGTGCTCTTGGGAGAACATGGTGGGAGTGGACCCTTTGACCTTTTGAGTTATAAAGTTCTGGAGGGTGCCTCAGCATCCTGGCATTGCACAGTCAAGGTTTAAAACCAGGGAAGCATCAATGCCCTGAGAAGCAAGGAGTGACTTTGGGGACCCCAACCCAGAAGTAGCTAAGATGAAAACTTCTCATCCAACATTGATGCTCCCTTTGGAGATGAACTAGATGGCACTGCTGCTATGTAGGAACTGAGGTAAATTGAGTTTATTCTTCTCTGAGACTGAGTTGGTCCAGGGGACAGAATGCCCCCCAATCTATTGGGGGAAGTGTTTCTGCTTTGTTCTTGCTATATCTTCAAAGTAAATGTCCCTTTGTAAAAAGCTACCCAATGTTGGATGATTCAATGGAATTGGGATTTTAGTCACTGGCCCTTGACAATGGCAGAAACACAGGACTCAAACTGATAAGAGTAGAGAAAAGACATCCCAATGCCTCATACTATCCTAGAACCTTGAGGAGGGAGATGTAGCAGCCTGGTTCTGGGATAGAGAGCTAGAGCACGTTTGATACGTATTGTATTATGTGTGTATGTATGTATGGTATGTATTGATATGTATTATATTATCAAATACAATGCTGACTGCCATGGTAGCAGAGGCCCAAAACAGATGGTATTTCATATGAGAAACTGGGGGTCAGAGGTCAACCCCAATCAAACTCAGATTCTAATTCATGCAGTTAAATTTGGGGGAACACACTAGATGGAAAGAATCTAGATGCAGCCTGTGATCAGCCACTGATACATTTTTGTTCCTTACATTCTCAAAATGAAATTCTGAGGCCTTTTGGATACTTCAAATTCTGGAGAGCCCATAATCCCTGAATATTTGATGGAACCTATTACCAAGGCACTCACAAATCTACCTCTTTCAAACGGAGGCCAGAACAGGCGACAGCCCTGGAAGCCTTCAAGTGGGCTGTCCAGAAGTCTCTTCCCTTGGTCTTCTTGATTCTATACGCCTATGTTTTGGGTTGGGTTTTTGGGGGGGGAGGGTCACTATCCATAAGGACTGGACTGAGTATAACTTTTGGCAGATACCGAAGGATGACCAGGTTAAATGATTGTTGGGCTTCCAAAGCCATAAGCAACCTGAAGCAACCACTGCTCTACCACTTTTGAAAAACAGGTGCTTGAGGGGCCCAAGTTGCCAGTGAACACGTGATGCAGGATTATACTGTTACCTTTTGTTCAGAGTTACTCATTAGGAGTTAGGTGATGTAAGAAGGTTCCTCTGACAATATGGCTAGTGTAGGCACCTTCCAGTGTTAAATGGAAATATATATTCAAGATCGTACCTCCTTAAACTCCTTGAGTGTTAATGCCCTTCATGAACAGGTTATGATTTTGCCAGCTTCAAAGACCTCCAGTCACAGCCCCAGTCTTTTTCTTCCTCCATTAGCCCAATATCAGTGCCCATCAGAGGCATCACATGCCCACTGTGGAACTGAATAATCAAGTAGATGCTCTCATGAGAATGGCAAAGAGTAAAGGATGGGATCCATCATCAGTTGTGTGGCTGTGGGTGTGGGATACTACAATGTCCTTATCTCAGCATTGACCTGGTTCAGTAATGCCCTTTATTCCAATTGGAACTACCACATTGGAAAGATCAATATGGTGTCCACATGGTTCTTGGCCTGATTCTACCTGACAAATTGATTATATTGTCCCTCTTCTCCCAACCAAATTCAAGATGCCCCCTTTGGTGGCAAAGTTTTTGTTGGACTTACCACTCAAATCCTGCCTCAGATGCTTACTAACTTTGTGACCCTGGGTCACTTAACTTCTCAGCCTCAGTTGCCCCATCTATAAGATGGAGATAGGAATAGCACCTACTTCACAGAGTGGGCAGCTAGGTGGTACACTGGATAGAGCACTGGGCCTGGAGTCAGGAGGACCTGAGTTCAAATCTGGCCTCAGATACTTGACACTTACTAGCTGTGTGACCTTGGACAAGTGACTTAACTCTGACTGCCTCCCCAAAATTCACTTCTTAAAGAGGCCTATTCACTGAACGGGCATTACCTCACTCAAAGTGAGAACCTGAAAAGACTTTAGCCTGGAAGGTCCAGGGTTTCCCATTGCATCCTAGGCTATCTCCAATTGTCCTGGTGAATATCAGGCCACTGGACCCAGATAGCTCTGGAGGAGAAAGTGAGGCTGGTGACCTTGCACAGCCTTCCTTCACTCAAATCAGTCAACTGCAAGTCATGTCATCATTTCTCTGATGTCACGGTCCTCTTCTAGAATGAAGAACAAACACACACTCATCTCACAGGGTTATTGTGAGGTAGATCATTTTGCAAACATTAAAGAGCAGCATAAATGCCAGCCATTATTACTAATACCAAAGATTATCATTCTTTTTGAGGATCTGGTATTGCAGGTCAGTTAAGTCCACCCTCACCAAAGACCTGATTGAATATATCCTTCTTCCTTATGAGTCCCCCTACACCATTACCTCTCATTAGGGTACTCATTTACTGCAAAGCATGTTTGAGACTGCCTCTACTGCCCTCAGATTCACTGGGCTTTCTGTCTCTTGTACCTGCCTCAGACAGTTGGCATTGTTGGGTGCTAAAATGGTTTCAAACAGCAGCTTTGCTGTCATACCTTTGATTATTGAGGTTGGGTGACCCACTTCCCAGAAGCGATGTCTCTCAGGTCCTAGTAATGATAATTATAATCAGGGCTAACATTCATATAGCACTTAATACATTCCAAGCACTGTACTAAGCACTTTACAAATGTTATCTTATTTAAACCTCGCAACAATGCTGGGAGATGGATACTATTACTATCCCCATTTTACAGAAGAGGAAACTGAGGCATACAGAAGTAAAGTGACTTGTCCAGGGTCACACAGCAAGTAATATTTGAACTCAGGTCTTTCTGATTCTGGACTGGGCACTCTATCCATTGTGCCACCTAGGATAGTTTGCACACAAGAGTATTATGCCTTCTTTGTCTGTTTGTGTCAAATGACCTAAACCTTTGAGAGGTCCTGGTGATGGCATCAGAGATATTCTCATCTGTGCTATGCACTTAATGTTCCTGATCATCATGGTTATTTTTACATCATGAAACCTACTCTCATCTGCCCCTCACATTACCCCCATTGCGAAAGGAAAGAAGGAAGGAA
>CM053622.1:18096604-18133137 GCA_028646595.1 Phalanger gymnotis | reverse complement strand
AACCAAGGTTTCATCCTTAAATTCTCATTCATAATCACCCCACATATTCAATCTATTATCTAGCTTCTACCTTCACAGTATCTCTCATATATATCCCCTTCTGTCCATTCACGTGACCATCATTGTAGTGCAGATTCTAATCACCTTATGCCTAGACTACTGTAATAATGTACTGGTTGGTCTCTCTGTCTCAAGCTACCCCCCTGCAACCTCTTGGCCAGAGCCTCTGCCTTGCTCAGCCTCCTGCCTCCCTGCCCTGGGATAACCACAATCCCCAATCCCACTCTCCTACACACCAGTCCCTATCCTCCGCAGGTAGAGGTCCTCAACTCTTCCCCCAACCAGGTGACACATGGTTCGCACTGCTGGGATAGCTGCCCCAAACCTTGTTAAATATGTCCGTAGTATTTCCATAGCGATTTACAAAGTGCATTTCATCCTCTTCTCTTAAAGCATGGATCTGACCATGTCATCCCCACCTCTTACAGTCTCTACTCTATAAACTCCAGGGACTCATTACTCCAGAATCAAATACAAAGCCTTCTGACATTTAAAGTACTTAGTAATATTGCTCCTTTCTGCCTTTCTAATCTTCTTACATCTTACTCTTCTCTACAAAATCTACAATTCAGTGACACTGGAGACTTCTTCACAAAGGGCACTCTATTGCCCAACCCTACAAGTTTGTACTGATTGTCTACCACGCTCTGGAATTCTCTCCCTCCTCACCTTTATGTTCTGGCTTCCTAGCCTCCTTCCAGATTCGATTTCAGCTCCAATCCCACCTTCTGCAGGAAGCCTTTTCCAGTTCTCCCTGCCCTCCATTTCTCACTCCAGGGTCTTTCCTCTGAAATTTAAGCATATATCTTGTAGGTATATAGTTGTTTGTATATTGCCTCCTTCATGAAGATGCTAGCTCCTTGAGGGGAGAGAATTTTTAATTTTTATTTTTATTTTTGTACCTTTCTTTGCATCCCCTGTTCTAAGCACATACTAACAATTTAACAAATATATGCTGACTGATAATGTCACAGATAGATTTGAGATAGGAGTGCAGTCTATGGTCCTGGACAGGGCACCTAGTATGGTACCTTAATATAGGCTGGAGTCAGCTGAGCTGATCAACCACCGAACATGAAGAGACCCCAGGTAGCACCTACTAAGTCTTTCTCACCATCTTTCTGTGACCTGGGGAATTTAGCAAACATTAATTAAACACCTACTATGTGCAAAGCCCTGGGTCTTGATACTACATTGGCTGTGATGATGGGATCATTGTACCTACAAAAAGAATGTAGAGGGTCAAGGACCAACAATAACAGGTCCTTTCCAGATGCCTGGCTCTCTAATTTCCCTTCCCACTTTATCCCTTTACTTTACCCCTTCCTACTTCAACATTTCAATGAACCAGTAATTAATCTCATTACTGGTTTCAAATTTCTTCTGTACTACATACTATCTGTGACTTTAGGTAAGTCATTTACCTAATCTCAGCTGAGAAAAGTAGAGTAGATGGCATCTAATATCCACTCCAGCTCTGGGATGACATGATTCTGTCCCCATGTTTCTCTGTCTCCACATCTATTTCTTTTTGTTGCTGTCTCTTGCTCTGTCTCCAATAGTCTGTCTCGATATGTCTGTTCTTCTCTCCCTATTTCTTTCTCTGTGTGCTTTTCTTTGTGTGTTAATGTCTATCTCCTCTATGTCTCAATATTTCTCTCTGTCTCTCTGTCTCTGTCTCTCTCTGTCTCTCTCTCTCTCCCTACCTCCCTCCCCTTTCCCCTCTGTCTCTGTCTGTCCCAGTGAGTCTGTTTCTCTCTTCCTCAGTCTGTCTCTGAAGCCCTCTGTCTCTTGGTCTACCTCTACCTCTCTCTCCTCTCTTTCCTAACATTCCTCTTTTCTCCTCTCCTTGTCTCTTCTTTTCTCCCTCTCTTCTTCTCTCCCTCCCTCCCAAACTCTGTCCCAGGGTTTCTGTTTCTCTCCGTATGTCTGTTTCTGTCCATCTCTCCTCTTTCCCCTCTCCTCTCTTTCTCTGTGTCTCTTTCGTTCTCTCTCTTCCTATCTCTCTCAATGTCAGTATCTCTCCTCCATCTCGATATCTGTTTCTTTCTCTAGGTCTGTCTCTTCTCCTTTCCTCCCTTTCTCCCTCTCTGTTTCTATCTCTGTCCAAAAGTTTCTTCTTCCTTGACTCTTTCTGTCTCTGTATCCCTCTCGCTGTCTCCCCAGTTCTCTGCTTACCAATCTGACAGTGTCAGGGAGTCTCTCCCTCCACTGTCCCTACTCTTGCCCCCACCCTCTCCCCCTCCCCACAACGGCGGCGCTGTTGGCTGTGTTTCGAGGAGTCCCAGCAGCAGCAGCCCCAGAGACTGGAGGCAGGAGTAACAGCAGCAGCAGCAGCAGCAGCAGCAGCAGCAGCAGCAGCAGCAGCGGGCGGAGGAGGGATGAGAGGTGAGGTCACGTCTCCCCTGAGCCCAGAGCTGGCTTTTCAGAGCTTTTGCTGGAGCCCCCGGCCAGAGTCCGCAGCCTCTGCAGACCTCCTGTCCTGCCCCCGCCTCCTCAGCCTCTCCCATGTCTCAGCACCGCCCCGCGTCGGACTCCAAGAGGGCTTTGGACGGCAGTCCTGAGACCCACATCGGGGATGATGTCCCCGAGGAGGAGGTCCCGATGCCCCCCAACTACCTGCTGCTCACCATCTTCTCCTGCTTCTGCCCTGCGTACCCCATCAACATAGTGGGCTTCGTCTTCTCCATCATGGTGAGTCCGCGCGGTCCGGCAAGGCACGTCCAGGGGTCAGCGCCCGCCCGGGAGGGTGGATCTGTGTCGGCCGCCGCCAAGCTTCCTCTCCCCGTATGCCATGCCCACCCGGGTCAACCGGCAACCCTGCCAACGTAAGGATGACCGGACGGCAGAGGGTTGGTGGCTCATTATTGACCAGAGCAGCTGGCCGCGAGGCGATGGAGTTGCAGCCGGGTGAGGTTCTGCCCAGCCTTGTCCCGGGACAACCCTGCAACCTCTTGGCCAGAGACTCCAGCCTTGCTCAGCCTCCCACCTCCCTGCCCCGGGAGAGCCACGATCCCCAATCCCACTCGCCTGTACGCCAGTCCCTATTTCCAGCAGGTAGAGCTCCTCAACTCTTCCCCCAATCAGGTAACACATGATTCGCCCTGCTGAGATAGCTGCCCCAAACCTTGTTAAATATGTCTATAGTATTTCCATAGCTTTTTACAAAGCGCTTTCCTCACAACAACCCTGTTAAGAACAGTGTTAGATAAGTAGTATGTTCCTTCTTATGGTACAGAAACCGAGACTCAGAAAAACTAAGTAATTTGCCCAGAGTCACCTAAGAGTATCGTGCTGAATTGGAACCCGTCTTTTGACTCCGAGCTCAGTGCATTTTTCCCATCATATCGTCTGCCTCTCTACACCTAAAAGCCTATTATTAATTTTGTATCAACTTTTGGCAAGAGAAAGTTTCTGACTCTTTCACTAACACAACTTTCACCCCAAATCTGAAGTGCCTACCCACTCCCCAGCAGCAGCTGCAAACTGAACCCTCTCCTAATGTCGACTTGGCCGCTTTAAAAGGGGAGGGGAAACAAGCCAGATTTGCCAGACTCGTCTTTGACTTTACAGGGGAGCCCCCTGTTTAATTCCACCCCTTTCCCGAACTGTCTGGCACATTGGGAAGTCAGCCAGTCCCCACCCTTGCCAGTGCTACCGGAAATCTTTTGTGCATGATGCAGTTTAGAAAGAAGGCTAAGAAGCTACTTTTGGTCCCTGTGAGTGGGAGACCTTCCTACTTCTGCAAAGACACAGCTAACATCAAAGCAGATGTCCAGAGATGAGAACCACAGAGATAAACTTGACAGGATCCTCTCCTGACTCTGAGGTGTACAACTACAATCTCAGGATATTTCTCAGAATCTCGGAGTTAGAAAGGACCTTAGGGACCATGTAGCACAATCCTTGCCTGGACAAAAATCCTCTATACAATATGCCCGGCAAACAGTCATCTATCCTTGGAAAAATTGTAGGCTGTCCCCTTTCTGAGTCCTTTTTACCTTTTAACCTCTATATCAGCAGGCGCAGGTGCTACCTTCTCCAAACCATCTTCCACACAGCTGCTGAATTCCTAAAACACACGTCTCAACATAGGATCATAGAGTTAGAGCTAGAAGGAACCTTAGGAGCAATCAAGTCCATTTCTGTCATCGTACAGATGGGGAAACTGAGGCTCAGAAGGCAATGTGATTTGCGCAGGGTCACACAGCTAGTAAATATCTGAGGCAGGATTTGAGCTCAGGTCTTCCTGACTCCAAACACAGCATTCTAACCATTTTACCACCTAGCTGTGGCAATGCTGGCTTATTCAACAATCTCCTTTGGTTTTCTCTTGTCTCTAAGAAATGAAACAAAATGCTAAGCCTGACATTAATATAGCCTTGCACAATATGGTTCACACCTCCTTTTCCGGTCTTTGTTGATGTTGCTGCCGCTCCCCTTCATGCACTCTCTGTCCTAGCCAAAATGGCCTGCTAGTTGTGCCCCTTACAGAAAATTCTGTTTCCCACCAGTTCCTTCCCACGGGTCTGGAATGCACTCTCTCCCCATCTGTATCTCCTGGAATCCCTAGTTTGGAGTCTCTTCTGCCTCTAACAACCCAATTCGGGTACCACACCCTACACATCCCCTTTCCTGATTGCCCCCAGTTGTCAGTACCTTTTTCTCTGCATGATACTTTATACAAATTTGTGTGTCGTGTTCAATTGTCTCCCTTTAGTAGAACATAAGCCCTGTAAGGGCAGGCCTACTCACTTTTGTGGTCTATGTACCATCAGCACCCAGCTCAGGGTCTGGCACATTGTAAGTGCAATGTTCGTTGTACATTGCTTTAAAAGTGTGTGTTGAATTTGCTGCTTGCATTATATGACTACAAATCTGTGACCTTATGCTTCAGCTTGAAGAGTTTGCCTGTGGAAGGAGGGTACAATTGGACTTAAAAGAGCATACTACCAGGCTAAAAGATGTGAAGGGGGAATAAGAGAGAACGTAAGAACATAAATATGAGGTGGTCATGGAATGTCCCTATACATTCTCTCTTCTTTCATTGTATGCTATCACAATACAGGGCAGCTAAATGCTTAGAATCAGGAAGACCCATCTTCCTGAGTTCAAATCCAGCCTCAGGCACTTCCTAGCTATGTGACCCTGGGCAAGTCACTTCACCATGGTTGTCTCAGTTTCCTCATCTGTAAAAATGAGCTGGAGAAGGAAATGACAGACCACTCCAGTATCTTCGCCATGAAAACTCCAAAATGAGGTCAAAAAGAGTTGGCACAATACCAACTATTATAAACACCCAGCATAGTCAATCCACATTCATGGATAATCCATTCATTTGGAATTTGTACAGAGCTGGGGTCAACTTGATTAGGTTCGGAGGATTTGAATTCTTTGCACAGTTCAAAAGGATCATCTTTTCCTGAAGAAAGCTTAATATATTTAAAAGAACACACTCTTCATATATTATTCTCAGTAATATCTGAAAGATCATGTAAAATGGGAGAGCTGCCACAAGATTGGAGAAGAGCAAATGTTCTCATTTCCATAAAAGGGAAGAGAACATTTTGCAAGCCAGTGAGTTTGTCTTCAGTTCCTGGGAAAACTCTAGAATGAGTCCTTTAAGACATGGTTGGAGCACTTGCAGAGAGGGAAGTAATGATTACAAAATCAACATGGCGTCATCATGCTAGACTAACTTCATTTCTTTTTTTGACCAGATTACTAAACTATTATATAAGGAAAATGCCATTAACTATAGTTTGCCTAGATTTTTAGCAAAGCTTTGATACGCTGTCTCATGCTATTTTAACATGATTGACTCTGGCCATACTACTTTAGAGTCAAGTCTGCCACATTTTATCTCTTCAGGGTTATCTGGTAAGCGCAAGGATTGGGGATTCTTTCTTTTCTCTGTCATCCACTCAAGCCCCCATTGGCTAAGTTCCTGCCATTTTTAGGGGATCAGTAACTATCACCTCAGTTCCATTTAGCCATTTATCATTAGATTCACTTTTTAAAAGGGATGTTTACTTTAAAGGTATAGCAAGAACAAATATTCAAACATTTTCCCCAAAATCCTCTGGGGCATAATCTCCCCTACATGCAGAAGACTAGGGGGAAGGATGGGCAGGATTAGGCTCACAGTTTATCTCAACTCCTATATGGCATTGGTCCCATCCAGTTTAAATCCAAGGACAACGGTACTGGCTTCTGTTGGGCTGGCACTTCCAGTTCCTCAGGGCATCACTACTGGGCTGTCTGTAATGCCCTACCTGGATTTCTGGACTCCCTGCTCCCCAGACTCCATTCTGTATACCTAGAATGGAAAAGGAACAGAAAGTCCAAAAACCCAAGCCTGTTTCTCTGAGCCATATGGCCTAAGGGGGCAGAGGAAGAAGGTGCCATCTCCATGGTGTGAATGAAAAGAGTCTTTCACTGTCAAACTTCAAATACAAATGCCACAAAACCTCTACAGGTGCTGTTTAAAAGATGCCAAGATTTCCAACCATGCAGCCAGTGGAAAAAGGCTGCCCACATGGTGGGTTAACGCAAAATGTTCACTCAACCTCCCGTCTCCAGTAGCTCAGAAACAAGAACCTAATGTCTTCTATGGAAATGATGCCATCTTAGCAAACTGATGGTATCTGTATATAGGCCAGACAGCCACTGTACTGTTCTTGCGAAGAGGATGGAGAAATATAGATGAGATGATAATGCGGTGAGATGAAAAACTGGTTAGATGGCTAGACCAATATGCGGTTTTTAATGATTCAATGTCAAAGTGTAAGGAGGTCTCCAACAGAGTGCCATAGGGATCTATGCTTGGCCCTATGTCATTTAATTTTTTTAATCAATGAATTAGATAAAGACCTAGATGGCATGTTCATAAAATTTGCAGGTAGCCCCAAACTATGTAGCTAACTGTACATGGTGAGAAACACCAAGGACCCAAAAGGATTTTGACAGGCTAGAGCATTGGACTGAATGTAATAAGATGACATTCAATATGAAGAAAAGTAAAAGAATCACCTCCACAAGTATAAAGTGAGGCATGTTTAGAGAGCGCTGTTCAGATGAAGATCTGGGGATTTCAGTGGACAGCAAGCTCAGTATGAGAGAACAGTGCGATGTAGCAGCCGTAAGAGCAAATGAGATCTTGAGCTACATTAAGAAAGGCCTGATTTCTAGAACAATGGAGGTGATGGTCTCTCTGTACTCTGTACTCTACTCAGATCATATATGAAGGACTATGACCAGCTCTGGGCACCAAGGCTGAAGAAAGACATTGATAAACTGTTTCTTGACAACCAAGATAGTGAAGGGTATTGAGTGCGTGTTATATGAGGGTCACTTGAAGGAGATGTATATTAGCAAGCACCCTAGCACACCCAGGATGGCCTGCTAGCACAGGTTCTTTGATCTGCTTTTATAAAGATGGCTTCAAAGGGGTTAACAATCCTACTTTATTTAAACAATGCAGACTTTATTCTATCTAACCTTCTCACAAAGGTAGCACCAACTCCTACAACATTCCCCAACCACTCTTCTCACAAGGGTGGGCAAGAAAGGGAGGCAACTCTCCATACATCTGGATGGGGTCAATAGAGATGGGCACAACTTATGCATTCTCCTAACTCCCCTCAAGCCTCAGTGAGGGGCCACTTAAGGCCCCCAAGCCTTGATGGGGGCCAGTCGAGGCACACGCAGCATCCTAGCTTGTGTATTTCAACCCTAAAAGTTCCCCACTCACTAACCAGTGCCCACTTGCTTTATACTTACATTCCACACTCCAGGGTCCTGACCTTTTCAATCTAAACAAGTGACACGTGGTCCTTACAATCTACCTAGGTTGTGGCAGAGATGTTTTGAACCACAGAACTCATATCAAACACCTGGGGACAAGCGATTGTTATGGCCATGGATCCTGGAAAATCAAACTCCAAAAAATACTAACAAAAGTTCACTTTGCTTACACTTACAAGCTGGGACACGTTTAGCCTAGAGAAGGGAAGGCTCTGAGGGGATATGACAACTGTCTGCGAGTCTTCGAAGGGTTGTTAGATAGAGGAAGGATTATACTTGTTCTGCTTGGACCCACAGGGAAGATCTAGCAGCAATGAGCAGATATTGCAAAGAGATACATTTAGGATTGTTGTCAGGAAAGACAACCTGACAATTTGAACCATCCCAACCTCTTTGGGAGTAAATTGCTTCATCTGTAAAATAAAGTGGTTGGGAAAAATTATCTTTAATGTCCTTCCTGCTTTCTGGCTATGAAGCAGCTGGTGGTGACATGGATAAATTACTGGACCTGGATATAAGAAGACCTGAGTTTAAATCCAGCCTCAGACACTTACTATGTGACCTTGGGCAAGTCACTTCACCTCAATCTGGCTCAGTTTTCCCATCTGCAAAATGAGGATAATAACAGTACCTGCCTAAAAAAGTTGTTGTGAGGATCATATGTGATATTTGTCTTTGAGTTGTGTCTGACTCTTTGGGATCCCATCTGGGTTTTTGTTAGCAGAGATACTGGAGGGTTTGCCATTTCCTTCTCCAGCTCATTTTACAGATGAGGAAGCTGAGGCAAACAGGGTAAAGTGACTTGCCCATGGTCACACAGCTAGAGTTGAACATGTGAATATGAGTCTTCTTGACTCCAGGTCCGACACTCTATCCACTGCACCACCTAGCTGCCCCTGAGCTATTTGTAGAAAGTGCTAAGTACAGCGCTTCACACATAGTAGGAGCTATATAAATGTTTATTTCCTCTCTTCCTCCCCATTAGAGCTATAAACCTATGGTCCTTTGATTTCATGATGTAGGGTACAGGGGGAAGCCTGGGTTCTTAAAGTCTGTGCCAGCAGTGGAGGACAAGCTCTGACAGGTTGGAAAGTTTCATGTCCAGTGGTGTGAAATATTTTGTCTTCTGTCCTAGGACCAGCTCAGCTAAAGTATTAATTAAGCACTTACTATGTGCTGAGCACTATGCTAACCACAGAGGCTACTGAAAAGTCCCTGCTCTCCAAATGCTCTTACATTTTCTTGAGGGAAACAACATGTGCACATATAAGTAAATCGAAAATATATGCAAAGTAGATGAAACGTCCTTTTGGAAGGGGAGCAATTCTAGGTCATTTCCACCAAAGCTGAATGTAGGAAGTGGCCCCCAATGGAGTTATGGAGCTCAGTTATCATTATTGAGCTATATTTGACTCTCCGTGATCCCATTCAGGGTTTTCTTGGCAAAGATACTAGAGTGGTTTCTCATTTCCTTCTCCATATGAGGAAACTGAGGCAAACAGTGTGAAGTGACATTGCCCAGGGTCACACAGCTACAAGGTACAAGGTAATGGTGAGCAGGGACTGCATTTCCGGCATGGGCCACAGCCAATGCAGTCACGGAGGTAGGAAATAACATGGCATATACCAGGAACAGTAAACTGTTCTATGACACATGCAATAATAATATTTGTAATACCTGTATTAAAGGGCAGTTTGGAAGAGAGTACTTTATAAGCACAGAAGTGCCATAGAAATGCTATTGATGAGACGAGCAATCACTCTTCCAGAAATTGATTTTTAATTTTTCAGGTATTTCTTTTCTTTCTCATGAGGTGGAGCTGGTGTTCTCTAAGTGGTTACTGTTGGGACAGGAAGTTGTGAGTTTCAGATGGAGGTCATTATTTTAGTTACAGACTGAAGAAGGCTCTGGTACTCAGGCTGGGGCTCCATGGACGTATTGGGGACTCAACAGACTCCATGTATACTGTTCTGTCGATCACAGTGTGGTCTCTATGCCTTAAGGATTAACTTTCTTATTCTCTCTTTCTTGTGTGTCTCTGCTTCTTTTTATATCTGTCTTCTCTCTGTTTCTATCTCTCTGCCTCTGTCTATCTCTATTTCTCTGTCTCTGACTCTCACTGTGTCTCTGTCTCTGCCCTTAAATCTATTTCTATATTTCTGTCTCTGTCTTTGTCTGTCTGCATCTCTGCCTCTGTCTCTCCATATCTCTCTTTGTCTCTGCCTCTGTTTCTCTGTCTCTATCTCTCTGTATCTCTCTTTGTTTCTCTGTCTTTCTCTATCTCTCTCTTCCTCCTCCCCATCTCTTATTCTGTATCAAACTTCCATCCAGTTTTCCAGTCTCCCTTCCTACAAGGCTTCCCCTCCTTACCCTCACACCATGACACTGGTATAATAAAGAGAACATTTCATATTTGGAGAAAAAAAGACCTGGTATGAATTCCTGCCTCTGATATTTACTAGCGATGTGACCTTTGGCATTTCACTTCCTTTTTATGAATCTCAGTTTTCTCACCTATAAAATGAGGATAATGATGACCATAGCCCCCATCTCCCAGGGTTGTCAAGAGGTTCCAATGAGATAAAGCAAGAAAAGCACTTTGCAAACTTTAGATGGCCATCGAGATAACAGCTCTTAGCATTATTCCCCAAGAAAGACAAGCTCCCAACCCATTAACATCTCTCTTTCCCTCCTCTGCCTCTACTCTAATGACAATTCCCATTTATACAGCACTTTAAACTTTTTAAATCGTTCTCTTTGAAATAACCCTAGAGGGTAGGTGGTATTACTTGTCTTTGTGGACAAGATGGACGTCACTGTACCTCTCAAAACCTCATTTTCCTACTCTGAAAAACAGGGATGATAATGAACCTCAGACTATCCACCCATCAGGGTCATTATGAGGAAAAGTGTTTTACTGCTCTTAAATACTACAAGAAATTTAAGCTATTCTTTTATTATTGTTATTATCATAATTATCATGTCCTCAGGTTTTTCAACGGAGTTCAGAAAGAAATAATCCTTGGCCAAATCACTATACTGCTATTATTTGAAAATGTATGATTATAGAATATATAGAATGTTATTTCCTATAGACTATTAAAATAGAGCTAAAATAACTTTTAGTTTAATAAAATTGTGGTGGTGGTGATGATGATGATGTTAGTTGGATTGGGAGGTGATTATTGAATTGAATTGGGTTGGGTTGGGTGAGCTTGGATTGGGTTGGGCTGTTTTGGAGTGAATTGGGTTGGGTTGGGTTAGAAGAGATTGGATTGGATTGGGTGGTGCTGGAATGAAATGAACTAGGTTGGATTGGTTTTGGTTTAGTTGAGTTGGGTTGGATTATAGGGATGGTACCCTGAAGGGAAGTCTTTATTTAAAAGACCCAGAAATTTGACCTTAACCCTTTGCTGTTCAATATTTTTATCAGTTACTTGGATAAAGGAATAGAGGACATACTTCTCAAATGGGTAGCTGACAGTGCTTAGAGGGTCAGCTAAAGCACTGAATTTCAGTAAGAATCAAAAATGATCACCATCAATTGAAATAGCAGGAAAATAAAAAGGAAATTAATGTGAGTAAATGTAAGACCTGCAATGGTTTTTAAAAATCAGTCTCACAAGGATGAGTTGGAACTAGGTGCAGGTAGACCATAATTCATGTGAAGATCTGGGAATTTTAGTGGACTGCAAGCTTAATTAGTCAACTAGTGTGACATAGTGGTCCAGTAAGCTAATACAAACTTGGACTGCATCAAGAGGTATACACTACAAAGCAAAGAAAGGGCTGGTTAGTCTTTCCACAAGTATTGTGCTCAGTTCTGGGTACCACATTTTGAGGACATTTACAAACTGTAAGATGTCCAAAGGAGGGCAACTGAGATAGTGAGAGGTCTAGATACCATACCATAAGAATATCAACTAAGAGAATTGGAGAGTTTTAGATTGGAAAGGAGAGGAAACGGAAGGAAGGGTCAGAAAAGCTATCATCAAGTATTTTAAAGGGTATCACATGTTGTAATCAGCTCAAATAAGAGCCAAGGACGGGAGCTGTAAAAAGACAGATTATATACATGTATGTACATGCATACATATGTGTATGTATATATACATGTGTGCATACATATATACATATATGTGTGTTTATACGTGCATGCGTATATGTATATGGGTGTATACATGAATACATATATGTATGTATATAAAATCGATATATGAATAGGTAGACTGAGACAGACCAATAAACAGACAGACAGAAAGACAGACAGGATAGACAGACAGACAGATAGATAGACCAATAGATAGATAAGACAGACAACGGATAGGTGAATAGATAGACAGACAGATTCTCTGTATCAGGGACAACTCCTTAAGAATCAGAGTTGTTCAAAAATTGAATTGGTGACCTCAGGCAGTGGTGGCTTCACCATCACTGGAGGTCTTCCAGTGAAGACCAGATAACCCCTTGTTGTGTGGGAAGTATTATAGAAGGGCTTCTTATTCACATATGCATTGGACTAGATGGCCTCTGGGGCCCCTTCTAGTAGTCACATGTTTAATCAGTGGCCGTCCAGAGTCAAACAGGTCTTCTGATTTTGCATCACAGGGTCATAGACTTCAAGCTGGAATAAACTTCAAGAACCATCTAGTTCAACCTCTTATTTTACAAATTAGTAAACTGAGTCCCACAAGAACTATCTTGATCCCTCTTCCTTAGCAACCACTTGTCAGGGTCTTCCCTTCCTCGGCATACACCAGGATGTCACTGAAGATTCGCCTCTTCTACAGTCTCTGTTTCTGTCTCTCTCTGTCTCTGTCTCTCTGTCTCTCTCTCTCTCTGTGTCTCTCTGTCTCTCTCTCTGTCTCTCTGTCTGTCTCTCTCTCTCTCTCTCTCTCTCTCTCTCTCTCTCTCTCTCTCTCTCTCTCTCCTGACCCTCTTTAGTATCCTCATGCTATCTTCAATCACTCAGAGACTTTCCTTTCCCTGAACAGATTTAAGTCCTTGCAACTTCTTTCTCCATGATATCATCCCTTCTCCTGCTGGATTATCTTAAGTAAGCTGATTAACTAGCCCCTGATAAGGTGCTGATAGGAGAGGTCTGGAGGACCAGCCAGGTAATACAAGCATTTTAACATTGGCCTTCAATGTAAAATCATCCTTGCTGCTTTCTCTGTTGGTGACTCTAATGAAGAAATATCAGTCTGTGGCCCTAGAATGGTGCCAAGCTCTTCAGTATTTCATGAATGAAGCTTAAAGCTAACATGAAAAGGGAAGGGAAATTGTGATTATGTACTATGTGGATGCTTTGATTAAAAAAAAAATACTGTGTCCTTTGAAAGACTTAATATGGTATGTTAGAATCACAGAATTTGGAAAGGACTTCAATGGCCATTGTCCAACCTATAAATGAAAGAAATACCGATTGACAGTAACTAGTGTTATTGATTAGAGAAATGCAAATTAAAACAACTCTGAGGTACCACCTCACACCTATCAGATTGGCTAATATGACAAAAAAAGAAAATGTTGGATGTTGGAGGGGATGTGGGAAAGCTGGGACACTAATGCATTGTTGGTGGAGTTGTGAACCAATCCAACCATTCTGGAGAGCAATTTGGAAGTATGCCCAAAAGGCAACCAAACTATGCATACCTTTTGATCCAGCAATACCATTGCTAGGTTTATATCCCAAAGACATCCAAAAAAAGGGAAAAGGATCTATTTGTACAAAAATATTTATAGCAGCTCTTTTTGTATTGTCTAAGAATTGGACATTGAAGGGCTGCCATCAATTGGGGAATGGCTGAACAAGTTGTGGTATATGGTTGTAATGAAATATTATTTTGCTATAAGACATGACAAGCACAATGATTTTAGAAAAAGACTTACATGAACTGATGCATAGTGAAGTGAACAGAACCAGGAGAACATTATATACAATAATAACAATATTGTTTGATGAAGAACTGTGAATAACTTATCTATATTTAGCAATGCAATGATCCAAGACAATCCTAAAGGACTAATGATGAAGCATACTATCTGCCTCCAAAGAAAGAATGGATATTATCTGAATACACACTGAAACGTGCCATTTTTCTACTCCGTTCTTTTTCTTTTATTCAAGTCTTCTTGTACAAAATGACTCATATGGAAATGTTTTATATAATTGCACATGTATAACCTATATCTGATTGCTTACCATCTCAGGAAGCGGGAAGGGGAGAGAGGGAGGGAGGGAAAGAATTTGGAACTCAAAACTTTAAACAAAAATATTTTTAATAAATAAATAAATAAATAAAATATTAAAATAGCAAAAAAAACCCACATTAACTAGTGTTTAGATAGTGCTTTAAAGGTAGATATATACATACACAAAATACATATATGTACATGTGTATAATACATACATGTGTATATATACATATATATTATGTATGTATACACTCATTTGAACCTCAGCCCTATGAAGTAAATGCTGTTTTTACATGTTTTACATTAGAGAAAACTGAGCTACACAGAGGCTAAGTGATTTGCCCAGTGTCACAAAGCTAGTAAGTGAAGGAGCAGGATTCCAACCCAGGTCTTCCTGCCTCCAGGTCCTGTGCTCTATCTCCTATCCGGCCACCCAGCTGATCAAACCCAACAAGTGGTCTTCCAGCCTCTGCTTGAAGAATCCAACACATCTTGAAGCAGCCCACTCCATTTGCAGATGTTGTTGTTAGGAAGTTCTTCCTCATAGCAACATTAAACCTGCCTCTTTGGCAACTTCTATCCCTTTAAAGTGTTCTATTGATGCTGTCCCAATACCCTTCCCAAGAGAACTGCTCTTTGAAATGAAGATATAATTAAGCAAAAATATTGATCATGTCTGCTGACAGATGCCTTGTTCTGTACCTAGAATCTACTAAGAGGAGGGAGGTATATGACATCCTAGGAGCGTAGATCTACATCTGGGAAGGAACATAGTAGTCCAACTTTCTGATTTTACAGCCAACGAAAGTGAGTGCCAGAGAAGTACAGAGACTTGACCAAGGTCCCATGAGTAAATAAATGGCAGAGCCAAGTTTCGGACCCAGGACCTGACTCTAGACCCAGAGCTCTTTCCACTATGCCATATCCTGAGTACTCTAGAATTGAGATTCATGTCTGTCTGATCAAATCTGAGATTTTATTTCTTTCAGTCTTGCTTCCATTTACATTATTGTGGCCATCCTATAGATTGTTCCCTTGGCTCTGCCTACTTTACCCTGCATCAGTTTAGACAGATCTTCTCAAGTTTCTCTGAATTTGGCATATACATCATTTATAGGGTGATCATATTCTATTACATTCATAAGCCACAATTCATTTGGTCGTTCCTCAATCAATGGGCACCCATTTTGTTTCTAGGCCTTTTTTTTTTTTGCTACTACAAAAAGGTACTGCTGTAAATATTTTGTTATATATGGAAGTTTTCTGTCATTGACTTTCTTGTGATAACAATTAATTAACAAATATTTATTAAGTACCTACTATGTGCCAGGTATTCTGCTAAGCACTAGAGAGACAAAGACAAAAATGAAACAGTCTCTGCCCTCAAGCAGCTTACATTCTATGGGGGAAAACAATATGTACACATATAAGTATCTACAAAATGTATATGAAGTAATGGAAAGAGGACTGGCTCTGGAGTCAGAGCTCCTGGGTACAAATCTTGCCTTAGAGGCTTACTATTTATACAACTTGGAGAAGTCATGTAATATCCTTGGGTCTCAGTTTTCTCATCTGTCAAATGAAGGAATTGGACTAGATGGTCACTGAGATCTCTTCCACCTCTAGACCTATAAGCCTATGATGTCTGGCAGAATTTATACCAAGTGCCCTAAATGCAAGACAGAGCCCAAAGCTCCAGTGCCTAGGACCATGCTGTCCCCTCTAATATATCACCAGTGCCTAGGACCATGCTGTCTCCTCTAACATGCCACCAGTGCCTAGAACCATGCTGTCCCTTCTAATATATCACCAGTGCCTAGGACCATGCTGTCCCCTCTAACATATCACCAGTGCCTAGGACCATGCTGTCCCCTCTAATATATCACCAGTGCCTAGGACCATGCTGTCCCCTCTACTATAGAGGCAAACAGGATGAAGTGACTTGCCCAGGGTCACACAGGTATTAAGTGTCTGAGGCCAGATTTGAACTCAGCAAGATGAGTCTTCCCGACTCCAGGCCCAGTACCCTATGTACCATGGCATCTCCTAGCTGCAAATATTATTTTAATACCTTTTGCCATCTCATGGAGTATGAGTTCGGTTTTGTCTATTCCAGTTTTGAAGGAGCCCATTTCTTGAGCCTGGTTTATGACTTTCTCTTCCAAACTATTTATTCTCCTTCTAATTCTTTCTTGAAGAGCTTTTATTCCATTGTTTCTCTCTTGCTTCATTTCTTCTAGGCATTTACATAGTCCTTGTGGAAAATCTAATTTTTCCTTTGAGTATCGGCTTGCAGTTGGGGATCTTTAGATTTGCAATCATTTTTTGTACCAGTTGGCCTGTTCTTTGACTCATTTCGCCAGATTTAGTTCCTGAGTTGGGGCTTTGTGCCAGGGCCAGGGTCTACCCTTTGGGTGGAGTAGCTGGCCCTGCTTATTCTTTCCCTGGCTTTCCTGGGGTTCTTGCTCGTCTATCTGTTGGGGTTAGACCTCCCCCCATCCTGGATCCTTGAGGTTGATTGTGAAAAATTTTCTTGTCTTTTCTGAAATCTTAGAGTAGACTTTTAGGGACCTCAGAGCTTCTGACTTGGTCAGAGCACTGCAACTCTATGCTGGTCACTACCATCGATGGCCCCAGAGTCCTCAGCCTGGGACATTTGGGGGGAACATCTAGATGCCTCTAGAGTCAGAGCCCTGTAGGCTACACATGTCCCTGGTCTATTTCTGGTTGTTCTGGAAAGCTGCCTGCTTCCCTATTGCCTTCAGAATTCCAGTTGACCTCTGCCAATCTGATATCAGAGAAGTCACTTAGTGTAGTTTCCCATTGGACTTATAGATCTTTATTCTCTCTGGTGCAAACTTCAGAGTTGTGCTAGAGTAAGCATGTGGGATCTAAGCCATCTGCCTCATGTTCAAGCAAGGAAGAACTCAACCAATATTTATTAAGGATGATTTCCTTTGAAGGCAGTATGGTATAGTAGATAGAACACTTGGAGTCACAAAGACCTGGATTCAAATCCTGATTCAGACACTAACTAGCTGTGTGACTTCCCTTAGCCAGTTTACTCATCATTCAATGGCCTCTAAGGACCTTCCAGCTCCAAATCTGTGATTCTATGATTAAAAACCCTGGCCAGCATCATCATGTGGATCTTCAACCCAACCTCAGATCTCCTAACTCCAGATCATAAATGCCTGCTATGCACTAGCCACAATGCTAAGCACTGAAGGAGATAAAGAAATGTCAAAAGGATATAAAAGATCAAAAGGATATAAAGAAATGTTCCCAAGGAACATTTCAGATTCTAACAGGTGAGACAACATGCAAGTAATTACGAATGTACAAGATAGAGAGGGGATAAATTGGAGGTAGGCTTAGAGGAACAGCTAGTATTGATCAGGATCAAAAAAGGTTTATTATAAAGGTGGGATTTTATCTGGGACTTACAGAAAGCCAGGAGGCAGCGATGAGGGAAAAGCACACTCCAAACATGGAGGAAGAGCCAGAGAAAATGCCCAGAGCCAAGAAGATGGATTGTCTTGTATGAGGAACTTCAAGGAAGACAATGTCCCGGGATTACAGAGTACATGTATATTTATATACAGATTAAATACAATGTAGTGAAGGAGGGAGGATACTAGGGCTTCAGGTGTAGGAGGTGATGCTCAAGCCGAGTCTTGAAGGAAGTGAGGGTTTATTTGAGGCTGAGGAGAGGAGAGAATGCATTGCAGTCATGAGGGATAGCTGTTACAAATCTTGGAGATGGGAGATGAAAAACCACCTCTGAGAGTAAAACCAGTTTGGCTGGACTACAGAATGTGGAAGGGGAAGTAATCTATGAAACCAGAAGGATTTATTTAGGCCAAGGTATAAAAGGCTTTAAATTTAGATAGAGGAGCTTATAATTTATTATAGAAATAAGTAGCCACTCTAATTTTTGAGCACAGGGGTCAAGTGGTATATCTTTATCTCCTTTGTTTCTCTGCCAAGTCCAATTCATAGTGGGGTCAATAGACCTCATTTAATGCCCCCTCTCTACTTTTCTCATCCTGGATAGCTACTTCTTAGTTTTCCTCAAGGGTAGCTAGGTAGTGAAGTAGATAGAGCACAGGGCTTAGAACCAGGAAACTGAGGCAAATAGAGTTAAGTGACTTGCCTAGGGTCACACAGCTAGTAAGTGTGTGAGGCCATTGTTGAACTCAGGTCTTCCTGATTTCAAACCCAGTGCTCTATCCACTGCAGCGCCACCTAGTTGCTAAATGACCCCTAAGGTCCTTTGCAGCCCTAGATCTTGAATTCTATGATCCACTCAGCTCAAACCATTTCTATCCTCTAAACATCAAATTTTCTCCAATGGAAAGAGTTTATGATGCCCCCAAAGTTGGTTTTCTTTTTCTTGTAATAGGCTTATTCCATCAATATAAAAAGCATCACATGCTTAGTTAGTGCTCTCTATCAAAACTGGCAAATTTCCTCTCCAGATTTCTAGCTTTAGAGATAACAAACTAAAGGACAAACCTTCCCTTGTCCTTGAAGATATTTATGGAGCAAGAAAAACTAAAAGTAAGAGGAGATACGTGTAAATGAATAACAAGCACTGGATGTGGCCACTAAAATAATCACCCTAAACAGAGGTTCCCAAACTTATTTGACCTACTGCCTCCTTTTTAAAAAAATTACTTAGCACACCCATGGAAATCTACTTTCTTTCACCCTTTAATGGTTTGTTTGTTTGTTTCTTTTAATTTGCATCATTTCAAACTACTACTGCCCCCCCTGGATCATCACAGTGCCCCCCAAGGGGTAGTATCACCCACTTTGGGAATTTATGCATGGCAGAGGTCTGCTCCCGTCCCTTCTCTGCTCAAAATTCTTCTGTGGTTCCCTACTGCCACTAGGAAAAATGCAGATTCCTTAGTCTGGCATTTAAGACCCTCCTAAACCAAGCTCCAACTTGTCCTGCTTTTGTGCATACACTAAGGCTTTACCCATACGCAACCTATTCTGTGTCACCCTTCCTGCTCGCCCCTTTTCTCCCTCTCACTGAAATATAGATGCCATGATGGGAAAAGAGCTGGAAATGGTGTCAGGAAGACCTGAGTTCCATTTCACTTAATAGCTATGTGACGCTGGGAAGGTCAGTTCAGCCTCGATTTCCTCATTTGTAAATGATGATAATGATGATGATGATATCATCCTCACCAGATGACTTGTTGTGAGAGCCAAATGAGATCTAATCTCTGCAAATCTCTCCACAAACCTTAAAGTATTCTATGAATGTTGTCCATTGTGGCAATAATCATTCTATAAATGTCTCCTTCCTTTTCCTGGATTCCATAGCTTCCTTCAAAGCTTAGTTTAAGCCCCACCTCCTAGATGATGAGGCCTTTCTTGATTCCCACCCTTTCCCCAGCATCTAGAGCCTCCTCCAAACCTGAAATTACCTTATATTCTCTTTGTATGTCTTTATCTGTGTACATGTTGCTGTCTCTCTCAGTAGATTTGGACACCCCTTGTCCATATTATCTCCAGTACCTTTTTATTGCGTCTGTGAATTTATAAGATAAAGCATTAGAAAAAGGTCTTGGGTGAATGGCATGCACAACCCATCAATAACCTTCTCATCTTGTGTGATTAAGTGCTTGATTTGGAGATGAAGGATTTGGGTTCAAATCCTATCTTGCTACATCGTGATCTTGGGCAAATCACCTAACCTACCTGGGTCTTAGTTTTCCCACCTTTAAAATTAAGAGATGGAAAGGAAAGCAGTGAATCTTGGAGTTTGGAAAGCATGGGTTTAAGTGTCCTCCAACACTTACTAGTTGTTTGACTCTGGGCAAGTCTCTGAAGTTCTCAATAGCCCAGGTTTCTCTGTAGGTCTATAAACTACAAAGCAGATACTAATTTGCTCCCCCTCCCAGGAGTTTTCTATATCAATAAAACCACAGATGCAGATCCTTCCCCCAAAGAATTAGGGAGGTGAACTTTATCATCTACTCTCCCAAAACACAGGTTGGCTCATATTCTTATATCACTTCACAGTTTACAGAGACGTTTCTCCCACTGTGGGGCAGTAGAAAGAATGAGAAGAAAAGAATTGTATTTAAGTTCCAATTCCAATCCTTTCCATCTGTGTGACGAGTGTAGCCAAGTCACTTAATCATACCAAGCCTCAGTTTATCTCGGAGAGTAACATTAGAGGTGATGTGATGTAAAGGAAAGAGCAGAGACATAGTGTCAGGGGAGCCCTGAGTTCAAATTATGTGTCTGATACTATCTGTGAGAATTTGGGCAAGTCATTTAACTTCCTTGGGCCTCAGTTTCCTCATCTGTAAAAAAAATGAAAGCCTTCCAGCTCTAGCTCTAGGAAGCTGTGATCATAAATTAGACAATCTATAAATTCCCTTCCAGCTCTTGATATTATGACCTTCTAGGTCCTTTCCTGTTCTGATTCTATGATCATAAATCTCTAAGTCTCCAGATAAGGGCTCACTTCTCATGCTTTCCCCAAGATCTCTTATCATTAAGTGTGAGTGCCAGTGCAGTTAGAAATCTTCCTATCATCTTTTATTCTTAATAAATGACCCACCCACCCTTTTCCAATTATACAACACCTTGGATAGTAGCACCATCAATAGAGCCTAAAAAATACTTTTTTTTTAAATTGAATTGAGATCTCTGCTAATGGACACACTGGCCTCAGTCATCTGAGGAGAGTCAAATCCACTCTAGTCTTTATTTCTAAAGAGTCCCATTATTTAGCTCAACCGTGGAGCCCAGAGTTGGGGCTAGTTTCCATGGTAACATGACAGCAGATGGGGAGATACAAAGTGCCATGGTCAGAGAGTGAGACCCTGGAGTTCACCATAGACCCACTGTTAGAGATGAGCTTCCCTATGGGCAAAACAGAGGCAACTCCCATGGGACTGAGAGAGGGAAGGAATTACAAAAAGGTTTCTGAAGGGTTTCACATCAAAACAGGATGCTTTCTCTTAAGCTGAACTGGTCATCTCCTTCCTTCCCCCCTCAGCACAGAAGACGATTTTTAATCCTTGAGCTGTATAGAAAATGTTTCTCAAACCCTTTTGTCTTTTCCCTCTCATAGTCCAAAACTCATGAAAGAAGCACTCTCAGCTAAACCACAGAATGTTTCTATGTTATTGCTTAATTGGCCTATTTTGTGGTTTTAACACTTAGTAGAAGGATATCAGGCAAAGAAGTTACTTATCTACTGAGGATGAAAATTGCTAACTTTTCCAATGAAGAAATGATCCCAGAAATCTTAATTTTTAATTTTTATGGTTATTTTGTTTTTATATTGCCATCATCCCTAAATATGACCCAGCCACTTCCCAAACCATCAAGCTAACCCTTATAATGAAGAATTGAAAAGAAAGAAAATCAGTTCAGCAAAATTGACCAACACATCAACTTCCTAATAGTGTACTATAGTATTGCAGTGTCCTACACCCATAGTCGTCCACCTCCTCAAACAAGAGAAGGAGGTATATATTCCCAGGTCTTCTTCAAGTCAAGGTTGGTCGTTATTTCTACACTGTGTTCAATTTCCAGGTTTTTTGGTTGTCATTCTTCTATTTACATTGTTGTAGTCATCATGCACGTTGTTTTCCTAACTGTTAAGTTTTGTATTATCAGCATATATGTCTTCTCATGCTTCTTTGAATCCTTCATATCTGTATTTTCTTACACTGCAGTAACAGATGTTATCTTACATTCATGCACCACAATTTGTTTAGGCATTCTCCAATTAATAGACATCTACTCTGTTTCCCATTCTTTGGCATCATACACACACACACGCACACACATACACACACACACACACACACACACACACACACACAACACTGCTATAAATACTTTGAGTATATGGGGCATCTCCTTCTGTCTTTGACCTCCTTGGGGTATATACCTAACAATGGGATCTCACATCTATTTTTGATGTTTTTAATATTTAAATACAAACCATCGATTGGATCTGTGACATTCTGTCACCTTTCTCTGAACCTTTGGACCAGCAGCCTTCCAAGTCCAGAATTCTCTCCTTCTCCTAGTCCTTTGCCTAAGCCTCCAGCTGCCATCAGAAGCATAACTCAGGTATTCCTCTTTCACAAAGCCTCTGCCCCACTCCCCTGGGAATTAGTGTTTTTTCTCCTCTTGAAATTGCTTTGCATAATGCTGAGCATACACTTTGTATTAGAGTACATTTTGTATTCCCAGGTGAACGTGAACCGCTTTAGGGCAGGGACTGTTTCTTTCTTGTCTTTGCATCTCCAATACCTTGCAAACGGTGAGTGATTAATAAATATTTGTTGAATAGAGTCTTAAAAGTCTGAAACATTGAGATGAATCCAATAAGCTGAATCTAGTAAGGCTAAGTGCAATAGGGACAAATGCAAAATCTTACACTTGGGCTCAAAAAATCAATTTCACAAGTAGAAGATGGTGGAGGTATGGCTAAACAAAAGGTGGTCTGAAAAAAAATGAGAGTTTGTGTGACTACAAGCTCAACATGGTTCAACAGAATAGTATGGCAGCCATAAAAAAAGTTATTGAGCTCTTGGGCTACAGTGAGAGGCAAAGTATCCAGGAATAAGAAAACGAAAAGGTTTTTGTCATCTGCCCTGGTCAAACCATATCTGGAGTATTATGTTCACTTCTGGCCACCACATTTTAGAAAGGACATTGATAAAAAGGAGAGCATCCAGAACAGGGCAACCAGGATTGTGAAAGACCTCAGGTTCATGCCTTATGAGTAGCAATTGAAGGAACAGAGAGTAGTGATCCTGGAGAAGAGAAGACACTCAAAAAAACATGACAGTCACCATCAAGTGTTTTTTGTTCAGTCATTTCAGTCATGTCTGACTCTTCGTGACCCTGTTTGGGGTTTTCTTGGCAGAGATGCTGGAGTGGTTTGCCATTTCCTTCCCCAGCTCATTTTACAGATGAGGAACTGAGGCATCTTGACCTTTGTCTTGCCATTCAACTGCTACGACTCTGAAGGAGAGAATGAGGCAAGGATGACTTTATACATCTCTGCCTCACTTAAATCCGATTCATGGGCAAGTTAAGCTATCCTCTTTCAGAATGAATGACAAATGACAACAGCAACAATGATGGGAATTATGATCCTATCAGCTCCCTCATTTTTCAGGCAAAGAAACTGAGACACAGGGGTGAGAAGGACCTTGACCAAGGCCACACAGTGGCAAAGAGAAGACATGAATAAAGGTTCCTCCAGGTGTTGTTCTCTTGAGGACTGTATACAGGTTCTCCAGCATCCATTTTCATTTGGGAGTTCCAGTCCTCTGTCACAGCAGACATGAGTCTTCCTTGTCCTAGAGAAATTGATGTTCTCCCAAAAGAAACACAACCACCAGAGATGCTTGCAAGTTGCAGTACATCCAGAAGAAATACAGAAAATTTATTTAATCCTTCTGATGTTTCCAGATAGCATCATATTCCAAACACTATAGGAAAGAAATACAACATGGGATTGGCTGCATTTTGACCCAGAAATACCACTAAGCCTATGCCCCAAAGAGATTGTATCCCCATTTTGTATCCCCATATCGTCCCCATTTTACAGTTGAAGACGCTGAGGCAAATAGAGGTGAAGTGACCTTCTTAAGGTCACATAGCTAGTAAGTATCCAAAGCTGAATTTGAACTGAGGTCTTCCTGACTCCAAGCCCAAGGCTATCTCCGTTCACTGCACCACCTCTAATACACTACCAAACCAGCCCAGATTGCCTTGTTCACTGCACTTAATCACTGCTCGGGTTTAGGTTGACATTTTACAAGACATAACAGCTCTGTGCAAGTATTATTGTCCTTATTTTATAGATGGAGAAACTGAGGCTCATGAAAGTGAAGCAACTTGCCCAAGCTTAAGCAACCAATGAGTAGGAGAGCCAGGATTTGCCTGAAGGTTTCCTCATTACACCAGGCGTGTTTCCTGTCTGAACTGGTGTCCTGAAGACGTCTGAGAGATGATGCTGTCCATTTCCAAAAAGTCATGGGAAGCAGGGAAACTTCTTCCATGGAAGAACCAGACAGGGAGCCTGGATGATAGGAACAATTGTATGGTGGCAAGGGCATTGAACTTGGAGTCAGAAAGACCTGCATTCAAATCCCACCTCAGACACTTACTAGCTACGTAGGGGTGTAAGGGGCATTCAGGGAAGAGAGGGCTGCCAAGCCCTTTTGGGGGCTGCTTTGCACCTTTGGTATCCACTTGATTCATCTAACTCTCACTCGAGCTCCAAGAAACTGTAGCATGCACAAGGGTGACACTCCAGTAAACCATTTCAGCAGATGGGCTAAACCGAGTTGAGGGTAACCAAGGGATCTCAAACCCTTCAGTGAGTTAGAGGAATGTCTACCCCAAGCATGTGAAGACTTCCCCAGCAGAGTGGATGGATGAGAACAATTTGTTCCAATGACTAGAAAGGTGGCTGAAGCAGGTACTGTGGTGTGCTTAGAGCTTGGTCAGACATTGAAGATGCCAAGGTCATCTACTGTATCCTGGGTCATTGCCAGGCATCTTGATTTTTGTCTTGCCGCTGGACTGTGACAACTCTGGAAGAGAAAATGAGGCTCACAACTTTGCACAACTCTTCCTCACTTAAATCCAATTTATGCTAAAATCAAAAGACATCGCCCATACCATTTTTATCATTTTTTACTTACCCCAAAGTCCTGTGGCAACAGGCAAGTGGCAAAGCAGCAGGTGCAGATGCACTGGGAGCTGTAGTTACAATCCTGCAAACAGGAGGCCCAGGCTGTAGGATTATCTTCTCACCGGAAGCAGCAGTGGAATTTGGCAGCCCCCTGGGTGTTTGAGAAGTCTTTTCAAAGGACTGCACTGCTCATCTCCTGGCAGGAGAAGGAGCTAGAAAAGATGCCCTAAAAATTGTCTGCTTACCCAACCCTGGCCTGATTATAATGGCAGGTAGGGATTCTACCCTGCAATCGAAACACAGAAAAATGTACAATAACTTTTGCAAAGATGATTCCCCTCACCTTCGGTACATGGTACGTATGCACACTTATGGAAAATACAAAATCCCATAGACCCAAAAGACAAACAGCTCTTATTGCAAGAGAACTCTAAATAGCAGCCCTAAGTAAAACAAGGCTGGCAAATGAAGAACAGTTTCCTGAAGTCGGAGCTGGATACACATTTTCCTGGAGTGTCCAAAGTCAAAGGTTTTGCCATCAAAACAAATCTAGTCAACAACCTTACATGCCTGCCAAATGAGAGAACAACAGGCTCATGACAATGTGATCACCACCTGCAGGAAAGCAACATGCCATTATCATCAGTACATATACTCCCACCAGGACAAACCCTGATAAGGTCAAAGAAAAAACTTATGAGACCTAGAGACCCTCACCATCAATGTGCCAAAAGAAGACAAGCTAATAATTCTGGGTGAATTTAACACAAGAGCAGGCACAGATTACCAGACATGGCCTTGAGAACTTAGGAAGAATGGAGTTGGAAACAGTTACAGCAATGATCACTTACTATTGAAGACTTGAGCATCTCAAGACCTTCTTATCACCAATACTGTCTTCCATTTTCCTAAATGCGATAAAACTTCATGGATGCACCCTCACAGCAAACAATGGCATTTAGTAGACTATGTCATTGTAAGGAGAAGAGACGTACATGATGAGAGTGGCAAAGGCGATGTGTGGTGCAAACTGCTGGACTGATCATAGACTTATCCTCTGCAACCTACATATTTGCATTCAACAAAAGCGGCAGCCCCAAAGAAAGATGACTACCAGAAGACCTAATGTCAATACATTAGAGTGCTTCTCCAGGAAGGAACAGTTTGTTGCTAACTTGGAGGGAAAGTTTTGACAAAAATGATGAGGAAATTCAGAAGCTGCTAAAGGAAAAACAAGCACTGCACAGGGTTTACCAGCAGGATAGTTCATCTGTCTCTAAGAAGGCAGTGTTTAACTCCATCAAAAGTTAAGTGCAAGTGAAGCTTAGAGAGATGCAGGATTCTTGGCTCAATAAAAAGGCAAATTAAATTCTGTTTTACACTAATAATAACAATCTAAAGCACTTTTATGATGACCTGAAGGCTATTTATGGACCAAAGACCTATGGTACATCTCAGCTACTCAGTGCTGATAGAGCCATATTGATTAGTGATGCAGACATGATCCTAGAGAGATAGGCTAAACACTTCCATAATGTTCTTAAGATTGTCATCAACCAATATTGAAGCCATTGACTGTTTACCTCAGGTTGAGGTCAATCCCTCTCTCGATGAACTTCCAACTGAAGAAGAGATTTCCAATGCCATTTGGCTCCTCTCATGTGGCAAAGCACCTGGTGCTGATTTATTCCGGCTGAAAATTTACAAGTTGAAAGGTCTGCTGCTCATAAAAAGTCGACTGAAATTTTCTAAGTTCTACAGCAAGAGGAGGTTATCCCCCAGGAATTCAAGGATGCCTCCATTGTCCATCTCTATAAAGATAAAGGAAATAGATTATCCCATGACTATCACAGGAGCTTCTCTCTTAGTCATTACTGACAAGATTGTTGCCAGAGTACTCTTTAATAGGCTGATCCTTTACTTGAAAGATGGTTATCTACCTGAGAGCCAGTGGCTTCAGAAAGGGCCAAGTAACAGTTGATATGGTGTTCATTGCCTGACAACTCCAGGAGAAATGCCAGGAGCAGAACAGAGGTCTGTATATAACATTAGTCGATCTGACCAAGGCCTTTAATATTGTCAGAAATGAGGGTTTGTGAAAAATTTGGGTGCCCAGAGAAGCTCATCAGTATCATATGTCAGTTTCATGATGGCATGTTTGCATGGGTTCTGAAAATGGCTGATGGTCTTGTGCTTTCCCCATCACCAATGGAGTGAAGCAGGGCTGTGTGCTTGCTTCCATGCTTTTTAGCATAATATTTTCAGCAATGTTGCTAGATGACTTCAAGAAGAATGAAAATGGCATCAAGGTCAGCTACCACACTGATGGTAAATTATTTAACTTGAAAAAGCTACAAGCTAAGACTAAAATGAAGGGAGTTGGTACATGACTTTTTGTTCACAGATGATTGTGCACTCAATGCAGCCTCTGAGGCTGAGCTGCAACAAAGTATGGATCGGTTCTCTGCTGCTTGTGCTTATTTTGACCTAACAATTAACACCAAGAAAACACAGATTCTCCAACAGCCAGCACCACATCCATACATGGAACCGCTGATTTCAGCAAATGGAGAAGTATTGAACACTGTGGATAAGTTCAGTTACCTTGGTAGTATACTTTCCAAGGATATACACATAGGTGGTGAGGTTGATGCACACATTGCCAGAGCTGGCTCAGTGTTTGGGAGGCTCTGAAGGAAAGTGTGGGAGAAAAGAGGTATTAGACTGAACCAAACTGAAGGTCTACGGAGCCGTGGTGCCGACCTCATTGTTGTATGCCTGTGAAATCTGGACAGTCTACCAGCGCCAGGCCAGGAAACTGAATCGCTTCCATCTGAGTTGTCTTAGGAAGATTCTGACGATCATCTGGCAAGATAAGGTGCCAGACACTGAGGTCCTTACTCAAACTGAATTGCCAAGCATTCAAACTCTGCTTCAGAGAGCACAACTCTAAGGGGCTGGCTGTGTTGATCAAATACAAAATGAATGTTTGCGAGGACACTCTCAAGGTCTCTCTGAAGAACTTTGGCATACATTGCATGAAATGGGAGACACTGGCACACAACCACCCAGCATGGCATGCCCACATCAAAGATAGCACTGTGCTGTATGAGTGAAGCAGAATTACAGTAGCTTAAAAGAATGTGAGATGCATAAATTTAAAATGTTCACATGGACCTGACCTGTAGTAGAGCCTTCTGAGCTCATACTGGTCTGATCAGCCACAGTTGATCCAAACACAGTGATGTCTTTTTGGTCCTCTTTGAGTGTGAAGGACAATAACCAACCACACCAGCTAAGTGACCTGGGACAAGTCACTAATCTCTCTATTCCTCATCTAGGAAATGAAAAAGTTGGATTCAACAGTCTCCCTGGGCTCTTCTAGCTCTAACTAAATCTATAATGACTTTCTATTTCTTTCTGAATCTTTTTCCTCACAGCCTCATTGTTCAGTATGAAATGTTGTAAATTTTCTTAAACTTATGATACGGACTTGTTCACAGAATCATAGATTTAGAGCTGAAAAGGACCTTAGAGGAACCTCCAACTTTCCTATTTTACAAATCAGTAAACTGCAACCCACAGAGGGTAAGTGATCTGTCCACAGTTCACACAGACAGTAAATTCAAATATCAAGGACAAATATCCATTGGTTTCTTTACTACTTGGGAGTATTTGTAATACTGTTAGTGGATAAAGTCCATGAAGAGTTAGGAGGACCTGAGTTCAAATTCTGCCTCAGACCCTTACTAGCTGTGGGACTCTGGACAAGTCACTTAACTGCCGTCTCCCTCAGATTCCTCATCTGTAAAATGAAGATTATAAACATCACCTACCTCACATGGCTATTATGAAGATCAAATGAGATAAGAAATATAATAAACTTTACTAACCTTAAACACCATATAACTGTTCTCTTTTAATATTATTTGCAGCTACGTGGCCCAGTGGATAGAGCTTTGGAAGACCTGAGTTCAAATCTGGCCTCAGGCAACTGCTAGTTGTGTGACTCTGGGCAAGTCACTTAATCTCTGTCTGCCTCAGCTTCCTAACTGTAAAATAAGGATAATAATGGCATCTATTATATTTCCTCATCTGTAAAATGGGGATAATGATAGAATCTCACATGGCTGTAATGAGAAACGAGATGACTCATGCAAATCTTAAAATACTATATAACTGTTAACTTTTATTATTATTCTTATGGTTGCCCCCTTTTAAGACGGATAGACAAGAATGACTACAATTAGCTTCACTGGTCCAAGAGCCCTTGGGGTACAGATCCACTGGACTGTTCCACAGCCTCCTTTTAAATCACTAAAAAAAAAAATTGTAACACTCATGTCTGGCTCCTCACTTACTTTCCCCCCACAAGTATTTAGGTATCATGTGTCCCTGCAAGGGAGTAGGGGGGGTATAAATAAGCTTGAAATAACTAGGTGCAGCAGCATGGAACATGTCATCTGTATTTACTGTAGAAGAGAGAGCAGTTCCACCTCTCTCTGTGGAGCGTGACCTTTGTCTGTTTGGAGACTGCTGACCAAGCAGAACTGTCCAATTTTTTCCAGTTTTATAATGAATAATACATTTTGGTGAAAGCCACTGCGCCCCAAAGAGGAATGGAGGCAGCTCACCGTAGAGCTCTGGAGTGTTTCAGAGGGGTTTACGGGGGCAGCCAAAATTCCACATCTCTTCCAGAGGGGATTTGGACGACAGAGACAGCTTCGAAAAGCATCCTTTCTTTACAGCTTAATTTTCAGATGGGGTAGATGGTAATTTGCAGCCGTAGGCCCTCAGAACTGGCTCCTTACAAACAGCCACAAGGCTCTCTGCTCCTTAAAACAAGCGGCCGGGATAAAACCACATGACCAAGCAGCCTGCTCTCCCCCGGAACCACAGAGCTGTGGCGTTAGAAGGGCCTTCAACCTCTGTACGTCATAGAGTTGTGAAAGCTCAGGTTTGGAAAGTAACTCAAAACATAACATCATAAATATGGAGCTGGAAGAATGTGAGGGACTGTTCTGTTCAACACCCTTGTTTCATCCATGAGGAAACCGAAGCCTGGAGAGAAGAGATTTATCCAAATTCACACTGAGGCAAAAGCAGGATTCACTTCCAGAATCTGAGCCTTCCCTGCCTCTGGGCTAGATAGAACATGGTGACACCTAAAGTGATCTTCCTAAAGCAAGCATCTAGCTTAGGCCCCCACCCTACGCCCAACCCTGCTCAAGAATCTTAGATGGCTCTCTATTGTCCCTAGGAGAAAATACAGCTTGCTGTTTAAAGTATTTTCCCTGCTGGCTCCAGATGCCATTTCCAGGCTTACTTCACGTTAGCCTCCTTTGAACGATCTGTGATCCAGCAAACTGACCCATGTGGTGTTCTTTGAATTCAGTGCCCTATCTCCCACCTTCATGTCTTTGGACAGGCAGTCCTCCATGATCGATATGTTTGCCCTTCCTTGTTTCTCCTCTCTCAGAATTCTTAGCTTTCTTTAAGACGGAGTTCATACATCCCTTTCCCGCTGCCCCTAGTCATTAGCTTGAATTATTCGGTATGAACTTATCAATTGAAATGTGTCCCTTGCCCCCCAACCAAAGAATGGATGCTTCTCGAGGGCAGGGACTGGTTCTTTGTTTATTAATTTTGTATTGCGTGCACATCCCCAGTGCCTAACACAATGTCTTGTACAGAGCTGGTATTCAATAAATGATTGGTGAATAAATGGATAAAGTCGATACCCCGCTCATTTTCTCAGAAGAAGCACTTTTCTAAGCCCCCTCTGCAACCCAGGCTTGCATCTCACAGGCCTCCCCAGCAAGAGATCTTTACCCAGGAGCATCATTGCAGAGAGAGTAGGAGAGGAGTGTGTAATTTCTGCATCCACAAATAATAAATCTGAATTGCGTCCAGGATATTGTCCTCTACTTTCAATTCAACAGACATCCATTGTGTGTTAGTGTGTGTGTGCGTGTGTGTGTGCGCTTTTGTTCAAGGCCTGTAATCTCATCAGCATTGCAGGCTCCCTCCACTGATACAGAATAGCAATTTGCCAGTAATTTATGGTGTTCAAGACTTGCCTGGGACATGGAGAAGTTAATTGCCGACCCAAAGGCACACAGTTAGGTGTCAAAGGCAAGGCTTGAACCTGTGTCCTTCTTACTCCAAGGCAGACCTCTCCCCTCTAGGCCACCTTACCTCACTTATTAAGCCCTTAGTATACTCTGCTAGGCTTCTGGTGATCCCAAGCTGCTTCTTGCCACACAAGAGTCCATCTTTCCAATACTAATATTCTCCCAACGAGTCTATATAGGGCTGAAGATCATGGAATACCACTCCAGAGGATCCAAAGGGCAGTGGAGGGAGACCCCTGTTGCCTATAAATAACCTTTCCACATATTACCAATGATGTACTCTCCAACAATCAATTGAATCCATGATATCGTTGATTCACGTCATCCATACCTGCCCATCCTATGAGATTCTCATCTTCATCCTCTCCTCATCACAATGTGCTGGGGGAATTCCTCAATTTCTCTTGTCGTTATCAATAATCAATAGTCAATAAACATTCATTAAGTGCCTACTAAATGCTAGGAAATGTGCTAAGTGCTGGCAACACAAATAAGAAGAAAGATAGTCTCCAAAGGAGTTTAGAATTTAATAGGGGGAGACAATATAGCAAGGGAAGCTGGAAGGGGAAGAGTGGCCGGAGGTAGCTAGCACTAGGACACGATGTCTATGGAGTAGAAACCAAGTAGGGAAACTGTTGGGAAATGGAGAAATGGCTGGAAAATTCTAAACACTCTATAAAAAGAGGCTTTGGGAAGTTTTTTTTTGTTTTTTGTTTTTGGGTCCTCTGGTCCTCCAATCAGAGGAGAGAAGAAACTCAGGGTATTGAAGAGGGGTTGAGAATTAAAACTACAGCAATCCTATCATAAAAGGTATAGCTTCAGATAAACATGAACTTTTACTACTAACCTCTCTGCTACATTTCCCAAAATGATCTCCAGCATGGAGGAGACAGTATGGTAGGGTAGAAAAAGCTGAGCCCTCTTTCATAGGACCTTAGTACATATCCTGCCTCTTCCATTTATTACCTGGGTGACTTTGGCAAGTCACTACCTCTCTGGGCCTCAGTTTCTGCATCTGTAAAATGAGTGGTTAAGACTAGATGGTCTCTAAGATCCCTCCCAGATCCAAATCTCTGATGCCATCTCAGTGTCCAAAGACAGCATTAATTATGAGCTAACTGGGTTACATCCAATGTTATTGAATTATTGGAAGGCTTTAGAACAATAATTGGGCATTATACAGCAGAGTTTCATAGAACTGGAGCAGAAAAGGACTTTCAAAATCACCCTTTTTTATTTTACAGATAGGAAAATTGAGGCCCATAAATGTTAAATGGCTTGCCCAAAGTCACCCCTGTAATAATTATCAAAGGTGGGATTCAAACCCAGATCCTCCAAAGCCAGCACTATTTGCACGGTATCCAGAGCTGGACCTAGAAGATTCTTTAAAGGATGAGAGAGGCAGGAACTATGGAACTGGAGGGGTTACAGAATAGGCATCACTCTGACATTCAAGAGACATAGTTTCTGGGTAATTAATCATTTCATCAATAATGCTAGCATATTAGCAATAAAACGAGTCACTCTGTGTCACAGTGACACTCTCAAATGCCAAAGACCAGTCGTCATGGTGGGCTCACAGTTTATGCATCCTTGAAGGAGTGGACGCTCCTGAGAGTGGCAATCAACTCTGATTGGTTAACAATTAATGAGAGAATGAATATTATAATGAGAGGTGGGCTTATTCCAGTGAGGGCCTTGAGGCAGGTGACACTAAGGCACCCAAGTCTTGGTCAAAGAGACTTATCAATTTCCATATTATCTGTCTGACAAAAGGTAGAATCCACGTTTTCCCAGACCTATCTGAGTAGACACAATGAGCAGGAATCCACCCATTCATCTAAACTTAGAATTTCTTTTCTGATTTTGATTAGTTCTTACCCTGGGTAAGTCTTTGCCCAAGATTTCCCACACTTAATGATTTCTGGATGAGGACAAAGAAAAGGGGAAAACCTTGCTCCTAATTCAATAACTAAATAAATACAAGAGAGAATTTCTCTCAATTCACTGTAAGATTAGGCTTCCTTCTCTTTTCCTAGGAGAGACAGTGGCATAGCCTTCACTGATCATAGGACCACAGGATTAGAACTAGGAGAATTAGAATTAGGAAAAAAATCTCAGAGGCCATCAAGCCCAATCCCCTGATTTTACAGATAAAAAAAGACAAGAAAAATCAAGTGACTTGTCCAATGTTACATGTCCAATGTAAGCAGAGCTAGGCTGTGAGCACGGGTCATCTGATTCCCTCTGACTCCTAGTCCATTGGGCATGTTAATAATGCTGATACCCAGGTCGTAATAAGCCATGAGTCATGTTTTGCATTCACTCCAAACCATTTAGAGGCAGAGACAGAAAGAGAAAAACAGAAATGGAAACAGAAATAAAAACAGAAAAAGAGATAGTAAGAGAAAGACAAAGAGAGAGAGAGAAACAAGGAGACAGAGAGGCAGGGAGAGCCCTGTATTAGAGGTTTTGAGGAGATAGAATGTTGGAACCTGAATCAGGAAGACCAAAGTTCAAGTCCTAATGGTGACTTTGGGTAAGTCACTGACCTTTCAAATCCTCAGTTAATTCATCTGGGAAATGGGGGTAATAATAACACCTACCTTACAGGGCTGTTGTGAGGATTAAATGAGATAGGATATGTAAAGTGTTTTATAAGATCTAAAGCACTATATACTAGCTATTATTATTAATTATTATTAACTATTATTATTAATTATTAAACTATTATTAAAGTACTATACACTAGCTATTATTATTTTTAAAATTCCTGTGGGGTAATGACATGGTAAATACAGCGCTGGATATGGAGTCAGGGACACTTGGATTCAAATCCTACTTCAGTCACTTACTTGCTTGGTGATCTTATGAAAGTCACACTTCTCTATGACTCAGTTTTCTTAGCTGAAAAAATTAAGAGGTTGGACTAGATGGCTCCTAAATTCTTTTCTGGCTCTAAATCTTTGATATTTGTCTAAGAGGGCTCATCCAACTACAATATGTTGGTATCAAATTCTTATCCTATCCTAACTCCAAGAAATTTTGAGTTAGGGAGAATATATTTTCCTTGAAGGCAGGTAATGTCTGACTTTTATTCATATTGCTCCAGCTCTTAATACAGTTTCTGGCAAATAGGAAGCACTTAATCAGTGCTTACTGACTGATCATTTTGATTGGGTTATCACAAAGTTCTGAGCTTTGGCTCCAAATCCTGTGTGGATAGTGAGGATTCCTTTCATTGGACCAAGTGGTCACTGATGTCCCCAACAACTCTTAAATTCTGGGATTCTGAGTAGTTCAGGGAATGTTTTCTTTTGTTTTTGCTTTCTCGACTAACAACTACAGATCATATTCTGAAGGTTATCAATTATTTCTGATGATGCAAAAAGCAATTTTGAAGCCATTGAATTAGCAAAGAATTAAATAAATGAATGAGTAAAAAATTATTTAAGTATTTACTATGTCTCAAGCTTTGCACCCATATTCCCCACCACTCAAAGGAAATATGCTTTATTATCTATTCTCTTGAATCAAGATTTGGCCCACATCTTTATATCACTTTGGAATGTACAAAGAACTTTCCTCACACCACCCTCCAAGGATGGAGGGGCCCCTGTGGGGCAGGAGAAAGAATGAACTGAAAAGACCTCGGTCTGAGTCCCAGCTCCATCCTTTCCCAGCCAAGTCACTAAAGTAAGCAAATCCCTTGTGGAAGCTCAGTGTGGGCCTGGAGTCAGGAAGACCTGTGTTCAAATCCAGCCTCAGACACTGATTAGCTGTGTGACCCTGCACAAGTCACCTGATCTCTGTTAGCCTCCATTTCTACATAGGCTGATTTTGCCTTGTTGCAAGGGAAGGTTTGACAGAAGGTGGGGTGGCTATTGGAAAATGAGTATGATATAAAACAAAAGGCATGAATAAAATAAAATGCTTGGTATGTAGTAGATGCTAAGTAAATGCTTATTTGTTTGCATTTGAGTTAGGGAGTAGTTATATATACATATGCTCACAAAAAGGCCTCAATATAAAATATACTTGAAATGAACAGAAAAAAGCAAAAAGTGAGTCAGTCAATGAGCTCTTACTATGTGCCAAGCACTATGGGAAGCAATGGGACACAAATAGATCAATTTTGCTACGCTACTACTTTGATTTATCTTAGAGATGTATTTGTTTTTTATGTTTTCAAATCTATATAGCAAAGATTAACAGTTTCTTATATGAGCAGCCTTCATATTCTTCTTTATAAATTTTGTTACTTGAATTTAATGGACTGTTGCTATTCCACAAGACAAAAGGAAGATGCTGGATTCAGAGAAGCATGGGAAGAACTGTAGGAACTGATGCAAAGTGAAGCAAGCAAAATCGGGGAAACAATATACACAATGATTATGACAACGTAAATGAAAATAAAACAAATGAAAATTAGTAGACTGTAATCATAATCACCAAACTTGACCCCCAAAGAAGTATTGAGAAAATTAGATTGCACTTTAGGAAGGTGACTTTGGAAGTTTAGTTGAAGATGGACCAGAGTGAGGAGAAACCTGAGGCAGGGAGGCCAACTAGGAGGCTCTTTAAATGATACAGGCATGGGGAGACAGGCCGGGAGAAAGCCGGGCACCCGAAACCAGAGGAGATCCCCAGGCCTCCCAACACAGGACAGCTCTCTGTGGAAGCGACAAGAGGCAGCGCAATGCCACCAGTCCATGAGACACCAACTCCTGAGGCTTGCAGCCCAAAGGACACTTCTTGAACTTACCGGAGACAAAATGGCTAGGTAAACGGCTCTAATCCCTCCCCTCCCCACCCAGAGAATTCCCTGGGGGAAAAAAAAAAGCTGGAATAGAGGAGACAGAAGTGGGGCTTCAATGGCCGAGTAGTGGGAGTACCTGAGTCCCAGAAGGGCAGAGCCAGCAGAGGTCAACACCAGGAGCCCAGACATACACTTGCTCCCCCAGGGGAAGAGCCAGACACCCAGCTCGAACAACAAAGAGCTGAGATCATTGCTGAAGAGCAACAGTAGAGAAAAAGAGAAAAACCCAGGGGAAGAGGAGATTTCGGGCAGCCAGATGCCCTCCCCCACACCTCAGGAGAATAAGAAAGCTGGGACAGTGAGCCCTGAGCCCCAAAAGCAGAAATTTATTGCAAAGCCAGGAAAAGGCTAACCAACATGAAGAACACAAGAAAACCAAGGACCATTGATTCTTTTTATGGAGACAGGCAGGATTAAAATACCAATTTAGAAGAGGATAACAATGACACTATATCCACATCTGATATCGCAAAAGGTAATGTGAACTGGTCTCCAGCCCAAAAAGCATTACTGGAAGAGCTAAAGAAGGATTTTAAAAACCAAATTGGGGAGGTAAAAGAAAAAATGGAAAAAATGGAAAAAAATCCACTGATGAAATCAAGTCCCTAAAGAATAAGATTGGCGAAATGGCTACAGAGATTCAGAATCTAAATAGAGAAAATGACACCCTGAGAGGTAAAATCAACCAATTGGAAAAGGAGACTCAAAAGCAAAATGAAGACAGTAACTCATTAAAAATTAGAGTTGAGCAAGTGGAAGCTAATGACTCTATGAGACATCAAGAAGTAGTAAAACAAAATGTAAAGAATGAAA
>CM053622.1:18077784-18096104 GCA_028646595.1 Phalanger gymnotis | reverse complement strand
GAGGCACACTTCATGCTCACCTTTTTCTCCCCCCGTTTTTTTTTTCTCTCTTTGTATTTGTTGTTGGGTTGTATATTTTTTTTAGTTCTGTTTCTTCTTTCTCATGATTCATTCCATTGATCATAATTCTTTTCCACAACTTGGCTAGTGTGTAAATTAATTCAATGCCAAGTTATACATGGAAGTTATATGGGATTCCATGCCATCTTGGGGAGGGAGGGGGGAGGGAGGGAAGAAAATCTGGAACTCAAAATTATGTAGAACCGTGTGTTGCAAACTAAAACTAAAAATAAAAAAAAATTTTAAAGAAAAAAATGATACAGGCATGAGGAGATGAAAGCCTGTGCCAGGGTCTGGCCATGTCAGAGGAGAGAAGGGGGTGTATTTGAGAGTAGTTGTGAAAGTAGGATCACAGCATTTGGCAACAGATTAGAGGGAGGCAGAGAGAGAGAGACAGACAGACAGACAGACAGAGAAAGACAGAGAGAGAGACAGAGAGAGAGCGAGACAGAGACAGAGACAGAGACAGAGAGAGACACAGAGAGAGAGACAGAGAGACAATGAGAGACACAGAGAGAGAGAAAGAGAGGTTGGGGACAATACCTGGATTGTGAGACTGGGTGACAACAAAGACGGGGATGCCCTTGACAGCAATAGGGAAGGCAGGAAGAGAGAAAGGATTTGGAGGGTGAAGTTGTGGACTGCGGACTGTAAGAATTTAGCATTTACCAGATACTAGAAAGACCCAATAGAGTTCTGTATCAGAGGTTTACTGTTCTTTATGAATTAACATATACCAAATTTCTACAAATACAAATCCTAAAGTATCCTTGAGTATTCGGCAAATGAATTGTACTGAAGCTAGCACACCATGGTAGAGAGAATCATTGCCCACAACATCCCGGGCAAAACATTGATCCAGAAAATTCCAGAATGATGTTTTTAAAAGAAGCCACCATATTGGATACCTGTAATCTCCAAGCTCTATAAAAAGCTTTCGAAATGTAGAGAACTAGTGCAAGAAGTCAATACCATGTTGGAAAAGGACAAGGTACACATCATCCTTATCATCCCATCCACTACTGGAAGACATTTTCAATAAGCTTACATTCCAATTCTTGTATTCACTTACAAAAAGAAGTCATTTGACCCATTTGTTCAATAGACTGCAGAATATTAAATATAAAAGAGTGGACAGTGACTTCTCCTGGAGCCATTTCTATTTGAATCCCATGGAAAAGAGATGAGAATAATGAGATGGTGGTTATAGCAACAACAACAATAACTAATGTTTGTTATGTTGTTGTGTTTGTCCTTCGTTCTCGAAGAGGACCATGACATCAGGGAAGTGATGACATGACTTGCAGTTGATTTTGATTTGAGTGAAGGAGGGTTGTGCAAGGTCACCAGCCTCACTTTCTCCTCCAGAGCCATCTGGGTCCAATGACCAGATATTCACCAAGATGACTGGAGATGGCCCAGGGCAGGGGGGGGGCATACTAATGTTTAATAGAACTTTAAAGTTTATAAAGTACTTTACACATGCCTCATGTGAGCCTCACAATACCCACATGAGATAGGCTTTATTATCCCCATTTCACAGATGAGAAAACTGAGGCTCAGAGAAGCAGAGATCAGGCCATCATCGAAAGTAGTAACCTGGCATTCAAGATGGCAAAGACACTGTCTGACTCTTGGAAGCTTGATTGCTAAAGCAGTCTCAGCCCTAGGGATCACTGGGCATATTTCCTTATCAATTCCCTATAATCACCAGCTCTCACTTTCTGTCCTGCAGTCTCTAAACAGCTTTAACCAAGGTGACCTAGAAGGGGCAAAGAGACTGGGCCGAAACGCCAAGTGGGTTGCTATTGCATCAATCATCATTGGCCTTGTGATCGTCACCATTTCTTGTGTGGTCCACTTCACAATGAAAAGGTAAGCAGACTTCTTTTCCTGTCCTTTCCAAAGGGACTTGATCTTCCTTAAATGCCTTCTTGACCCACTCAGGCCATCAAAGGTCTGTCCTCCAAGTTTCAATAACCTGATAGCCTGATTTTTAGTAGGCATTCTGCCTGATTTCTCTCAGGTTTCTGGGCATGAAGGTCATAGTTTATTCTCAGTGTTAATCCCTTATTGTAAACAGATGGACTCTGTTTGCCTTTTTTCCTAGGCTCATGGAAAGATTTCTCCAACTATCTAGATTGGTCCTCCTTGGAGAGTGACACCTACCACTGAGGTCTTCAAATAAGACAAAATAATAATGGAATGAATAACACAGGCCAGAAAATTATAAGTCCAGCTTGATCAAAGAATGAAGATTTAGATCTGAAAGGGACTCTAGACCTTAGAATGCTAATTCTGGAAAGGACCTTAAAATATTAAATGTTAAACCATATAACATTGAATGTCAGATCTGGAAGAGACCTTAGAACATGAAATGTCAGAGCAAGGAAAGGTCTTAAAAACAGATTATCAGAGCAGGGAGGAAATCTTAAATCATAGCACATCAGACCTGAGACATACCTTAACAGGAGTGGGGAACCTGAGGCCTCAAGGCCACATGTGGCCCTCTAGGTCCTCAAGTGTGGCCCATTTACTGAATCCAAACTTCACACGTGGCCTCGAGGCTTCAGGTTCCCCATCCCTGCCTTAGAACATATAGTGTCAGAGCTAAGAAGGATCCTAGAATAGACAATGTTGGAAGTGGGAGGGATGTTAGAACAGAGAATGTCAGAACTTGGAGGGACCTTAGAACATAGGCTGTCAAAGCTAGAAAGATTCTTAAATGCACTGTCAGAGATGGGACAGACTTTAGAACAGAAATTGTAAGTTGGAGGGAATCTTGGAACATAGATCATTAGAGTTGGCAGGAACATTACAGCATGTCGTGTCAGAACTGGGAAAGACCTTAGAATACAAAATGTTAGAGTTGGGAGAACTCTTAGAATGTAGAATATAGGAGCTGGAGGGGACCTTAGAACATGTAAAGTCAGAGCTGGGAGGAATATTAGAAGAGAGATTATCAGAACCGGGAAGGACCTTGGAACACAAAATGTCAGTTAGGAAAGACCTTGAACATATAGTGATGTACCTGAGATGGGGCTTAGAACACAGAAAGTCAGCTTGGAATGACCTTAGAACATAAAATGTCACAGTTGAAAGAGACTTTAAAATCAAGAATTCATAGAATGTTAGAGTTGGAAGAGATGTTAAAGGCCATATAATCCAACCCCACCACTTCACAGAGAAGTAAACCAAGTCAAAGAGAGACTAGATAGAGAACTATATTCAGTTCCAGCTGCCACATTTTAGGTAGGAGATAAATAAGCTAGAGGGGATCCAGAAGAGGGCAACCAGGATGGTGAAGGATCTTTAATTAAATCAGCAAGATTTTTATTCATTAATTAATCAGCAAGAATTCATCAAGAACCTAGTCCGTGACAGTCACCGAGTTACAAGTTTGGGATATAAAGATAAAAATGAAACTGTCCCTACCTTCAAAGAGGTCACCTTTTATTGGGGGGGAGGGTGGAACAATGGGTACAACAAATATATGCAGAGAGCACATACAAGACCATTTTTGGAGGGAGGACACAGGGAGCTTGAGAGATTGGGAAAGGCTTCATGTAGAGAATACTTGCGCTGAGTCTTAAAACAAACAAGATAATAAGAGGTGTTGGAGAGGAAGAGGAAGACACAGAAACAGGATATGGATCTTCATATATGAGGATGAGTGAAGCCAGTTTGGCTAGACCACGGAGCACAAGAAGAGAAGTGATGTGTAATAGGGCTGGAAAGATAGGTTGGGACCAAGGTGTGAAGGGTTTTACATGCAAAGAAGGGGGTTTATATTTGATCCTAGAAGGAACAGGGAGCCAGAGGGGTTTATCGAGTAGGGAAGTGATGGTCAGATCTGAGCTTTAGGAAAATGACTTTGATAGTCATGTGGAAGATGAATTAGAAAGGAGAGATGGAAGGAGTAGGGAAATCAATTAGGACACCATAACAACCAGCAGTGTGCTGGAACTAGCATATACCAGTTATTGAGTTATTTTTGTCAGTTAGTCATATCCAGCTCTTCGTGACACCATTTGGGATTTTCTTGACAAAGAAAGAGTGGTTTGCCATTTCCTTCTCCAGCTCATTTTACTGATGAGAAAACTGAGGCAAACAGGGTTAAATGACTTGCCCAGGATCACACAACTAATAAGTGTCTGAGGGCAAATTTGAACAGAGGTTCTCCTGACTCCAGGGCCAGCACTCTACCCACTGTGCCACCTAGCTGCCAGCTATCAAGAAGCAATTGTCAAATTTTTCACTGTGGGCATTACCTTGGAAATTGGGAAATAGTACAAATCAGGGCTTGATTTGTTTTGTTGATTGTCTAGACCTAAGATGGTGGTGGGAAAATGTTAATGATACTGATTAAACTTAAAAATGTGTCATGCATATATTTTTTGGAAAGCCAGTTGTCAAATATTAAACATTAAATATTAAATGTTACTGATTGCAACAGCCCAGGTGAGGAGTGATGAGGACCTGAAATAGGGTGGTGGCTGTATGAATAAAGGGAAAGAGCTGGATGAGAAAAAGGTGGACAAAGAACCTGAAAGCTTTGGCAACTTACTAGATATAGGGAGTCAGGGAGAGAAAGACATAAAGGATAGTTCCAATGGTGCAAACATGGGAGATGAGGAAGCAGTACTCTCAAGTGTGAGAGAGACTTTGGAGGAAGAATGCATTGGAGGAGGAGGGAAGGTGAGATGATAATGAGTTTTGTTTTGGGTCTGGTGAATTCGAAATATCCATGGGATGTCCAGGTCTAAATGTTCAAGAAACAATTGGAGATATCAGATTGGAGTTTAGGAAAGAGGTTAGGGCTTGGTATGTAGATCTGGGAGTCATCTGCAAAGAAACTTAAATTTAAACCATCTGGTGAGACCACAAAGTGACAAAATATACATGGAGAGAAGAGGGACTAAGACAGAACCTTGGGGGACACCCACAGTTAGGAGGCATGATATAGATGATGAACTAGCAAAGGAGACTGAGAAGAAGCAGTCAGAAAGGTAAATAAGAGAACTAAGAGAGACTAGTCTCTCTGTCTCTGAGAGAGAGAGAGAGAGAGAGAGAGAGAGAGAGAGAGAGAGAGAGAGAGAGAGAGAGAGAGAGAGAGAGACCAGTATCCAAGGCTCCAGAATGAAGGTTGTGTATTGAGATGAGGCCATTCTTTTAATAGATCATTAGCAACTTTGGAGAAAGCAGTTTCAGCTGAGTAAGAAGTTGGATGACCAATTGCAAAAGGGTCGAAGAGAGAGGAAAGGAAACGGAGGCAATGTGAGCAGGCAGCTTTTTATAGTAGTTTGGCAGAGAAAGTGAGGGAAGATATGGCAGGATACCTTGAGAGGAACATAGGATCTAGTGAGAGGTTTTGTTTTGTTTGCTTGTTTTTCAAGGATGGCAGAAATGTGGGAATATTTATAGGCAGCAGGGCAAGAACAAGTTGCTGGGGAGAGATCAAAGTGAGGGATGATTGTGGGGTCTCTTGGAGAAGAAAGAATAGGATGGGGTCAAGGGCACATGTGAAAGAGTTGGTCTTAGTGATTATAAAGGTTACCTCCTCATCAGAAACATAAATAAAGGAAGGGATTATGTCAAGATGGAGGTGAGATATAGTGAACGAAAGAAGAGTTCACAGTGAATGCTTTATTTGTATTATTTATTTTTAACATTCTTTTCTTTTTAAATTTGGAGTTCCAGATTCTCTCCCTCCCTTCAAATCCTCCCCCACCCGCTGAGAAGGCAAATATGATATCAATTGTACATGTGAAATCATGCAGAACATATTTCCATGTCAGTCATGTCACAAAAAAAAGCAAAAACAAAAAAGAAGGTGAGAAAATTATACTTCGGTTTGCACCCGGAGTTCATCAGTTCGTTCTTTCTGCAGGAGTCCTTTGGAATTGTCTTGATCAGAGTAGCCAGATATCTCAGTTGATCATCATTACAACACTGCTGTTACTATGCACAATGATCCCCGGTTCTCCTTCATTTTGCATCAGTTCATATAAGTCTTGCCATGTTTTCCTGAAACCATCTCCTTCATCATTTCCTATAACACAATAATTCTCAATCACAATCCTATGCCGCCACTTGTTCAGCCATTCCCCAATTGATGGGCAGCCTATGAATTTTCAGTTCTTTGCCACCACAAAAAGAGCTGCTAGAAATATTTTTGTACATATAGGTCATTTTCCTTTTTCTTTGATCTCTTTGGCATCCAGGCCTAGTAGATCCATACTGGATCAAAGCGTATGCAGTTTTATAGCCCTTTGGGCTTAGTTCGAAATTATTCACTACTGTTCACTACTCTATCAACAATTCATTAATGTATTTATTTTCCCTCGTCCCCTCCGGCATTTATCATTTCTGATCATCAATAATGAAAATCAATAGTGATTTAAAGCATTTTATATGACTACAGATAGCTTTGATTTCTTCTTCTGAAAACTGCCTGTTCATATCCTTTAACCATTTATCAATTGGGGAATGGCTCAGTTTACTCAGTTCTCCATATATTTGAGAAATTGGGCTTTTATCAGAGAAAATTGCTATAAAAATTTTTGCTATTACTTCATTATCTATGGTACCTTTTAGCAAAGTGTTGTTTCCCTGATTATTTCACTTAATTTGGTCTATTTTTGCTTTTGCTTTGTCTGAGATGATCGCTATCCCTGCCTTTTTGTACTTCAGCTGAAGCATAATATAATATCCTACTCTAGCTTTATTTTAACTCTGTGTGTTTCTATTCCAAGCATGTCTCTTGTATACAACATATCATTGGATTCTGGTTTCTAATTCATTCTGCTATCCACTTCTGTTCCATTCACATTCATAGTTATGATTTCTGTGTATTTCCCTCTATCCTATTTTTTCTGTTTATTCTTTTTTCTTCCTTTTTTATCCTGTCCCTCCTCAAAAGTCTGTTTTGTTTCTGACCATTGCCTCCCTTAATCTGCCTCTCCTTTTATCACAGCCCCCCATATCTCTTATCCCCTTCTCCTATTTCCCTTTAGGTAAGATAGATTTCTATGCCCAACTGAGTTGTGCATGTGTGTATATGTATATATACGTGTGTGTGTGTGTTTATCTATATATTTTTTCTTCCCTCTTTGAACCAATTTTGATGAGAATGAAGTTCAAGCATTGTCCACCACCACCACCACCCTTTTCCATTTCATAATAAAAGCTCTTCCTTGCATGTTTCTTTTACATGAGAAAATTTTCCCCGTTCTGCCTCTCTCTTCCTCCTTCCTCAGTGCATCCCTCTTTCTTGCCCCTACATTTTTTGGTATCATCTCAATACAATTAACTCACACACCTGCCTTCTGTCTATGTAAACTCCTAAATGCCCTTCTTAGGAGTTGTATGTATCATCTTCCCATAAAAGATTGCAAACAGTTTAACTTTATTGAGTCCCTTATGATTACTCTTCAATGTTTTCCTTTTTATGTTTCTCTTAAGTTTTCTGTTTGAATGTCAACTTTTCCATTAAATTCTGGTCTTTTCATCAGGGCTACTTGGAATTCCTCTACTTTATCAAATACCTACTTTTCCCCTAAAGGATGATACTCTATTTCACTGGGTAGGTTATTTGTAATTGTAACCCTAGTTCTCTTGCCTTTTGGAACATCATATTCCAAGCCCTCCACTCTTTTAACATGGAAACCAATAAATCTTGTGTGATCCTGACTGTGGCTCCATGATATTTGAATTGGTTCTTCCTGGCTCCTTGCAATATTTTCTCCTTGATCTGGGATCTCTAGAACTTCTCCATAATATTCCTGGGAATTTTCATTTGGGATCTCTTTCAGGAGGTAATCAGTAGATTCTTTCAATTTCTATTTTGCTTTCTATATCCAAAATATTGGGGTAGTTTTACTTTATAATTTCTTGAAATGTGATGTCTTGACTCTTTTTTTGTTCATGGCATTCAGGTAGTCCAATAATTCTTAAATTATCTCTCATCAATCTATTTTCCAAGTCAGCTGTTTTTCCAATGAAATATTTTACATTGTCTTCCATTTTTCATCCTTTAATTCTGTTTTATTGTTTCTTGAAGTCACATGGAGTCATTATCTTCCGCTTGCCCGATTCTAATTTTTTAAGGAATCATTTTCTTCAGTGAATTTTTGCATCTCTTTTACCATTAGACCAATTGTTTTTAAGGTGTTATCTTCTTCAGTATTTTTGTGCCTCTTTTGCCAAGTTGTTAATTCTTTTTTCACTCAATTATTTTCCTAATTTGCTCTCTACAACTCTTATATCTTTCTTTAACTCTCCCAGGAATTCTTTCTGGCCTTGGATCCAATTAAAATTTTTCTTTGAGCCTTTGCTTGTAGCCATTTTCTTCTGAGTTGTTGTCTTCTTCTGAGTTTATGTCTTGTTCTTCTCTGCCACCATATAATCAAGTTCTTTTTTTGTTGTTTGCTCACATTCCCAATCTATTTCTTTACTCTAAACTTTATGTTAAAGTTAGGGTCTGTTCATCTAGGGGTAGAGAGACACTATGCCAAGCATCAAGCTTTTTCATGCTGCTATTTTCAGTGTGCATTCTGGGGGTCTGCAAGTTTTTGGTACTTCCAAGGTGGTGTTATCCTGGGAGAGGCATGGTCACTGCTCTCCTGGTCTGCTCTCTGATCTTTACCCAAGAAGGGCCCTTGGTCCCTGCAGCCACAAGTATCAGTGCTCCTCTTGGTCCTGGAACTGTGATCAGGGACCCTGCCCCCTTGTATTCAAGTGCTCCTCTCTACCCTAAATGCAGCAACTCAGAACTACTTATGCAAAATAGAGTTGTCAGTGCTAGCTATACCCAGTCCAGCAAATGGTCCCTTGTAATCTCTTTCTGATAAGTTGTTCCACCCCTCTTACCATCTCTGGGCTGAGATCTCCCAAAGCTGCTGTTGCTGTCACAGCCATCTCCCCACTGGTGCCTCTGCCACACTCTGGGCCTGTGCCCACACTGGTAGCGCAGACCTCTCCTGTGAACCTCCCAAGTTGTCTTAGGCTAGAAAAATGCCTCTCTCTGACCTTTTGTTCGCTCTGATGCTTCAAAAATTTGATTTGAGATGTTATTTTAAAGTTGGATGGGAATATTGAGAGAAATCAGTTGGTTCCTGGCCTATATTCTGCTATGTTGGCTCCTTTTTCTGAATGTCCTCTATTTTCCAAGTAACATATGAGTGATATCCTTAGCTGAGAGACTGAGGGGGAATAAGTTTGTAGGAGATTTGAGGAGAGAAGAGAAGATTTGGAGACTTCATCTGTTGAGAGTCAGAGAGAATAAATTAAGAAGGAGTAGAAAGACTACCTTTCTTCAGTGAGGACCCAGTTGAGGTTAGATAATATAAATTGCAGTAGACCTCCTTCAGTTCAATGCATGACTTTCCTAAGCTCTGTTCTAGCATAAGATCAGAAACAGCAAACAGTAGCAATTCATGACACGTGAGGATTGATTGAAGGAACCAAGGACATCTCATGGAGAGAAGAGATGATTCTGGGAGGTGGAGACGTGTTGGAACAGTTATTATGGAAAAGGGATAAGCCTTGTTCTGCTTGGCCCTAAAAATCAGAACTGGATGGAAGTAGCACGGTCAGCGAGTGAGTCAATAAACACTGATAAGCACCTACCTTACATACTAAGCCCTGTGCTAAGCACTAAGGATACAAAGAGTGTCAAAAGACAGAGACAAATTTGAGGCTTCCTAATAATTAGAACTATCTAGTGGAATGGTCCACTTTGGGAAACAGGGGATTCCCCCTCACTGGCAGGCTTCGAGCAAAGGCTAGATGACCACTTGTTGAGGATATTGTAGGAGGGATTCTTTTTCAAGTTTGATCAATCAGTAAGAATTTACTAAGCATCTACTATGTTCCAGGCATTGTGCCAAGTTAAGGGGTACAAAGACAAAAATGAAAACAGTCCCTGCCCTCCAGGACCTCACATTCTAATGGGTGAGGCAACTTGCCCATATACAAATTAAATACATGATAACTGGTGGGGAGGGGGTGCTAGCAGCAGCAGAGAGAAGGATCAGAAAGGACCTTATATAAAACATGTCCACTGAATAGACCTTTGAAGGAAACCAGGGATTTTAAGTGAGGAGAAAGAATATTCTAGATATGGTGGACACCTGGCCAAAGACACAGAAGCAGGAGATTGAATACTGTTTCTCAAACACAAAGAGCATTATTTCTCAAGAGCAAAGTCCAAATGGCTTCTGGATTCCCTTTCAACCCTGAGATTCCTAGATTTGCCCATAGTCACACAGGTAGGAAGAGGCAGAGTCAGGATTTGAACCCAGATTCTCTTATTTCAAAGCATGCTGCCCACATTGCCCTGCACCAATATTTCACATGATCCTCGGCTTGCTATATACCTTTGGGCAAGGAAGATAAGTAGGACCTGGACGAAGACAGTGGCTGCAAGGCTGGAGATATGAGATATTACAAAAGAAAAAGAGCTTGAATTTGCTCCCAGACAAGATGTATGAAATAAAAAAACATTTTATGAATCAAAAACCACCCTGAGGTTTCTTGCTGAAACCAGAAACCTAGTGACGTTAGCCACTGGCATTGGGAAGTTGATCTCAGAGTCAGTCTGAAAGCACTTTGCAGAATGGGAGTGGGACAAGAGGGAGAACGGAAGGGTTTAAACTTTTTTCTGTAGAAATTATAATCTAATTATTACTTTTGTCATTCTTAGTGTCATTATTATCCCTGATTAGGGTGATAGCAAACTGAGTTCTCTTGACAAGTGCACCACAGAGCCCCCTTAACTGTCCAGCCATTAGGCTTCCCCACTGGCACTGATCCCAAGATGAAAAGAAGAGAAAGGCCTGAGAATTTAGGAAGCCATTAGTCAGTACAGTTCCCTATACAAGACATCATATCTCCCACCTTCGTGCCTTTGCCCAAGTCCATCTCTCATGCCTACAATGCCCTGCCCCCTTACCTCTGTAGTTGGAAACTGTGCCTCCCTTCATGGCTGGATTCAAATGCTACCTGTTACTTGGGGTTCTTCTTGATGACCCCACTTGTTGGTACTCTCCTTGTCGTCCCCAATATCACTTTGCATTGATTTATCTGTATGTGTGTCATTTTCCCCCTCCTCCATTAGAATGTAAGGGAGCAAAGATTGTTTCATTCTTTGCATCTCCAGCACCTAGGACAGTGCCTGGCACATTGTAGGCCATAATAAATGCCTGTTGAATTGAATTTAACTGTCTCTTCGACTCTTTAACTCCTCTGAGCTTCTGTTAACCTACCTTGACAATTAGTTTAAATAATAATTAATAATAATAATTGTTTGTTGTTGTTCAGTTGTGCCCAACTCTTCCTGACCCCATTTGGGGTTTTCTTGGCAAAGATACTGGAGTGGTTTGCCACTTCCTTCTTCTGCTCATTTTATGAATAAGGAAACTGAGGCACACAGGGTAAAGTGACTTGCCCTGGGTCACATAGCTAGTAAGCATCTGAGGCCAGATTTGAACTCAGGAAGATGAGTCTTCCTAATTTGATGCCCAGTGCTCTACCCAATGTACCACCTAGCTGCCCCTAAGGTACAATAATACCTGCTGCTTTTACATAAAAAGGCCCATTTGTGGGACTTGAATCAGGGAATGTCTTTAAAGAACTTGGCAAAATTTAAGGAGCTTTGGAACCATTAGTTGTTACTGTAGAAGATGGAGATGAATGGAATCTAGAGCTGAGGGACATCTGAGATCATCTATCCAACCTTCTCTAAATTCAAGATCTGTTGACCTCAGTTTATAGATAAAAGAAACAGCTAAGTGGGGGGGGGGAATGGCTCAGTGAAGAGAATAGTGTATTAGGGGACCTGTGTTCAAATGCTCACCCAGACACTTAATACCTCTGTGAATCTGGGCAAATTATTTCACCTCAGTTTCCTTATCTGTAAAATCAGAAAGTTGGACTAGATGACTACTAAGGTCCTTTTTAGTTCTAAGTCTATGATCCTATAAAGTTTCACAGATAGTGACAGGATTCAAACCTAGGCCCTCTACTTCTAAAATCATTTTTTGCCACAGCACGTTACCTTTAAACAGCATTAGTCCTCCCAGCTCTGCTAACTAGGCAATCATGAGCAAGTCCCAATTTCTGAGCCTTAGCTCAGAGCCCATTAAATGGGCTCCAACGTCCCTCTAGCTCTGACTCTGAGCTTGAGAAACTAAAGGCCCCAGGAAAGAGAAAGCACCTGCCCAGAGTCATAGAGCTGAGATTTGAATCCAGGTCTTTGGCCTCTAATCCCATATTCTTCTGTCTACACCACAGTGAACTGAATGGAGCCATGAGGAAGTATTAAAAGAAAAGGGTCAATCCTGGTGGGTCCTTCAGAGTCCGATGAAAGTGTCTTACCATATGTGACTATCCTTGGGGGGTCCAACTTCAGGACAGCATCAGAAAGGACACTGTCATACGAACATCTGTCCTTCTAATGTTTGCAAAAGTCAAACCAGGAAATTGGATCTAGAGATGGAAAGGACATTTTGTGTCATGGACCCTTTGGTAGTCATATATCTTGTTAAATCCATAAAATAAAACACAGAAGATTCCAAAGCTAGCCAATTATATTGAAATACAGTTATCAAAAAAAATGTTTTAAGTTCATAGAGTCCACATTAAGATCTTATCTAATCTCCTCATTTTATAACTGAGGACACTGAAGCCCAGAGAGATGATGCTTCCTACATGGTCCCATGGGCATTTATATTGAGAAAAAAAAGCCACAGTCTCCCACCGCATCCAGGGCCATCTCCAGTCTTCTTGATCTATATCTGGCCGCTGGGCCCAGATGCTCTGGAGGAGAAGGTGAGGCCGGTGACTTTGCACAGCCCTCTGTCACTTAAATCTGATTCACTCGTATGTCATGGCATCACCTCCCAGATGCCATGGTCATCTTCAAGAACAAAAGACAAACAACAATAACTCAAGAAACTGAAGCCCTGAGAGATAAGATGCCTCCTCTGTGGTCCCACAAAAGGCCTTTATGAAGTACCTATTATGTGCCAGGCACTGTACTAGGTGCTGGCCACACATAGCCCAAGACAATCAGTCCTTGGTCTTGAGGAGCAATCTCCCACCTGAGAGTGAAGACTGCGTTGTCCCTGCAATCAGACAACCTGGCTGGGCTCACGTTCTACCCCTGAGCACCTTCCCACCTGACTGACCTTTGGCAAGTCCATTAGCTACTCTAGGATTCCTTTTTCTATCTAGAACATGAAGGGGTTGGAGTGCATGGACTCTGAGGTCTCTTCGAGATCTGGATCTATGATCCTTCCCACATCCGAGTATCCCCACGCTTCTCCATGGTGCTTTTGGCAACTTTGCCAGAACTGAAGAGACGGGTTTCCTTATTTCAGCTCTTGTGAGACTCTTCTGACTGTAAACTCTCAGGGGGTGAGGTAGAGGGGGTGGGGCAGGCAGGGAAGGCAGCAAGGGGGAAGGGGGGAGCTCAAGAGGATGACATCAATTCCATATTTCCATTAAGCCCTGAAACATCTCATCAGTCTTGGAGTTTCTCAGCTCTGTTCAGAGACAGTATTTAACAGTGCTGGGCTGTAGAAGCATGTGAATGGGAAAGTGGAGGAACGAAGGACTGCCCTGAAGACAGATGGGGGAAGCCACACAGACCAATGGGGGCAGGGTATGCCCACAAAGCCCCTCCAGCTGAACTGGGGGGGGAAGGGGAAGAGATTGGAAGGGGAGGTAGGAGCCAGATTTGAAAGGAGAAAAAACAGGAGTGGGGCTCTGCTGCTGCTGCAGAAGTGGTCACCTTCCATTTACATCAGCAGCGCATCATGGTCACTCTATGAGGGTTCCCTGGGTGCCAAGGGCAAAGTTACTGGCCAAGAGCTGGACCCATGAGAAGGTTATTTTGTAACAAGCTGAGCTCCAGCCAAGGCACTAGAAAACCCTGAGGCTAAATCAATCAGCAGGCATTTATCAAGCACCTACTATTTGCCAGACACTGTGCCAAGCACTGAAGATACCAAGACAAAATGGAAATGGTCTCTGTCCTCAGAGGGATTACATTATATTGGAGGAGACAATGTGCATATATGAGTATGTGCTCATTTTGTATACAAATAAATATAGGGCACCTAGGCAGCTAACTGGCACAATGGGCAGAGTGCCAAGGCAAAGAGTAAGGAAGACCTGAACTCAAATCCAGCCTCAGACACTTACTAGCTATGTGACCCTGGGCAAATCACTTCACCTCTGATTGCCTGTTTCCTCAACCGTAAAATGGAGATCATAATAGCACCTACCTCCCAAGGTATCAAACGAGATAATATTTATAAAAAGCATTTAGCACAGTGCCTAACACAGAATAAGTGCTATATAAGTGCTGCCTCTTGTTATTCTCACAAGACAATCTCAGGGGCTAGCACTGGCGGCTGGGGAATGAGGAAAGATCTCTTGTAGGGGCTAGTGCTTAGCTGAGTTTAGAAGAAAGCTAGGGATTCTGGGAGATGGAAGAGAGGAAAGAGAACATTCCAGAAATGTGAGATAATTCATGCAAAGGTACAGAGATAGGAAATGAAGTGTTGTGAAGAAGCCTGGAAGTGAGATCATTCCTCCATTTATCTATCCATACATACATACAAACATACATTCAGTAACTGTCTCAAATACTCAAATGCTCCAGTAAATCTATGATCTCAATTCAAGAGTACCCTCCAAAAAGGCGGGTTGCAATCCATCCATGCCTATTCATCCTGGCAACTCTTATCCGAATCCTCCCAAATCCTTCTTACCACAGAGGGTCTACTCAATGTGTTACTTTTCCTGATATCATGACAATGCCATTAGAGCTTTCTGTCTGCCTCACTATCATCCCTTACTCTGCCTGTGGGCTGATAATTGACATTTATATAGTGTCATAAGGTTGGCAAAATGCTTTACATCTGTGATGGCAGGCAAGTCAAATGCTTAGTCAGACACCACTTCCACACATATAATCTCATTGGCTCACCATTTATCATCGGTTCATATGTTGTAGTCAAAATGAGCCAATGATTTTCAATCTCTGTCCTTGGTCCCCATCCAGAAAAGTAGATCCAGAAATTCCTTCTCACTCAAACTGTCATGCCATGCGTATGTAAGTCTATTTTGAAGCAGTCCCAATAAAAGTCTTGCTAGATAAGTCCTGGTTTTCTGACCTCCTTAACCCCTGAACTCCCTCCCCCTCCTAATTGTCTCCAGTTATGTTAAGGGACAAATTCCATGAATTCTCAGAATGATATTAATTTCAATTGACCTCAATTTTCAATGAATGGTACCTATGAAATTAAAATGACTTAGTCTAGCCCCCAAGACATATGAGAAGGTGCCTCTCTCCTTGAAGAGGTGAAAGAGAACGGGTGTGGAACACTCCATATCATTTCAGACTTTTCACACTTTTTCAGTGTGTAGGTTAGTCTTGCTAAACTGCTTTTTTCTTCTTTTCTATTCTTTGTTAGTCAGTCAACAAACATTTATTAAGGGCCTGCTATGTGCCAGACCTTATATTAAGTGCTGGGGAAACAAAGAAAGGCAAAAGATAGCCTCTGTTTTCAAAAAATCACAGTTAAGTGGAGGAGACAGCATGCAAACAACTATGTACAAATAAGCTGTTTAGGGATGACCAACAGAAGGAAAACACTAGCATATAATGGAAGGGGGTAGAGGAGAGGGAGTCTGAAAAATCTCACAGAAGGTAGAATTTTAGCTGAGATGGGAGGGAAGTTAGGGAAGCCAAGAGACATGGATGGGGCAGGGATAGACCTCCAAAGCGGGGACAGTAAGTAAAAATATCCAAAGAGGCAGTTGGAGCAACCTGTTTGAGGAGCAGCAAGGTGGTCAGTGCCCCTGCAGTGGGAAAAGAAATAAAGAACAAAAGCTTGGAAAGGTAGCAAGGCATAGGTTATGGAGAGCTTTATTTCTAAAGAATGACTTTTGGGGAGGAACTAAGGGAAGGCTACATGGGGAAATATAGATCATATAAAAACAAAGGGATAACTTAACAACTGATTTTTAAAATAATATCTATGCCATGCAAGATATTTGGGAAGGTTATGAATGGAGGGAGAGGTGTCTGTCTTTTTGTTTTGATAAACTCTAATTGCATGCCAGGAATCTGAAAGATAGGGTATTTATCCTGGAATATCCAGCAGCAGGTCTCACTAGGGTGAGAAGCTTAGCACAGGACAGGGCACAGAGGGAACATTGAACCTAGAATTGGAAGATATTAGATAATATCCAGCCTTGTACATACATAGGACCCTAGATCGAGAAGAAACTTCAGAAACTATCTAGTCCAATCCTCTCATTTTATAGATGAGGAAACTGAGAGGATTAGACTAGATAGTTTCTGAAGTTTCTTTCAGAGAGTTAAGGTAATTTACCCAATTTACCCAAGTTCTCACAGCTAGGAAGTATCAGAAATAGGGACTCCCAAGTAAGTATATCTTCCATCATACTATGTGACCCTTAACCTCTCTGCCTCAGTCTCCTCTTCTGCCAAGTGGAGATAATAATAACATTTACCTCCCAGGGTTATGAGGACCAAATTATATGGCATGTAAAGTGCTTTGTTTGCAAATATTAAAGTGCCATATAAATGTTAGCTAGCATTGTTATTACATCATATGCGTCCCATGAGATCCTTTTGATTTTTCCTCCTGGAATGTGTCCTGTCTCCTACCTCTTCCCCCCATCCAAGTCCAGTCCAGGACCCTGTGTATGTAAGTCTATTTTGAAGTAGTCCCAATGAAAGTCTTGGTAGATAAGTTCTGGTTTTCTGGCCTCCTTAACCCCTGAACTCCCATCCACTCCTAATTGACTCCAGTTATGTTAAGGGGCAAATTCCATGAAACCTCCAGGAATCTTTAACGATTCCTCCCACTCCCACCCTTAGCTACACTTCACAGAATCACAGAGTCTCAGAGCTCCTGGTCATACATGCTGTATGATGTTGGGTCAGTCTGGGCAATTCCCTAAGACTCTAGGTGCTTATTTGCACTATTAGAGGAAATACCAATGAAATAAGGAATCCGGTTTCCAAAAAAACAAAACAAAGCCGAGCACCTAGCATGGTACCTGGCACATAGTGGGTATTTAATAAGTGTTTAGGGAATTGAACCAAATTACGCCACCCCAAAAGGCTACTGAAGGAGCAATGATGAAAGTTTCAGAGAAAAATTTCAAGGCAATATAAAAAAAAAAACCACTTGCTAGTGGTCAGAGCTGTCCAACAGTGCTGTGGGCTGCCTCAGGAGGCTGTGCAAAGGCCTCAAGCCAAGCCCAGATGTAAAGAGGATTTTCTTTCAGTGACGGGTAGGACTAAATGGCCTCTGAGGTCCTTCCAACTCTGAGATTCTCTGATTGGGGGACCCCCTAGAACAGTGCATTCCACTTTGGGACAAGTTTTATTTGGGGCAATTCAATTCAACAAGGATTTAGGGAACAATATGGCCTTGAAGTCGAATTCAGTCAGTGACACATACTACCTGCATGTCAGCTAGGTAGTGCAGAGGAGGGAGATCTGGGCCTGGAATTAGGAAGAACTGAGTTCAATGTGGCCTCAGATACTTGTTAGCAGAGGGACCCTAGCATCAAGGTGAGGCAGGGGAAAATGGGGTCTGGAAAAGCTACTTGCAGAATGTAGGATTTTAGCTGAGACTTGAAAGAGGTCAGGGAAGCCAAGAAACAGGGATGAGGAGAAATAAAGCTCCACATGGAGGAGAAAGGGGGGAGTGAGCCCAGCAAGTGAAAATGTTCAGAGATAGAGATATCATGTGATCCTACACTAGTCATTTAATTTCTTGGTGTCCTGGGCAACTCTTAAAGACTGTAAGTTGCTGAGAAGGTGCAGAACATCATGGGTAAGGTGGATTTCCTCATTGGGGGTTTCCTGGGCCAATGAAATTGCATTTTGGGTTCAAAAAAATGAAGAGGCTAAACCCTAAGCTTAGTTTGTATCTCTAATGAAGTGCCCCATCAGTACCCTGGGACATAGTCCCAGTCACCATGCCCCAGTTAAAGCTCTGCTAATCAAAATCTCTCTCTCTCTCCCTCCCTCCCTCCTTCTCTTCTCTCATCTCTCTCTCTCCTCTCATCTCTCTCTCTCCTCTCATCTCATCTCCCTCTCTCTCTTCTCTCCTCTCTCTCTCTCCTCTCTCATCTCTCTCTCTCTCTCTCTCTCTCTCTCTCTCTCTCTCTCTCTCTCTTTCTCTCTCTCTCTCTTTCTCTCCCTC
>CM053622.1:18020934-18077284 GCA_028646595.1 Phalanger gymnotis | reverse complement strand
CTGCAGAGAGCCCTGCCTCTGTGCGAGTCTCTGTGGCCCCTTGGGGTGAGGGACCAGCCCCTGAGTGTGGAGAGACCCTCCACCTCACCCCATGAGATCTGCTGGGTAAGTGCTCACCGCCTGGTCTTTGCTGTGTCCCCCAGACTCTCACCATGGGCAACACGAGCAGCGAGAGGGCTGGCATGGAGCGGCAGGGGGGCCACAAGACCCCCCGCAGGGACAGCACCGGAGGTGCCATCACCACCAAGGAGGGGAGCGAGAGGCCCAAGATCATGATGGACAGCCCAGAGGACTCGGACCTCTTCCACTCCGAGGAGATCAAGGTAGAGAGTGTGACCCCCTTGGGGACACGTCTCGGCTCCTCAGAGCTGGGACACGGCAGCACCTCGCAGTCAGAGGAGGGCTGTGTAGTCACCCAGATAGACACAGTGGGGGGGGGCGGGGAGGAAGCAGAGCCCTTCCTGTCACGGCAACGGGTCCTGCTTCATTAAGATGACAAAGCTGGCAGCTCCTGAGCCAGTGAGCCAGGCTCCAAAGCTCTTATAACCACGCCTTCCCTTCCAAACAGCTCCCTTTGTTGACTTTATTGTCTTAGCGAGAGGTCTCACTGTTTATTAACCTGGCAGCGGGTTACAAGGTTGTCTGTGGTGCCTTATTTCTACCTGAGAACCATTTTACTCTTAAAAGAAGGAAAAGAGAGTCACTGAGGTATCTATTATGTTCAACTCAGAGAAAAGAACAGAAAGAAGGCCAGACAAGGAACTTTGAGACTACCAGGTGGGCTTTGTTCTCTACTTAAAAGCAAGCTGTACGTAATTGGTGCTCAACACTTCACGTCCAGTCTGTCCTTTTCTTATCTTCTCCCCTGTATATACATAGGCCCATTCTATTTGTTTAGTTCAGATTAAAATAAAACTTAAAGAACATTTTTATTCTATAAAAGAAAAGCAAGAAAAATTAATTTGCTTCTTGGAGAGAGGCAAGGGTAAAGTAATCTTCCTCCGTGTAGTTTTTTTTTCCCATTTTGAGTTCTGAGCTCCTAGCTCTTCAAAGACTAGTCAAAGTGCCCCTTCGTGCCCTCATTCAGAGTCATCCCTTGCCAATTCTGCTGTGGCATCTTCAAGGTGATGGTGACATTCCGTGGCTTTGGCAGCAGATGCTGAACCCAGTATCCTAAAGAAACTAACAGCTCTTTTCGTACAGTGCAAGGGGGCTTGTGGGAAAGTGAGCCAGGGGAAGGGAGGCAATTTTACTATTTAAATATGTGTACTCTGTTGACATCCAGCTACCTCTGTACCCTTCATATGCTCTAAGTATTCCTTAGACCCATTGGGAGGAGGTTGCATAGTGCTAATGGAAAGAACACTGGACCTGAAGGTAGATGATGCCAGTTCTACGTCCATTTACCAATGGGGTGGTGGGAGATCTGTGCTACTGAACTTGAACTTTCTCCTCTGTAAATTGTAGAACACACCTTTACCACCTCTTACCTGTACTACCTTGGCCTTGTCTCTTTCTCAGTTATTGGGTTGGGTAATTGCTTCATTTCCACATTCCCTAGCTTGGAGTCTGCTTATCACAGTTTGAAATCTGTTCCTTTTGAATCTGACATTTACATAGCACTTGAAGGTCTCCTTGTGGTCTCACAGTTACCCTGTGAGAGGTACAGCCAGGGGGTATTTCTCTATTTTGTATATTAGGCCATTATTTGCCCATGGTCACCCATCTAATAAAGCCTTTGAGGCATGGTTAGAACCTTGGTTTTTCTGGCTCTAAATCCCTGCTTGTATCCACCTGGCCTTTGGCACCTTGGAGTCAGTAAGTTCATTCCCATTCCAGTGGAGGAAGGGAAAGATAAACCATTTAAAAGCAATGTCTCAATATCCTAGCTATCCGGTACTAGAAGTGGGGGGAAAGAGACGTGGAAATGTTTTTGGTTTTGTTTTTTAAATAGAACAAAGTTCTGCCCATTTAGTAGTTGTTATTCGGTCATTCCAGTCACCTCTAACCCCATTTTGAGCTTTCGTGGCAAAGACACTGGAGTGGTCTGCCATTTCCTTCACCAGCTCATTTTACAGGTGAGGAAACTGAGGCACACAAGCTTAAGTGACTTGCCCAGGGTTACACAGCAAGTAAGTGTCGGGGCCCGGATTGGAACTCAGGTCTTTCTTACTGCAGGCCTGGCACTCTATATACTGTGCCACCTAGCTGCCCATTTGGTAATATTGTACAAAACTCATTTAGCAATTATTCAGTATAAAGGAGAAGCGTTTCTATTCTTTTTTTGAAAGGTCCTCTGTCTTAATTAGGAATCAAAGACCTCTATCAAATAACTGTTACCCAAGTTACCTCCTCATTTAGCGATGACTGTTAGCTGATTTCTTTGGGAGTCTCTGAGGACATTCCCAGCCCAAAATCTCTGCTGTTTCAGACTCTCTGGGCTGTTGCCAGTCCAGTGTAAGAGCTATAAAAGCAGTTGCTGGTTACTTGGTTATAATATTAAATGAATAGTCTGCAAAACAGTTGTCTTTTTTTTAAGCCTCTTATCTTTGTAAACTCCAAAGTTTTCTGAAATTTTTTACCTTAAACTCCTTGGTGTATTGGATAATCAATACTTTTTTATGAGTTGATGGCTCTAGGACAGTAACTGATAAACTTATGTCCCATAAATCTCACTTAGGGTAGTAAAATGGCAATAATTAAACCAGTCTTGGGATTGGTCTCTCTTTTCAGACTGATCGAGTGCTTTCCCTTAGGAAAACTAGAAAAATTCTCTTTGCTTAATGTTATGACTCTTAGTGGGAAACTTAACAAGCTCTGAATCACTGCTTCTAGGCTCCGGAAAAAGAAGAGTTCCTTGCATGGCAGCATGATCTAGAAGTGAACGACCGAGCTCCCACCCAAGCTCGCCCGACTGTGTTTCGCTGGACAGGGGGAGGAAAAGAGGTCTACTTATCCGGATCCTTCAATAACTGGACAAAGCTGCCCCTCACGAGAAGGTATTCTGGGCAGTTTTTATATTTGAATTCTATTGGAATTTGACTCACTTGTCTTTTTGATGGAACTCTGTAAATGCCAGCTTTGGCTGAAGATACTGAACAGGAAAATGGCTTATGTGGCAATTCAGAAGGTCACGCCCAGATTTCTGGGGTCCAGCCCAACTCTCTTTAGGAATAATCTCTTTGCATTTAGAGGAAGACTTCCTGTTCCCTAAACATTTGTAACGTCTTTCACTTGGATATAGGAACATACATTCTTCAACTAGGGTGGCTCCCAGAAAAGTGAAAAAAGGCTTCTGGTAAATAATAGTCATTGGCAGGGATCCAAGAAAGCCTTTCTGTGGCCTGGACTGACCAGTGGATTCTGACTTCTGTTGTGTATAATAAAACATTCTCTAATGGGACCCACAGCCTGCATGATGGCAGGTTGACCCAGTCAGACTCATGACATAAGGGGTCCCCTGGGGCCTTGAAAAAAGAGGATGGAAAAGGCCTGTTGGTGGGGGGGCCCTTTTCCTAAACTGGTTTCTAGTGTTCATACTGCTTCCTCCTCAAACCAAACTGGCCATGAGTCCTGCCCTGCCCCAGTAGTTCTGGCAATTCTGGCTCTCCAGCAGGAGCACGGTCATCCTGTGTGTGGCCCTCTTCAGCACCATGTGCTCTTGCTGCCTTTAAAGCAGATGCAGGAGAAGACAGATTCTGGAATCTGGCAGTGTCTGGAAATCCCCAAATGAAATACAAAAATTAAGGAATCTCATTCTTGGTGTTTGTGTGTTAGGAATGGCATCTGATGCTTCACATCCTCTGCTGGGTCCTGCAGCTCCAGTCTGTTTAAAAGATTGTTCTGAATTGTCTTAAAAGGCCATCCCTGCTGTAGCTGAGATTTCTCTTTTGGATGGTGGTGCTCTTCATTTCTTTTGCAGGGGTGGCTCAGGGAAGCCACTAAGAGTGTTTTCTTTTTACAAGTGGGGGAGCTGCAGGGGACCATCCAACCAAAATCCTTTGCTTCCTTTGACATTACAGCCACAACAACTTCGTAGCAATCCTGGATTTGCCAGAAGGAGAACATCAGTACAAGTTCTTTGTGGATGGTCAGTGGACCTACGATGCCTCTGAGGTACAATTTCCTTCCTCTCTAGATGGTATCTAAGAACCAGACACTTCCCTATAGGCCACTGCACACAAAGCCCCCAGTCCTCAGGCCACCTATTTCCTTGGCCGAGCCAGGTGATGGCACCGATTGACAATGTTAGTAGATTAAGATAAGCCACCAGTTTAGCCAGTAGATGAAGGACACAAACCAGTGATTCCATGTTCTCTAAAGCAGGAGGTCTTCCACACTGTGATTTCTACCTGTCTATCTCTTCCCAGCCAGTCGTGACCAGCCAGCTTGGCACAATTAACAACGTCATTCAGGTGAAGAAAACTGACTTTGAAGTGTTTGACGCTTTAATGGTGGATTCCCAAAAGTGCTCTGATGTGTCCGGTAGGAACCCAGTTCTTTTCTATACTGTATAGGGAGGTGGGAGCTCAAGGGTGGGGCTGTGCAGCCAAAGGCCTCTCTGGTTTGTGAGCCAAAGGCCTCAGCTCTGAATCTGGACCCCAAGTGCAGGGAACATTGAACTCACAGGGAATGGATGTGGTCACTTACTGAAATTCACCCTGCTTTGATGGATGATAGGTATTTTGTTTGTGATCACAGGATTCAGATCTGGAAAAGGCTTTGGGACCAGTCTCTGAGCCAGTCCTGTTTTGTACCAAGGAGGAAACTGAGGCCCAGAAAAGTAGAATGGCTTCCCTGGGGTCATGGGAGCATTAAGCTCAGAAACCAACATCAAAACCTGTTTCCTTTGTCTCTCAGATCAGCATCACTGCTGATTCACTGGCATTTCTGTTCTTTTATGACCCTCCCCTGGAGACCAGCCCCATAGAAGCAGACAGTGAGCACTGGTACTAGTGATCAGTCTCAAGCTGGGGACAAGCTAATGATTATGATTCATCCAAAGCATGAGTTAAACACAGCACAAACTTACTCCTAGGGAGAAGAGTTGCCAGAAGAAGCTGGCTCAGTAAGTGATCCCCATCATTGGTTAAATGATGAGACAGACCCTCAGGATGGGTGCTAGGCTGCTGCTGCCACCCAGGCTGGGTGACCAGGGTGGGTAACCTGGGCAACCGGCTGTGACGCTCACTGTGCTGGATGTGTGTCTGAGGGGGACTGGAGGATTCCGGTTTCCAGCCCACTCACATAAGCTGGCCTTATTTGTGTTGTAAATTAGTAGTTTCAGAATCGCTGAGGGGACAGGAGGAGGTGAAGCATAACTTCCTTACCTAACCACAGATAGCATGGGCTCAGGGCCGGATATGACTCTCCACTCTACCTGGCCACCTTGAACCACACTGGCCTTGTGTGTAGGAGTGGTTAGGAGGTTGTTTGCTCAGAAACTGCTTGTGTGTGGCCTTCCTTCACAGACTGTCTTCACAGGTGGCAGATTACCTCGGAACACAAATAGAACCTATAGTTCAGACTTGGAGTTGTGTTTGTAATTGAGTCTTTATACAAACTGCCCCTCCCCTCCTTGCATGGGAGTTTTAACCAATGATGGGGATCACTTACTGAGCCAGCTTCTTCTGGGAACTCTTCTCCCTAGGAGTAAGTTTGTGCTGTGTTTAACTCTATCCAGGTAGGAAGGCGTTTATGACTGAAGTAGAGATGGTTTCTTATTATTTCTGATCTAGGCAAACAGCAGCCTACTTACTCTGCTTTCTGTGGAGGCAGACTTACTAGGCAGTTACTTACTAGGCAACATAACTTAGAAGTCCTTACTTCCAGTGAGATCTTCTCGATATTAATTGCCTTCTGGGAGAAAACTGTACCTTAACTTTTTGGGTTCTCATGGCTCTCCATTCTACTTGGTTTTCCACATCGAATGCCTTTCCTAGCTTCTCCTTGCTGTGACTGTGGTTAGGTTATAAGAGTGTGAGCAAGCTCCTAAGGAAATGAACATCCTGGGAATTGGTGGTCTGCTAACTCAGAGGAGGAGGATTCCTCAGACTTTACTTTGAAACCAGCCTCACAGCTAAACAGTCACCTTGGCACAATTCCCACTCAGTCATGCATGACCTCTCAAGCTGAAGCTGGAAAGGTGGTGGTGAAGAGGCCTTGGCACCATCCCTTGACGATTGAGGCACCTTTATGGCACCACCGAATCCTCAGGTAGAGGTCACTCAATCCAGCCCAGGCCATCTGCCAAGCTCTGGATGGCCAGCAGTCATCTGGATTATCCTAGAACAGCATTGAATACAAGACCAAAAAGAAGCTTTTCATAAAGTTGTGTATAGAAAAAAGTTTTAAAGGGCACTGACAGTTCTGGACCCCTTGATGTCTCAGCTGGTGCCTCTGGCTCAGGCTTTGCTTCTTTGTTCTGACTGAAATCTCAGCAGAGGGTTTGCTGGAGCTCACTGGAAGGAGCTTAGGTCATGATCCACACGGGTGGGGAAGGGCGGTGACTGCCTGGCTCTCACTGGCAGGTTTGCACTGCATGTCTGTCTGTGCCCTGATGCCAGGGCCTCAGTGGCCACTTTTGAAACGTGCCAATCCCCTAACCAAAGTCTAAAGGGCTTTCTGGTGATTCTCTGGGAAGCTTCGTTCCCTTTAACTCTGTGGTGTAGAGAAAACAAAGGAAGACCCAAACCACTCAGTGTAGCCATCAGTCAGATGAGCTTTTCTCATCAATATCAGCTACTTAAACCTCTTTTTTAATCACATTCTTCTTGGCAGAGCTGTCGAGTTCGCCGCCAGGACCCTACCATCAGGAGCCCTATGCTTGTAAAGCAGAGGAGCGTTTCAAAAGTCCACCCATCCTTCCCCCACACCTGCTCCAGGTCATCCTGAACAAGGACACTGGCATCTCGGTGAGTAGAGAAGCTTTGCTTCTTGCAGCTGCTCTGTGCCTAGGGCAGGGGTAGGGGGTTCCCATTCTCTGGCCTTTCTCTTTGGACTTGTGGACTAAGCTGCTCCAGCAGCCAAAGGGCACTTAGCTGTCAGGTACGAGATATTTATTCCACTTTTTTGGTTTCCATTTTGCAGGATAATTCCTGTTATTCAACTAAACTCTCTTCTTGTATGATTAACTGTGTGGAAATGACCTGGCCTTTCTGTCCTTTGAATAAGTTGTGCTCCACAATCCTGGAGCCAGAAGGTTATAGTATCAGAAGACACATTGCCCTTCCTCTGTCTACCCCCATACCAAGAAAACAAATGTCTCCCAGCTGATCAGAGGGTTAAGGGGCCTTGCTTATGATTCAGGGCAACCTTTCAGTCTGTTAGAAAGAAGTGTTACTAGTTTAGTTATCCAGCTCAGTCTGTCTTGTGAGAGGTGACTATTCTGACACAACCAGAATTAGCTTGTGCACTTGGCACATCCTCTTCCAGATTGGGGGTCAAGAACCCAGGGTTTTATTGACTTTCCCAGATTCCACAGAGACCAAGGTTACCAAAACTGCCCTGATAGGAGAGAGCAGGTTGGTTTCTTTCACTTTGGACTGATGGCTGATGGAGTGAAAGACTTTTAGGCTAACACTAGGAGGGCTTTTCCATGATGGAAAATTGATGTTGGACACATAGCACGAGTGAGTCACAGATTCAGTGCCTGCTCTCCTGCTTTCCCCACTAGTTGCTGTTCTCTAACACCCTCCTTGGCATATGTTCCTCCAGAGTGTTTGAGAGGGCAGAAGCCTAAAAGTTTAAAGCCAACCAGGGCCTGTTTTCTGTATTCTACCCCTATGATGTCCATGGCATAAAGTCACCCTGCTGTCCACATTCCCAGGCTGCTCTGCTGAATAAGAGACATTTAAGTCATTTAAGAGGTCCTTAAAGAAAAGGAGTTTCCAGCGCCCCCACCCCTCTCTTCTCTCCTCTCTCTCTCTCTTTCCTCTCCCTCTGCTTGCTCCCTCCCCCCCGCCCTCTCCTTTCTCATGCACTCACTGTCTCTCCTTTCCCCTCTCTTTCTCCCCCTCTGTCCCCTATTCTGCTGTCAGGGGCAGGGAAGAGAAAGCACACCCCTTTTCCCACCCAGGGAGAGTTCGTGGGGTCTGACATGGCTTTCCTCTTTGCATGCCCACAGTGTGACCCAGCTTTACTACCGGAGCCCAACCATGTCATGCTGAACCACCTGTATGCCCTCTCCATCAAGGATGGCGTGATGGTGCTCAGCGCCACCCACCGCTACAAGAAGAAGTACGTCACCACCTTGCTGTACAAGCCGATATGAAGCCCCCAGCCAGCCACCTGTGCCAGGGAGGCGCAGAGATGATGGCGCGGCACGACCTGACCCATCTGCAGCTGATTCACGCCACAGGAACTGCCCCACACGGTCTTCATTCCACACTCTTCTGAAACATTTTCCACCCACCCTGCTTGAAGATCTCATTTTGGCAAGGCTGCTCCTGAGGAGCCAGGCCGGCCGCTCTGGCCGCTGACTGACCGTAAAACCTTCTATCGTTTACCGCAGTGGGGAGAGCATAAAGGTAGGCGCGGAATATTGGCCAGAGCCCAAAGCACAAGGAAACCCGTGTGCCCTGTTGGAGACACGCACTCTAACAGGCACCAGGCACTCTCCCAAAAAATAAGAATAAGTTAAGCCCAGACCCCAGTTGTGGGCTACTTTGTTATCTCAGGTAGCTGGGCCCGACAAAGGGGCTTTCCTTACTAGTGATTTTTCCGTCACTTTTCGTAGATGCAACAGCCAGGGTAGTGGCGACGTCTCTGTGTGGTAGGTCTGCCCCCTTTTGGCTGGCAGCAAGCTTGCACGAGGAACTCTGGCCCTGGCCCTCACGCACACCAAGCACATTGTAAAGCCAAAATCACTGCGGGGAGGGGACGGGTGAGGGGTGTATATAGTAGAGATGTACTGATGAAGGCTTGTAAAGGCATTTTCTTTTTTTACTCACCAACACTTGGGTGTGGATCATGTGAAAAGGGCCCCTCGGACCCATCCCAGCCGTGGCCAGGCTGCCCAGAGGACTGAGCAGTGCACCCATGGGTCACCGCTTGTTCCAGGTTCAGGCTGTTGCTTGGGGTTGTTTCTAATCATCCAGTCTGTCCTACGGTCGCCAGTGACCCTCAGAACCTGTGTAGCTGAGATCTCAGAACCAGACGATCATGGAAGGCCCCAGCAGGTGCCAGCCATTCAGCAAAGCTTCTGTTTTTGAAGAGAACATAGATTTTCCAGGGTGAGTGACCTCACAAGGAAATGCCAGCAGGACTCGGTCCTCCTGTGGACCCGGGTCCCCAAGCCCACCCTTGTTACCTCACTCCAGTGTTCATTTGCTCAGTGCTCTCAAGCCTTCAGGCGCTCACGCCTTTCGTATCTTGTGGAAACACTGAATCACTGTCACCTTGTCATACCTCCTAAACAGGTTTAAATAAAACTTTTTGTAAAAAAATGCTGTCGATGCACTTGAGTCCACGATTCGGGAGGTGCTGGGTATTGTGAGGGCTCTTGCCAGTCAGATTGTTACCATTCGATCGGTGACCTGACCACGTCACAGGTGCTCAGAGTGGGCAGGAACCTCACAGCTGTGGGGAGGATAAACAGAGCAGTTGTGGGCTGGACAGCGTCTGTGGGAAGGCCTCTGAGGAGGAGGAGGCATCCCTTCCTCCCAAGGCAGGATGTTCTGGGAGCCATCCCTCACTGTGAGCTTAAAGCTGCCTCTGGTGCTCTTAGCCCTTCCCTAGCGGCCAGAGAGACCAACCCTGCACATGATAGAAGAGCTTGAGGACCTAGCATGTTCCCACCTGAGTTCTCAGGCTAAACATCTGCAGAGTTCCTGCCACTGGACTGCTTGACATGAACTCAAAGCCCTTTACCATGCCAATTGCCTTCTTCTGGATGCACTAGAGCTCATCAATGCCTTTCCTAAACTGAAAACCAGTAATCATTTAATACTGTGTGCCAGGCACTGCGCTAAGTGCTGAGGTGGCAAAAGGAGGCAAAGGACTGTCCATGCCCTCAAGGAGCTTACAGTCCAATGGGGGGGGGGGGAGAGTGCAATATGCGAATCTGTACAAAAGAAGCTGTTGGATACAGGATAAAAAGGAAAAAATTCCTGACAATGAGCCCAGGATTCCAGTTGTGGCCTGAGTAGAGCTGAGGACCACAGGATGAGCCCCTCTTTATCCTTGGAATCCAGGCCTCAGTGCAGCCTGAGATCCCATCACTCATGCAGAATGAGAGGACTCCTCAGGCCCTTCCTGCCCTACATCTGCCAGTTTTTTATCTGCTACGTTAACATGGATTAAAACCCTTAGGTCTTTTTTTTTTCTTTTTGACAATCTCCTAGCCGAGGCTCCCCCATCTTCTTAGGTGTGGCATAGATTTTTTTCATGCCCTAATGGGAGATTTACATTGAACAGATCTGGTCCATTGTTGTATCCCGGACCCTGTTCCTCCTAGGTTTCTCATTTGTCAATTGGATAAGCGTGCCACTTAGGCCTTTCTCTATGTCATTTTGTCAAATGCTTTGCTAAAATCTAAAAAACTATATTTCCCCGACATACTAGTTATAGTAACTGTCAGGGGGAAAGAAGAGGTTAAGCAAGAGTGATTTAATGACAATTGGCCTCTGGTTAGCACTGCTTCTTTTTCTAGAATTCCTCCAGAAAATGAAGTAATATTAGTAAAGTGTTTAGTATAGTGCCTGGCACATAGTAGGTGCTTAATACTTCTTCCTTTCTTTCCCCTATAGAGTATATTCACTTTATTTTTTTTTTAACTGGGACATTTGCCTTTTTCCAATTCTGTGCTACCCTATTTTCCATGATAGCTATTTTTAAAACTAAATTTGAATTATCTTGTTTTTAGAGCGCCAGCATTTCTCCCAGAATTCCTTCCATTTTCTCTTCCCAGAGAGTGGTAACATGTAACAAACACTTTTTTTTTTTTTTGAGGCAATCGGAATTAAGTGACTTGCCCAGAGTCACATAGCTATAAGTCTCTGAGGCTGGATTTGAACTCAGATCCTCCTGACTCCAGGGCCAGTGCTCTCTCTACTGTACCACCTAGCTGCCCCTAACAAATACTATTTTTAAAGGGGAAACAAAAAGGAAAAGGAAAAAAATCAACAAAACAACACACTGGAAAAAGTCTGAACCATATGCCATGAGGGTGGAGGAGTGAGGTTGGGCTGTCTTTTCGTGTCTCCTATTTGGGGCCAGGGTTGTTCTTCATAACTTGGTGACATTCACTTTTGATGATTGTCTGATGGTTGTCTTTTGCATTCACTGTTCGTAGTCCTTTGTCAGCTGTTTTCTTGGCTCTACATCATTTCACCTAAGTCTTAATGTGCGTCTCACAGCACGGTAATATTCCATTATATTCATAACCACAACTTGTTTAGCCATTCCCCACTCGATGGGCATACTCCCTTTTCCAGTTTTTGCTAGTACAAAAAAAGTGCTTCTATAAACATTTTGGTGCATATGGGATCTATCTTCTTACCAGTAACTTCCTTGGGGTATATATTCCCAGCAATGGAGTCTCTGGGTCTAAGGCTTTGGACATTCCAGTTACTAAATTTGCATAATCCCATATTGCTTTCCAAAATGGTTATAAGGATTCGCAGCTCCACCAACAATGTACTAACCTGCTTATCTTCCCACAGCCTCTCCAATATTGACTACTCCTATCTTTTGGCATTTTTGCCAATTTGCTTGGGTGTGAGATGAAACCTTAGGGTTGTTTTGATTTGCATTTCTCTTATTAGTGATTCAGAGCTTCCTTTCATGTGGTTAGTAATAGCTTGCAATTCATTCAAGAACTGTTCCCACCCTTTGGCCACTTATCTACTGGGGAATGGATTTTGGTTTTGTGTGTAATATTTGTTATGTATCATGTTTATTTTCCATATATGTGTGTGCATACATATCTGCATGTTTCCTGTGTTTTTGGATTTCAAATCCTTATCTGAGAAATTTGACACAAAGATTTTTTTCCTCCATTTGGCCACTTCCTTTATCCTAAATGCATTGATTTCAGTTGTGCAGAAACTTTTCAGTCACAGTGATCCATTTTACCTTACCTAATAATCTCTATCTCCTTTGGTTTCTCCACGATCTTTCAAACATGACTAAAAGTGGCTCAGTAGTCACTTGTACCTGAGAATCTGGTTCATTTGACCTGAGTGACTTCAGTTCAGCCATAGAAGAGATGCCATGAAGATACCTTAAATTCAGCACCCATTCTCTTTTCCCCCAAACTCTCCCCTCTTCCAAACTCTTTCTATTACTGTTCAAGTGCCCTCACTAATGTTTGCCAAAAAAGACTATTTTATGGAGAACTCACAAGGCAGATGCTCACATGATAGTCAGAAGAAGAGACATAAGGAAACTCTCAAGGTCTCTCTGAAGAACTTTAGAATTGTCAGACATGATAGACGCTGCCACAGGACCACCCAGCATGGCGTGCCCACGTCAAAGAAGGCACTGTGCTCTGTGAGCGAAGCGGAATTGCAGTAGCTCAAAAGAAATGTGAGATTCGAAAATTTAGAGAACTCCACTCCAAATATCCATGTGGACTATATGTGTTCAACCTATGGTAGAGCCTTCTGAGCTTGTATTCATCTGATCAGCCATGATTGCACACACTGTAACTTGACTCTAACATAGTGATGTCACTTCGGTCCTCTTCGAAAACAAAGGACAACAATCAACCAATTACTGTCAAGGCTACCACCATCTTCTTTGTAAACTAGGTGTCCTCAGTTTCTCTCTTACCTCTCCTCGTCCCCCAAATCCAATCTGTTTCCAAGTCTTATCAATTCTACCTTCATAAAGGCTCTCATAGCCATTCCCTTCTGTCCTCTGACATGGCCACCACCTTGGTATAGACTATTATCGCCCCACCCCTGCTCTATGGTAATAGAACCTGCTGATTGATGTCCCTGCCTCCAGCCTCTCCCCGCTCCAGTCTAAGCAATAAATCCCAGTGACTCCCCATTACCTCTAGAATCAAATATATCTTCTTGTTAGCTTTTGAAGCCCTTCATAACCTGTCCCATATCTCTCCAGTCTTCTGCCCCTTGCATCCCTCCACATACTCTACAACCTGACTTCTTCAAACAAGATACTCCCTATCCTAACTGGAGGCATTTTCTCTGGCTTTCCCTCAGAGACCTGAAACGTTCTCCCTCCTCATCTCCCACTCTCGGCTCCCCTGGCTTCCTTCAAGTCGCAGCTAAAACCCCACCTTCTACAAGAAGCCTTTCCCCATCCCCCTTAATGCCCATGCCCTCCTTCTGATGATCTCCAATTTGTCCTGTCTACATCTTAGTTGTTTGCATGTTGTCTCCCCCATTAGACTGAGTTCTCTGAGGATAGGGACCATGTTTCTGCCTTTCTTTACTCATCTCCAGCACTTAGCACAGGGCCTGACCCACAGTAGGTACTTAGTGCAGCTGGCTGCTTGGCTTTACTTATCTTGGGTATCAACTGCCTATTTGCCACTTTCTTTGTCATGTCCAGTGTGAAGATCATTCTTTTCACGAGAGAAAACCAAATGAACTTGAACCAAACATTTCTGTCACCCATTATCTTTGTCCTATCCACTGCCCAAATAATAATTTTGTCCTGTTGGCCCTTGTCCCCATAGTGGGAAAAAAAAAAAAACCTTTGTGTTGTCTTTAACTTTCCTCACTAACCTCAGCTCATTCCTAGCTTTATTTTATTTTCTCTTAATAGTATTATATATTTTTTTTCCAATTACATGTCAAGACAATTTTTAGCATTCATTTTTACAAGATTTTTTGAGTTGCAAATTTTTCTCCCTTCCTCCCTCCCCTCTTCCTAAAATGGCAGGCAACTTGATATAGGTTATGCATGCACTATCATGTAAAACATTTCCATATTAGTCACAGTCGTGAAAGAACAGATCAAAAGGGAAAACAAAAAACAAAAAAAAATAAAATAAGTGAAAAAAAATATGCTTCAATCTGCATTCAGAGTCCAGTTCTTCATTTGGATGTAGATGTTTTCCTTTGTGAGTCCTTTGTACTCGTCTTGGATCATAGTGTTGCTGAGAAGAGCTGAGTCATTCATAGTTGATCATCACACAATGTTGCTGATATTGTGCACAATGTTTCCCTGGTTCTGCTCATTTCACTTTGTATCAGTTCATACAAATCTTTCCAAGTTTTTCTGAAATCTGTCAGCTCATCATTTCTTATACCATAATAGTATTCCATTACATTCATATACCACAACTGGTTCAGCCATTTCCCAATTGATGAGCATCCTCTCAATTTCCAATTCTTTGCCACCACAAAAAGGGCTGTTATAAACATTTTTGCACATGTAGGTCCTTTTCCCTTTTTTATGATCTTTTTTGGAATACAGACCTAATGGTGGTATTGCTGGATCAAAGGATATGCATAGTTTGGTTGCCCTCGTAGTTTGAAATTGCTCTCCAGAATGGCAGGATCAGTTCACAACTCCACCAGTAGCGCATCAGTGTCCCAGTTTTCCCACATCCTCTCCAACATTCATCATTTCCCTTTTTTGTCCTATTAGCCAATCTGACAGATGGTACCTCGCAGTTGTTTGAATTTGCATTTCTCTAACCGGAAGTGATTTAGAGCACTTCTTCATATGCCTATAGATAGCCTTGATGTCTTCATCTGAAAACTGCCTAGGTTTGTTTTTAAATTTTATTTTCAATTAACAAGTATTTATTTTTCTCTCCCTCCATCCTTCCCCAAAGGGAAAAAGATAAAAACCCAAAATCCTTGTAAATCAAATCAAGTGAACATGTTGGCTATATTCCAAAATTGGCGGCATTGTTGGACACCTGGAATCTTGATTGGTCAATACACCAATCAGCATTCTTACGTGTTTCAATGTTGTTTGTCTTTACAAAGTTGTCGTTGTTGCTGTTGTTCGTGTCTGACCCTTCATAATCCCATTTGGGATTACCTTGAAAAAGGCACTGGAGTGGCTTGCCATTTCCTTCCCCAGCCCATTTGACAGATGAGGAAACTGAGGCAAACAAGGTGAAGTGACTTGCTCAGCGTCACACAGCTAGTAAGCATCTGAGGCCACATTCGAACTTGGGTCCTCCCGACTTCAGGCCCTGCACTTTATCGACTGTGCCACCTAGCTGCCTGGTGTTGTTATTGTAGACATTATTCGAATTCTACCCATTTCCCTTTGCATCAGGTCATCCAAATTTCAGGTTTCTGTGAAACCATACTTTTCATCATTTCTTTTGGTACAATAGTATCCCATTGCAATCATTTCCCATAACTTGTTCAGCTGTTCTCCAATGAAGAAGAACCTTCTGATTTCCAGTTCTTTGCCTTTGAAAAAAGAGCTGCTATAAACAATGATTTGGTGGGAGAAGTCACCAAACTGTTCCTGCCATTTGACTCAATCAATGTTCCTGCTCCTGGGTATTTGTCCCCAAGGTAGGGTTGGAGCAAGAAATACAAAATATTCACTAAACCATTTTTTTTTAAAGTAGAGTCTTATTTTTTCAATTTAATTTTTTCTGATTAGCGAGCACTTTCCTCTCTTCCTCTTCCAACTGAATATAAACAGAAGTTCATACCACATTCCTACACTGTTCACATCCCTTCTGCATTTCCAATCCATCCCCTCTCTTTGGGTGATGCAGGTTGCCGGATTTGTCAGGAAGACCAGAGTTCAAATTCTGCCTCAGAGTAGCTATGTGCCCCTGGACAAGTCTGTTGTGTCTTGGATGCATGCACAGGAAGACAGCAGGTACCTCTCTTGTTGTCCAGAGGGCGGACAGAGATGCGTTGGGACACTGGGCAGAGAGCCCCGGAGCATCTGCCTCCTCTGATAGCTTCTCTGGCCCTCCTTTGTCGTTTCTCAAATTTATTTTTTTGGTTCCTAATGGACAGTTGTCCTTCCCCTTCTCTACCTTCTCATCTTACCAAGCCTGTCTGCCTGGACCCATTGACAGAAGGGGAGGGCCCTGGGCTCCAGAGCAATCTGTTTAAAGAGGCAACTCAGCAGTGTTCCTCCCCTTTCCCACCAGCAACACTGCTTCGAGATTTCTCTGAACTCTCCAAAATGCCCCAGGCTCCAGGGACTCTTTCCCCCCAAACCTTCTTCAGCTCTTTTTTAGGGTCATGTTCCCCAGTTAGAGCATAAGCTCTTTAGGGACGGACACACACACACACACACACACACACATACACACCCCTTTATTCTTGCACACCTTTATTCCTGATAACTCTTCTCTGGAAGAGACCAGACTGGGAGGGTGGCATCCCTTGGCAGTGCAGAAATGTACCCATCGTTCAGATTGTCACTGCTTTCCACACTCACTGAGACTCTCAGCTTTATTTTTCCAGCCCCTCATTAAGACCTCCTCTTAAGAACTTTACAGCCACGCCCTACTCAGAGCATGTCCAGGGGGAGACCCGAGTCCAAAAGCTGGCTCTCCCACTCGTTTTTATGACCTCGAAGAGGTCACATAAACATCTGTGCCAGTAGCACAGTGGACATGCTGGACCCGGAGTCAGGGAGGCCTGAGTTTCAATACAAGCCTCAGGCACTTAGGGTGTTAAATTCTATCTGCTTTTTTCTCTCCTGAAAAATGGACACCCACCTCCCGGGGTTGTGCGTATAAAATGAAATGCTCGTGAAGCGTTTAGCACAGGACCTGGGACATGGTAAGTGCTATACAAATGTTCATTGTTTTGTTGTCATTCAGCCATTTTTCAGTCACGTCTGACTCTCTGTGACCCCATTTGAGGTTTTCTTGGCAGAGATACTGGAGTGGTTTGTCATTTCCTTCTCCAGCTCACTTTATAGATGAGGAAACTGAGGCAAACAGGGTGAAGTGACTTGCTCAGGGTCACACAGCTAATGAGTGGCTGAGGCTGGATTTTGAACTCAGGAAGATGTGTCTTCTTGACCCCAGGCCTGGCGCTCTATCGACTATGGTGCCACCTAGCTCCTCTGTAAAAAGTAGTTCTCCATTTCCTTCTCCAGTGGATTAAGGCAAACAGAGGTTAAGTGACTTGCCCAGGGTCACACAGCTAATATCTGAGGTCATATTTGAACTTAAGTCCTCCTAACTCTAGGCCTAGGCCTCTATCCACCAAGCCACCTAGCTCCTATAAATATTAGCTATATATATGTGTGTGTATATATAGTTGTGGTTATTAATAAAATGGGAATAATAAAAGCATCTACCTCATTGGGTTACAAGGATAAAATGAGATATTTGTGAAGCATTTAGCATATAAGTGCTATATATATATGTTAGCTATTTATTATTTTTATTTCAATAAAGAGATATTAAAAGCATCCATCTCATAGGGTTTATAGGGACAAGAGAAGCACTCTGCAAGGCTTGCCAATCTCCTTCACAATTTTTTTCTCCTTATTTATCTCAAGTCTCTCTCTCTTCCACTCTTTTCCCAACAGAAGTCAGAAGCAGAATGTCTTAACTTTGTAGAAAATTCAATTCCACAAGCAAATATCTATTAGGTGCTAGCTAAACAATGAGGAAACAGGACAAAAAGGAAACCATTTCTGCCTTCAAGAAGCGTATGTTCTTCTGGGAGGATACATCCTGTACACAGAGAATAAATGCACGGTAATTTCAGGAAGGCATAAGTAATCACTGGCAACTTCAGGAGAGATGGGTCGTCAGGAAAGGGTTCACATAGGAGGTGGCAACTGAGCAGAACACTGAATGAAGCTAGGGATTCTTCACAGGTGGAAGAGAGGAAAGGATGCATGGATGGAACATGTGGGTGACTATAGGAATGGAATGTAGGCTAATCTTATATGCAGAAGAATAATATGAATTAAGTCTAGAAAGGTAAGCTGGAGTCAGATGTTGGGGCATTTTAAACGTCGGAACGAGGAGTTTACATTTTATTCTTGAGGCAGGGGGAGCTCCCGAAAGTTTGTGACCTTCAGTGACATGAGAATGCACTGGTGTCTTGGGGAGATTATTGTGGTCAGCGTGTGGAGGACAGATTAGAGAGGAGAAAACCTGGAAGCAAGGTGCTCTATTAGACTCCAAATGAGAGGTAATGAGGACCTGAGCTGGGCTAGTGGCGATGTGAGGGGATAGAAGCAAGGGAAACAGATATGAGAAATGTTAAGGATAAACCTGAGTTGGCAAACCTTGGTGACTGCAAGAATTCTGGTGCCTTAAACAAAGGTTAAGAAGAAAGTGATAGATCCTGTTTCAGACATGTTGAGTTTGAGATGGGAAAGCCAAGTGGAAATGGTAACAGGAGGCTGGAGATGAGGAGGAATATTTTTATATTTGATATAATAGAGACTTGGGAGGAGGGAGGTGTCATCTTCATAGATATGAAACTGACCCCATGAAAATCACCAGAGAGTATAGAGAATAAGCTTGAAATAGACATGCAACTGGATTATTGAAGGTCATGTCACAAAAAACCTTAGAACAGAACCAAATCAAATATCTTTCATAGCCACAGGGCTGCAGTCGGAATTCTTAACCAAACAAAGGATAAGACAAGCACAAAACGTAAACCATATCATCTCAATTACATGAAACCGAAAAGTTTTTATATGAAGAAAATCAAGGTGACTAGATAAGAATAAAAACTGTCATTTGAGGGGGAAAAAAAATCTTTGCATTAAATAGCCCCTATTAGGGCTATATATATGAAATCCAAGATACATAGGTAGCTAAACACAAAATATTGTCGCAAAGGTCTTAGCACAGTTTTCAGTTGTTGAAGTGGTTAAAGTTTAAAACTACACTATGATTCTTTTGGGAGACCCTGAATAGGCTTTCAAGAGCCATTCCCTAATAGATAAGTAGTCAAAAAATAGGAGTAGTTATCAAAAATAAATTGAAAAATGACTAACAACATGAAAGACTGATCTGAATCAATAATAATTACAGAAATACATATACAACCTTGAGGTCTAATCCCATGCCCAGCAAATTGCCACTGATGACAAAAGATGGAAAAAAACAATGCTGGAGAGGCTGTAGAGAGAGAGGCACATTAATACACTGTTGGTAGTCCAACCATTTTTGGAAGTAGTTGGGAATTAGGTTAAAAGTGATTGAAATGCTCATAACTTTTGACCCAGAGGTCCCACTGGTAGGCAATTCCCTATGGATATCGAAGATCAAAATTGAAGCTTTCATACATGAAAAAATTTAGCAGCTCTTTTTGCAGGAGCAAAGAGCTGGAGACCAAAGTGGCTAGTAATTTGGTTAAAGAAGTTGTGGTACATGAATGTAATGCCAGTGGCTCCATTATCCATCAGTGCTAAGTAGTTTAGAGCCACCATAGGTCTTTGGCCCATAAATAGTCTTCAGGGCATCATAAAAGCATTTTGGATTGTTGCTATTAGTGTAAACCAGAATTTCATCTGCCTTCTTATGGAGCCAAGAATCCTGCATTTCCCTAAGCGTCGCTGGCACTTTACTTTTTGACAGTTAAATGCTGCCTTCTCAGAGATAAAGGAACTATTCTGCTGATAAACCCTGTGGAGTTCTCATTTTTCGTTTAGCAGCTTCTGGATTTCCCCAACATTTTTGTCAAACCAATCTTGATGTTTGTGAGCATTCTGGCCTTGATGAGTAAATGCAGTGTTGCACAACAAATCTCTGAAAGCTGCCTACTGCTTTTCTACTCTACCATTGCCAACTGCGTTGGCTCAGCTTTCCCTCCAAGTTAGCAAGGAACTGTTCCAGCTCCAAGAAGCTGTTGACATTGAGTCTTCTGATAGTCGCCATACCTTAGGGCCACTGTTTTTGTTGAATGTGAATGTTTAGCTTGGAGATGTCTATGATAGGTCCAGCACTCTGCGCCACACACCACCTTTGTTACTCTCACATCCTGTCTGTCTCTTCTTACGATGGCATACACGGTCTACTAGATGCCAGCGTTTGCTGCGAGGGTGCATCCACCAAGTTTTATTGTGTTCAAGTAAATGGAAGACCGTACTGGTGTTGGTGATCAGAAGGTCATGAGACACACAAGTCTTCAGTTGGGGGGATAGGCATCCTAAACTCAACATTTGCAAAAGAAAACTCAACGCCTTTCCCTGAAAACCTTTCCCCTTCCCAACTTGCCCCGTTGAGGGTACAATCATTGTCCTAGTCACCCAGGTTCACGATTTCAGTGTCAACTTTGATTCTTAGCCTAACTCATATTTCACCTCATACATCTGTTCTGTTGTCAAACCTTGTCATTTGTATCTTCATAGCACCGTTCATGTTGCCTCCTAAATGGCCTTCTCGATTCAGGTCTCTCCCCACTCCCACTTGCCAGAGTTTTTCCTATGGAACAAGTCTGACCTTAGTACTGCCCCACTCAATCAGTTCCAAAATTTGCCTCCAGGATCTACTGGTGGTAGTAGAAACAGCAGAAGTAATGACAGTAGTAGCAGCAGCAGCAGCAGTAATTAATAATAATAGCATTTTTATCATTTCTGTGTGCTACAATTCATAATTTCATTGTGCTAAAGCACTTGATAAATATTATCTCATCTGATCCTCACAACAACCTTGGGAGGTAGGTTCCTATTTTACAGATGAGATCATTGAGGCTGAAAAAGATTAAGTATCTGAGGCAGAATTTGAAACCAAGACTTCTTGATTCCAGATCCAGCACCCCCCCCCCCCATTACCCCCGCTGCCTCCGTGACAGAAGGACAAAGGCTTGGGTGAATTCTGTAGCCTTGTTCTTGTTTCCTAATCCTCTGGAAAGCCTGGACTTACTTGTGCCCCTGGGAAAGGCAAACACCCAGGACAGGGATGTCTCCAGGATACTGGCAGTTCCTATTGCTGTTGTCTAGTTGGCTTCTCAGTCATGCCCGACTCTCCACGGCCCCATTTGGGGGTTTCTTGGTAAAGATACTGGAGTGGTTTACCATTTCCTTCTTCAGCTCATGTTATAGATTAGGAAACCGATGCAAACAGGGTGAAGTGACTTGCCCATGGTCACACAGCTAGTAAGTATCTGAGGCCACATCTGAACTCGGGAAGATGAGTCTTCCTGACTCCAGGTCTGGGGTCTGTCCAGTGCATCACCCAGCTGCCCCTCATGCTCAGGTAGGGGAGCAGTAAATAAAAAAACAGGTCATTTTTTCTGAGTTGTTTGCATCCTGACCTCCCTCCTGTCCCCCAAAAGGGCCTGCCAAGCCAATAGCGTCACATTAATCATTGACAGAATGAAGTAAAACCATGACGTCGAACAGTGCTCTATTTCTCTTTTCTCCTAAACCTTCTAAAGGAAGCAAACCATTCCCTCTGGTGGGTAGTGAAGAACATTTCCGAATCCAGCCTCTGGGGTCCTTAGCCCAAGAATCTCTGTCTGCGCTTCCCCTGTCACAAGGAGAACAAGAATGACCACCGAGATGTTTGTCCCCTAGAACAGCTTAACTCCACTGCCAAAGAAAAGCTTAGCCAGATCCATCACAGTGATGGGGCATCACTGCAAACAGTTAAGCCTTAGATCTGTGCAAAAGACTTCTCCAGGTCACATAGCTAGTGCAGGGTCTATTCAGGGTCTATTCAAAAGGCCAGGGTTGGAACAGAACATCCTTTCTGCTCTTTTAATGACTCTTTCAAAACCTCCCTGAAACTCAGCAATTCGGGTCTAGTTTTAATATGCAAGTTGTGTCTGAATCATCCTAACACAAAACTAGAATTGTGATTGTAGGAAAGTGACGTCGGACTTTTTGCAAAGAGAACTCAGTTCCAACAAAGCTACTTGGCACGGCACTAAAATTCAGAGCAGAGTTTCACCTACTTCTAAAATGCATCTCAAGTGTTATTTTCAGAAAGTTTTAGGACAGCTACTGAAAAGAGGCAATATGGGATGCTGGGGAGAGAACTGGATTGGGAGAACCAGGCTCCAATTCCAGTTTGGACTTTCCTTGGGCAAATCTGCTCAGCATCCTGCTCCACAGTGAAAACTGAGGGACTAGAGATACTCAACCAACATTTACATTAAGTACAATGGGGAGAGCACTGTACGAAAAGAAGAAAGGCTGAGGCTTGCTCCCTTCATTATACAACTCCAGTGCAACACAAGGTAGGGTGCAGTGGAGCAAGGGAGAGATCCAGACCAAGTGCTCGAGAAATCTGTGACAGAACCCAGAAGGGGTCAACCGAGCTGAGCCCTGAAGGAAGAGATTCTGAGACGAGGCATTAAGAAGGGCATTCCTGGAATAAGGGATGACATAATAATAGCAAGCATTTCTGGAGTGCTTTAAAAACATTATCTCACTGATCCCCTGGGAGGTAGGTACTGTTACTATCCCCATTTTACAGGTGAGGAAACTGAGGCAAAGAAGAGGTGAGTGGCTTGCCCGGGGTGACCCAGATACTAAGTGCCTGAGGCAGGATTTGCCCTTCGGTCTTCCTGCCTCCAAACCCAGTGCTTGAATCAACAGGTCAGGGAGCATCAAGGAGTCGAACGTGCCTGGATTATAGGCAAGGCCAGGAAAGTGGGCTGGTGCCTTACTAAGGCAGCCCTTGAACCCTGTCGGAGAGCGTCCAGGGTCTCCCGGCAGCAACAGGGAGCAACCACAGATTTTTGAGCAGGACAGACCTGTGCCTTTGGAGGGTGGACTGCAGGGGGAGGAACTGGGGGAACCTCAAGGAAACTCTTACTCTATATGGTTCAGGCAAGAGACAAAGAGGCCTCCAAGAGGCTGAGAGCCAACGGTGAAGTGGGGGAGACAGGAAAAGAGGTTGCTAGGAACTTAAGAACAGGCCCCGTAGTGAGATGAACATGCGGCCACAGGCTCAATCAATGTTGGGCAAGTTTAACCCCAAATTTGGCTTCTACACCAATTAGTATCACTGGCAAAGACAAATTAAGCCCTCATATAGGAAAACATCTCACAGAACTCCAACCGTGGACTTACAGGTACTCCTCGGAATCTATTCACACTAAAAGTAAACAAAATGGGAAGTTGATGCAGCTATGGTAGAGACTATGCCTGTGCAAATTGACTTTTTGTTGCAGTGTACGCACTTAAACGTGAAACTACTCGCTTTAATTCCCCTGGATCTTATCAGCTAACAGCGAGCTCTGAGCTAATCGTTTCCTTGTCCAGGGCTGAGAGGCCTGGGGCCCTATCCTGTCTTGAGGATCAAGTGACTCTAGCAAAGAAGCAACATTTATTAAGCACCTACTATGTACCAGGACCTGTGCTAAGTACCGGGGATACGAAAAGGGGCATAGTCCCTGCCTCAAGGAGCTTACAATCTAATAGAGGAGACAGCAAACAAACAAATATATACAAAGTGAGTTATATGCAGGATAAATATGGATAATTAATAGAGGGAAGGCCCTGTAATGAAGGGGAGTTGTGGAAGGCTTCCCGTAGAAGGAGGGATTTTAGTTGAGACTTAACGGAAGCCCAGGAGGTCAGTAGTCAGAGCAGAGGATAGAGAGTGTTCCAGGCATGGGGGATGGCCAGAGAAAATGTCCAGAGCCAAGAGATGGAAGATGCAGCCAAAGAGGGTGAATTTGGAGCTGAGGACCTGGTTTTGCTGCCTTCTCCCCATATGACCTGGGCCAGTCTCTTCCTCTGGAAGATGAGGAGCTGGAGCAGGGGACTTCTAATGTGCCTTCTTGCTCTAGACCTACAACCCTGAGAATGGAATCCAAACCCAGAGGCTGATGTCTTAGACTAGCAAACCCACTGATCCCACCGACCCCCATCCCTGGGGAAGGCGTTCCTCACAACCAGACACCATGGAATCAACTCAGTGCTCACAAAGGCGATGGTCTTGCATAAGGAAGGAAGAGGTCATTTCACCCAAATCAACTGCTTCAGGTAATTGCTTTAACTGACTATTTATTGTTCAACAACAAAGTCCATTTCTTTCAGGGTGGATCCTGAATTATACCTTATATTCCTTTCCTTGTCAAGAATAAAAAAGGTAATGAAGAAAAAGCTGTACTTTTGGATACCTAGAACCATAATAACTTAGAAGCATCTAAGTGCAATTTCATGTGACCATATTTCTTTCTGGGATCTTGATGGTCTCACAGAGAGCTCCCACCCTCTGATCTGATGGCTATCCACAACCACCACCACCAAAACTAAAAGTTAGTGTTGAAAAATGCACCTTTTACAATAAAAAAGTAGAAACCAATTCAATTTCCTTTGTTGTTTTTTTACGAATATAAAGTTTCTTGTAAATATGTACAGTCTTTTGAGCTATTCCTGTAGGAGGAAGCATTTCACAAATGAGACACAAGATATACACTTCTTAGGACTTGAGAAGCCCATTTCTCATGGAGATCTAAATGAAATGCGAAGACTGAAAGACCAATTTCAATGACCTTTCAAAATACTTGTGGACCAAGAGGCAAAACTTCAGCAAATTTTCAGTCAAATCTTCTGCTCTCAGTGGGGAGTTAAAGTATAAGAAAAAGAAAAGAAAAGAAACAACAAACAAAACCCAAAACTTTTGACAACACAAAAGCCACACCAATCAAGACATTTGCCAGGTCCAGATGACTATGAGTTTCCCAGAAATCTGAAACACATGAGCCGGAGGGAGGAGACAAACAGAGAGGACCAGAGGACCTGGGCTGGAGGGCAAACTGGAGATTAAGCTACACTAGATCCCTAAGAAGTGAGTAGCTATTTTTGGCTCTGACTGTGACTGAAACCAATTCACAATTCACACCAGCCAGCCACGATAGTCATCACTGTGCCTTGATTGTTGGCAGATGCTGATTCAAAGTCACGGCAGAGCAGGGGAAGCCAGAATTGAGGCTGCCAGGGAACCTGCCGGCTGCAGAAGCACTTGATTATCTAGGTTCTCCAAGGCCAGGGAGCTCACCTTCTTAATTAACAGACAAGGAGAAAGCAAGACAAGACCACACTGCACCTAAGGAACACAGCCTCAACGTGGGGCTTCCTGATCACGGGCTTGGCCGGAGGGAAAGGCCCTGAAAAGAGTCCCAGTTTCTAAGGGGTGGGTATGTGGGCGCACAGAGTCATGATTCAGGTTACTGAGAAGGGAAGCACAGGAGGGGACACACAGAGGGGGTCACATTCAAGTTTTCTAGGCGGTGATTTGCTGAAATCCTTCTCTCATCAGAATAATAATAAGGCTTGTAGCGTTTTTCCTAGTGCTACAGACTGCAGCTCAGTCACGGCCAGTAAGTTGGCAAGTCATCCAAAGGTCTTAATTCGCTTGCTTACATGGGAATGATGATATGATACTTAGCGTAGCAACCAAGAGATGAGCCAGGCTGATGGTGCGGCAGCATGCAGGGGGCCTGGACAGCGGCTCCTGGCCGCCCTGGGGATGCTGGGCTTAGAGCAAGTCTACCACATGCACGGCTGGCCGGAGCCACGTGAAAGCAGGGCTGGTGGTCCCGAGAAGAAGCCGCTCAAAGCTCCACGAGCTCCTGGGCCTGGAGTCCTGCCCTCAAGGGGAGGCCCACAGACATGGGGACAGTCTAAGATGGGCGGAGTGGGGAGAGGCGATGAGTGGAGTGTAGGGGCCGAGGCTGAGGATGGCTGTCAACAGAAGGGAAGCAAACGGGATGGGGCTGTGGGTTCTACTCTACATTTTGGTTGTAAAGACCCAACGCTGCAGTCGAGCTAGAAGAGACAACTTCGATGGGAAGGTCACTTCTGTTCACATCTCTCAAGGATTCCACTGTCTTTTTTTAACTTATGATGATGTAGCTAGTAAATCAGAGTTCTAATCATGCCCACGAGGGTCCACATCCTCCTTGTCCTTGGTACAGAAGTTTATGAAGAACTTGAAAGAGTAGCAGTCGCACAAAGTGCAGGGATGACCCAGGAAGGGGTGGGGAAGAGACTGTGGCCAGCTGGCTGGTGCCCCTCCCGGCCTCGGCCGGGACTCCTCCGTTGTCTTTGCTGAGGAGTCTTTGCTGGCTCAGAGGGGTCCAGGGCTCCCGGGGGAGGCTGTACCACCCGCTCAGAGCTCTGATGTAGCTTGTCCTGCAGGTGAAGACGAGGAGTCCATCTTTGTTTTGTTTGTTACTAGTTGAGAACTACACTGAAGACTGGTCCCAGACCTGGCAACAAAGAAATGAAAACGGGTTCAAGCTGGGCTTTCATAACAATCATCCGAGAGTCGGTTACACAAACAGCAGGTGCCTCTGAAAGCTGACTTGGTCTCTAAAGAGTTAAGCCAATTTTGCAGCTACACAGTGAGTGCAGCATCAACCCTTCGCTGACTGGTGAGAAGCATCTTAACTACTTGTGTCAACCTTTTCCTCAGCCAAACTTGTGTTTTCTTCTCTTTCTAACCAATTTTAAAGGACGAATTCCCCACCCACTCTTGGGGAGACCTTCTTTCCCTTCTTGCCTGTCCCTGCCCTCAGACAACGGTCAATGGAAAAGCAACAAGAAAAGAAATGATGCTGGACGATTGGAGCCATCTGCCTGGGCAGACTCAAGAGCAAGCTCTGGACTCTAGTCCCACTGATGGCGCCCGGCTGCCCGGCGTTGGTGGAGTAATCACCCAACCCTGTGGAGCTGCGGGTCCTAGGGCTACATGTAGTCTCTGGGATACACTCAAGCACATGCCAAGACTCAAAATCTTAGCAATACTACATCTTTCATGGACCTATTTCAATGAACAGAGAAGAAATCATAGGACTTGGATCTGGAAAGAACCTTAGGGGGTCATCCAATTCAATTTCCTCATTTCAAAGATAAAGAAACTAAGTCCCAAATCAATCACTAACAAACGAGTCTGCCCTCAAGGGGTGCAGCTTAAACATTGCCCCACACAACCTGGTATAAGAGCCACTCCCTAAACAGAACAAAGGCAGGTTTGATCCCATTCTTCCCCTCACAGTCACAGAGTCTGCATCACGCTGAGCAGCCTCCAGTTGAAGCAGAGGTGCTGCATAGAAGGAAGGCCTTCTCTCCAGCCTCTCTACCTCCAAGGTCCCCGAGGCACAACTCCCTGACTAACCTTATTGACCTGGGACAGCGGTGTCCTCACGGCTCCGACAGGCAGTCGACCCCTGCTGCTTTCATCAAATAGTCTTCCGGGAGACCTCTCCCTCCTGGTGCTCAGCACACGCCCTGGAGACTTCTCCCTCTCCAGAGGTCGGCCAGGAGACTTATCCCTTCGCAGCTCGGTTCTGCCTTCTCGGTAGCGGTGGGGTGTGCTTGGCTCTCGTGGGTGACTAGGGCCTTCGGGGGGTGCTGGGCTAGAGGCCACCCGTTTGGTGATGTGCTCGTTGTAGGTGGGGGGGCCTCTCTTGTTAGGACTGCTGGCATTCAAAAACAAGAGACATAATGTCACATTCCCAATTCAGATCGTGATCACAAGAGACTGAACGTGTGCTACGAACAGAGGAAGAAAGGCAGCGGATGACCAGACCCCACAGAGACCCTGCTGCACTGGGACCTTTGACACACTTCCCCTAGAAGGCATGAAAAGGCATCTCTCAGGAGACCAAAAGCTGCTCCCCAACGCAGAGTCAGGAGATGGGCGCAAACAGTTCTCAAAAGAAGAGCTCCAAGCTATTTGAGACCACGGGCAAGGTCGCCCAAATCCATAACTGGAGAGACACACATCAAGACAACTCACACCCAACAAACTGGCAAAAGAAAACACAAGACTGGAAGAGTCAAGGTTCAAGGGTTCCCTACTGCACTGCTGGTGGAGCTAGGAAAGGGCCCAATTCTTATGGGAGCCATCTGGAACTGTGCTAAGGTCCATAATCTTTGGTCTGGAGAACCTGCTGCCAGGCACATACCCCTGGGAGGTAAATAATGGAAAAAAAAACCTGTTGTAATTAATTTTTAACAATTGTGTATTTAAAAAAATGCTCATTGAGAATGGTTCACCAAACTTCAGTTGCTGATTGTAATGGAATATGACTGCGCTATAAAGTGATGGATGCATGTGATGAAAATAGAACGGCATCGGATGGCTTATGAGAACTGATCGAGAACGGACTGAGCAAAACCAGAAAAACACTATACGCCTGTGTGAACAGGAACAATGACAGAACCAATGAAACTGAATGTTGTGTCAGTAAAATGACCAAGGCTAGTCCAGAAGAAAGGAGAGAATGTACCAGCCTCCCTTCTCTGCAGAGTGGGGAACCTGTGCTCATGGAATGTGGCAAATCCTGCCAGACTCAGCTGATGGGCTGCTTAGTCTTTCTGGTCTGTTTTTCTTCACCTTTTTTACTCTGTTAGGTAAAGAATTATATTCTGGAGAGACGACTATGTTGGGAAATGTAGGTCATGTAAAAACAGAAGGTATCAATAACTTTTTTTTAATTTTAAAAAAGAAAGACTCTTTTGCAAGTCATGCCTGGCAGGCTAAAACTTGGTGTGCAATATCCCTCCTGCCCAGCCAACCCTAGAGCAGAACAATAGGCTTTCCACACCCTGAGGCCACAAAGAACTGACTGTGGAGCAAGAGCTGAATTCAAAGACACTTAAGACTTAACCAGTTCATTCGACCAATGGTCAGAAACAGAAGATACGCAGCTTGGGTAACGGAGAGTTAACTCCAGGATAAGACCTAGGGGACAGAAGAAGTCTTTGCCAGCCTTGAGGATTTCATTACCATCGGTAAGCATCCCTGCGCATTACTCCTCCTGTGGGAAGGAATGCTGTTGAATGCATGAGTCCAAAACCTGCCCAAATCTCTGATTCAAGTTAACCAGTCCAGTATGTCTTTGGCTGATGTGGGCCGGATGCTTCCGTCAAGACCTCTTAACCACTCTATTGCTGCTGCTGTGCTCTATGTGACATGTGTCTGCTAAAAGAGCAATGACTCCTCGATGGGGAGCACTGCGTTTTCTTTTGGCTGCATGTTTCTAAGCAATGCCAACAGCAGGAACCAGAAAACAGAAGTAAAGCTGGATTTTGATTCTGAATGTTTCTGTCTCAATATTTTCCCCTTCTCTTAGAATGATTCCTTAGATCCCAGATCTGTGGGTGCCAGTAGTTAGTTCTCAGATGTCTTTTTGTTTCTAAAACCGTTCGCTACGGCCCTCTCTGAAAGCGACAGGACAGAGCGTAGGTTTGACTGATGTGATTCACTGCAGGGATCAGTGCCTTGGTCTGTTCAATGGGGAGGTAAATGTCTGCCCTCTGTGAGAGAAATGTGAAGTTATATATGATAGTTTATTGGCTACTAATGGAGATAAAAGACAGAAGACAAGCACTCACACCAGAAGGGCAAGTGTTTCCTTCGTGACAGCTTATATAAACTAACATAACGGAAGGCCGTTCCTTAGGTCAACTTTCTTCCTTCACTTTGCCAGGAAGGAAGCCTGGTTTATGATGCATTTTCACTGGGCAAGTTTAATTTACTATCTACAAACAGTCTAAATACATTTTTCCCTTTCTAGGACATTTAGTTTTGATGAAACTTCTGTTTGAGGGAAATATTTCTTCAGTTACACAGCTATGAGGTATATCCAGTCCCATTATTCTCGAAACTAGTGATTAGTTTTTATTGCAATATTTCCTAATGGTGAAGCTTCGGCCATCTAGCTTTCTACTGATTTATAAACATTTAAGTCATGAACGGCCAGCTGGGTTGTAGCTGAGTAAAAAGAAAGTAATCCTGAAGTCTGGACTTCAATTCTACCTATATTTCACTAAGATTTCCAGCCGATTCAGGGAGGAGGGAAAAAGCCACCTAAATTGCAAAAAGTCGGCCCTTATGTAATACACACACGTGTAAAACAAGTCAGTGTTTTTAACAGGAGCCCAACACACACAAGAAACACACTCAGTCAGCAGCCGGCCCAAGAACACCATACCTGCGGGAGGTGGAGGCCCCTCTGGGGTGTTCACCACCGGACTCCTTAACCAGATTTCCTTTGCAGCAGATGACTCTCAATTTGTCCTGGTAGGAAGAAGCCAAGTAAATCGCTCCTGATGAAATTGCTGGTCCCAAATAACGAGGATTTGGAATTTCTAAATGAGCACGTGCAGGAGTTCTGAGGAATGAAAGGTTTCTGGTTACAATATTGCATTTTTATTTTACTTAAAATACCGTGTGTGTGTGTCACACCCTGTAGAGGGTGGTTTCGTAAAGACCTTGGAAGAGCGCTTACCCCAAAGAAGAACGTGCCTGGATCTCAATCACTTCAAGAGAGTTGAAGTGTGTCACAAACAGATAGGGCTCTCTGTAGGCTGAGTCATCGTCATGGAAGAGGGACAATGATAAAGAAGTTGTATTAGTATAGATTCAAATCAAACTGGGCTGTACTGACTATCATGTCATTTTCTGGCCCCCTTACAAGGAGCAACAAGAAGAGAAGGGATGGAGAAAAAGGAATAAGGCGGCTTTACCCGTTTTCCCTCTTAGATTTTACTTCCAGATCTAGACCCAAATATTTCCGAAGGACAGGACTAACATAAATGACACTGAAAAGAACTGGCTAAAAACACATGTAGTGAAGAATCCATGGCGAATGTTTTTTTCTCCTGGCATGAGAGCTTCTCAAGGCTAGCATCAGGACCCCTGGCTCAGTCCTTGGCTTTGGTTCTGAGTGACTCGTGGCAACTCAGGAAGAACGGCCATTTTCATTCACATTGACCCCTCCACTATGACTAACAAGACCTATTTCTTGGCTTCCCTGGGCCCCACAAATACAGAGGCTGAGACAGAGAAAGTTTCTGCCGAATCCACTCCAGGCCACTGTCACCATCATACTCCACCTACCAAAGGCCAAAGGCAAGCGGCTCCATCTCAGATCATCTGTACGGCTTCGTCTTCCATAAGAGTCCACAAATACACCAAACTCTGCAAGGAGTCAACAACCCAGGGTTATTCACATGCAAGTGTGACTAAGAGAATGGGGAGATGGAGACCACCCTCATAGATAAAGAAGAGTCAAACCAGAGAATAACTAGACAGTTTCAGCTGGATCTAACAGCAGGTAGACCAAAAAGCTCTTTGGGAATCAAGCCTCAAACAAGTTATAGGAGGGGCCTTCAGGCAGCAACCTCACGATTACAGATGGGAAGGAGAGGATTAACAGCCAGCATGAACACAAGAAGCTTGGGAGAGGGGTGTCATGTCTGGAAAGGATTTAGTTAAAACTCCTTGCTGTAAAACTCTACTATCCACCTACCGTCAGGAGCCAAAGAAATACTGAGGTTCATGAAACGACAGGTAGATCAGCCCCTGAAAGATGACCAAGCAATGCCTGAATGACCTACCATGGAAACAGAGCAGGTATTCTTCTCTCTGGCTTGCACTGTTCACCTGTACAATAGTGACTGGGAAACTGTTGGAGGAAGAAGCAAACACTGCAGGCGCCAAGGAATGGTCATTTTTGTCCAGAAACTCTGCAAAAGGGGGAAGAAAGTCGATGAGAGCATCATGCCAACACCAGCCGTAAACAAGTCTGCAGTCGGGAATGACCTTTAGTTCTTAAACTTGCTACGAGCAGGCCGGTCTTACCCTCCAATGTGTACTGCTTCATTTCAATTTCATAGAATTTGTTTGTCCCAATGATGATACTATAGTTAGTGAAATGTATACAACTACAAGGCTCAGAGGTTTCTATCTCCTGCAGAAGAAGGAAAGGGAAGAAAAACAGTTAGACATTAACAGAGGGTTAAGTGTAAGCAACCATTAAGACGAAGTGTTTCATCTTTTTCTCAATCTTAACCTGAAGCATTTAAAAGTCATCTGACTGCTTCCCCAGACCCAAAGACATGTCCATGTGCCCACCTCCCAAATGCTTCTGCCTACATATACCGATCCATTACTCTCTTCAACTCCACATGAGGAAAACAACACTGTCAGTAGCAAGGTTGTCCCTGAAATTCGTGTTTCTGGATCACACAGACAAAAGCTTTCCTCAGAACAGAAAACGAGAAACCCCTAAATGATCACTCTTTACTTCAGGCCTGCCCTGACTGCTTTTCTGGCTCAAACATGAGCTAATTTCCAAGGCCAAGATAGAGGCCAGTGGGTAGAGCAGCATGACACATTTGAAAATGTGACCTGAGCAACTGGAATTCACTAGCTCAGGCCACATACCCACTATGTGTAGCACACAGACTCAGTCCCTGGCTGCAAGAAAATGGACCAAGTAGCAGCAGCTGCTCTCAGGGGCATATTCAAATTCAAGAGTTTATCGTGGTCTTGGCTAGATCCCCTCTGAAATTTCACTGTATAGCTGCAATGCTTTTGAAAGGCTAGGTTACCAGCAATGCTCTATGCAGGAGCAAGCATATTCCCCCTCACATGCAATGATATTTACAAATATTTCCATCATTCCACAAGACTAGAGTGAATGTGGATGATTCTAACTGCGTTAACGGGCATTAGAGTTGTAAGAAATGGGGCATTCACTATCTAGGGATTTGAGTTTTCTCTAATAACACAACAGATGCCATGATCTCATAAATTGGGTCCACATTTTAATTACCGTCTCCATTCTCCCTGGTGGTATATTTCAAGGAGGAATCACCACTGTCTTTTCCAAATGGCTAAAAATAGCAACTATATGGAGATCTTCAGGGACACCACTAAGGTCTGTTATATTTCAAAAGAAATAGTCACTTTCCTTCTTTCCTAGGACTATAGCCACCCAAAATTACCTTCTCTTCAATCTATGCCTGTGCACTCAGCTCCTGACAGAGGAGAAAACCATGGAAGCTCTCTCTTCCCTGGAGGTACCTTGAGGAGGTGCCTCTCACTCAGGGATGTAAGACAGTCACTCTGGAAAGAGACCATGCTGAGTGCCTATTCTCCAACTTGCAAGAGTTGAGGTCATGAACATCCAGAGAAACCAGCAAGGCGGACAGGACATTGGATCAACATTTGGTCATCCTAGGGGTATTCAACTTACTTTCCTGATGCAGTACTTGCTGAGGTTTTCATTGTACCGGAGAACGACAACTTTATTAGGCATGGCAGCACAGATACAGAGTCCATTCTCAATCTGCAGGGAAAAAAGAAAAAGACCCACGAACTGATCCAGGAGCCCAGCACAGGATCAAAACCAGGCAAACACTGGTGATGGACAATGCCCTCTGCAAACGAGTCTGAAACAAATCATCATCAGGAGGAAATGTAAGAGGTTGGTGAAGATTTCTTGGAAAGTAAAAATCCTTCATCAGAGTTGTTTACTTAAGCTGTAACCTCTATGATTCAAAATGAAGGCCTAGATAACTAGTACAACCGTATACATCTAGCAAGTACTTGTTGCCTCCTCTTTTTGAATGTGAAGGCAAAGAGAGGGATTTTGCCTTTTTTTTCTATCTCCTAGTGTTTAGCATAATTCTTGGTCCAGTGGCGCAGGGATAAAGGCTGGGCCCGGAGTCAGGAAATCTGGCTATCGTTCAGTCATTTCAGTCATGTCCAACTCTCGGTCACTCCACTTGGGGTTCTCTTGGCAAAGATATTGGAGGGTTTGCCATTTCCTTCTCCAACTCATTGCACAGATGAGGAAACAGAGGCAAACGGAATAAAATGACTCGGTCACCCAGCTAGAAGTGTCTGAGGATTGGAACTCACGCAGATGAGTCTTTCTGACCCCAGGCCCGGCACTCTGTGCACTGTGGTGCCCCCAGCTGCCTGAGTCAGGAAGGCCTAAGCCTCAGCCCCTTACTAGCTGTGTGATCCTGAGCCAAGTTCCTTCACTTCTGCCTGCATCAGTTTCCTCATCTGTAAAATGGGGATAACAACAGCACCTTCTTCAACAGGTTAGATATGACAAGCAAAGGAGATGGTATCTGCGAAGTGCTTAGCACAGTACGTGGCACACAGTAAGTGCTCATTAACTGACCAACCCTTCTCGATTTAGCTTTCCTGCACCAAACAAACAAATCGACTGATTGTTCAAAGCGCCTTACACCTAGTTCAGAAGACTTTGCTGCAGAAATGTCCTAGCTCACAAAGTTTCCACAGGCCCAGAAGCAGCTGCGACCCTCCCTGGAACGGCCTTCCACCTCAGACCTGATCACCAACAACGGACAAGCTCCGAGAAGCCCTTCCTGGAAAACCACCTTGGGCCTCTGTTGACCTTTCCCTTTGCATTTCCTATGCTTGTACACATTTCCTCCAGATCCTTCCTAGGAAAATGACCCAGTGACATGGATCCAGCGGATCCTGCTAACTCTAGAGCTTACAATGTACTTCCTAACTCTTACCACACAGAAGGGATGTGCCGAAGCATAGCTTTCAAGCCTCAAGGGCTTGTTTATAAAGTCAAAGAAGAATAAATAGGGCTGCACACTACTCCATTCTATTTTCTTTTTTAAAAAAAGTTGGTTTGATCCAGCAATACCACAACTAAGTCAGTATCCCAAAAAGATCATTAAAAAAGGGAAAAGGCCCTGTGTGTACAAAAATATTTAGAGCTGCTCTTTTTGTGATGGCAAAAAAATGAGAAAGTGAGGGGATGGCCGTCACTTGGGGGTGGCTAAACAAAGTTGTGGTATATGAATGCAGTGGAATACTATTGTGCTATAAGAAATGATGAGCAGGCAGATTTCAGAAAAAAAAACCTGGAAAGACTTACATGAACTGATGCAAAGTGAAATGAGTAGAACCAGGAGAACATTGTACGCAGTAATAGCAACACTGTGATGATGGACTATGAATGACTTAGCTCTTCTCAGCAATACAATGAACCAAGACAATTCCAAAGGATGCATGATGGAAAATGCTTCCGTCTCCAGAGAAAGAACTGATGGTATCTGAATGCAAACTGAAGCAGACTGTTTTCACTTTTTTCATGTTTTTTTTTCCTTTTTAGTCTATTTTTTCTTTCGTGACGTGACTAATATGGAAATACGTTTTATGTGATTACACATATATAGCCTATATCAAATTGCTTACTATCTTAGGGAGGGGGGAGGTGAGGGAGAAGAAAAAAATTTGCAACTCAAAATTTTTTAAAAAATGAACATTAACAACTGTCTTTACCTGTAATTGGAAAAAAAACACCAAAATACTGTTTTTTAAAAAATTGGAATAAACATAGCACCACCACAAGAGCTTTTTATAGCTCGGAGTTCAGATCCAGTAGCCAAGTAGGGTTTAGAGCAAAATATCCCATATTCTGCTGGAATTTGCAGAGGTAGTGGGGAGCTGGAACTATACGTGGGTCAATAGCAATCCAATAAGTGATTGTGTACACCTGGACAAATCACTTAACCTCTTGGTGTCCCAGGCAAAACTACAATTTAGATCACTGGGGCAAGCCTGCATTGGTAGAAGGAATTTCATTATCTGGGAGTTCCCTGCATCAGCGATGTAGGGTTTGGCATGTATTTGACTAGCAGACTTCTATATAATCATGCATTAACTTCTGATGCCCTGGGATGAGAGGTAAAAGGGCCCAATGAAAAGAATGCTGGATCTGAGTTCGAATACTTAATATGACATTTACACAGCTTCACATGAATTATCTAATGGGACACTCAGCAGCTTTTTGAATGAGGGTAAGGTGATTCATGTCTTTGGGTCCCAGCTGAAAAATAATATTTACCCAACACTGACTTTAAAGACCTGTGAAGAAAGTAGTAGGTCACACTCAGCCCAGTTGATACTGTGTGTGTATTTTGTCTCCCTGCACATATTTGGTGAGCAGCTAGGGGGCGCCGTAGTGCACAGAGCCCTGGACCTGGAGTCAGGAAGACTCATCTTCCAGAGTTCAAATCTGGCCTCAAACACTTATTAACGGTGTGACCCATGGCAAGTCATTAAGCCCTCTTTGCCTCAGTTTCCTCATTTGTACTATGAGCTGGAGAAAGAAACGGCAAACCATTCTGGTATCTTTGCCAAGAAAAGCCCAAATAAGGTCACAGAGAATCAGACAAGACTGAACAACAGCTCCTACTTTACGCTTCTGAAAGTCAAGAGCCGCACCGACTGGATGTACGAAATTCCGTGTGATCGCTGGAGGAATCGGAAAAACAGAACCGTCCCTACCTTCAGAGAAGTCATCATATAACAAAGGGAGACATGAGATACAAACGGACAGACAGACATTAAAATATTTTATAAGTGCAAAATCTAAGTCAAAAAAGTGAATTTGCCTTGAGACTGCATTAGAAGAGGAAAGTGACGGTCTCGTCCTCTGCCCTGCCCAAACCCTATGGAGGGAGAGAAGGGGCTGCTGACCGTGCTGAAGGGAGGGTCTGCGATGAAGAAGGGCCTTGAGTCTGCCACATCAGAGCAGCCGAAGGGCCCAAAGAGGAAAGCCTTGGAGCAAAGATGACTCAAGGGAGACCTGACAGATGCGACTGTGTGGAGGAGGAATCAGGCTCATCTGGTCTGGGGCAAATTTGACTGAGTATCAAGAGACCCTTCCCGACAATGAGAACGAGCCCCAAGTGGAAGAGTCCTCCTTTGCACAAAGGTTTCCCAATACTTGTTAGGGAGACAGACTGGCCTCAGCTAGAGGGTGATGGAGCCTCGTGCTTCCACAGTCTCCGCAGTCCCCAGTGGAGCACCGCATCCGCTCCACCGGGCACAGAGACTCTTTTAAAAACCAATGTATGGAGAAGAGCGTCTCGATAAACCCGTGTGGTGGGTCACCTGCTTCCTTCTGTTGTTAGGTGCCTACAGATGATTTTCTGTCAGGGTCAGAGATGCACAAAGCACTTCTGGAAACTCACCAGCACTGGCAGCGCTTAATCCAGCTGGACCGAGCATCTCCAACGCTCAGACTCAGATGTGGGACTCACACGTCCCTATGTTCTAGACTGGGTCATAGGTAGGTGGTGAGGTGTACCTGCATCTGCCTGCCCAAGTCCCCTGCGGGCCTGAGACGCCTAAGAAGCCGCAGCTGCACGGGGAAGCCTACCTTGCCGGCCGCAAACAGGTGACAGCCTTTGACAGCTTCAAAGACGCTGGGCGTGATGTCTGGCTGGGCGGGGAGGTGGGACTGTGCTAGGGACTGCTTGACTTTCTTCACATCGACAAGGCACAAGGCCCTCTCTTCTCCTAAAGGGCAGAAAAACACAATTCCTCATCAGGGTGAAGACCCCTGAGGCACAGGGACTTTCCTGGGGGCTCATTGTCTATTCACAAGGAAAAGCTACATCGGAAGCAGCTCATTGGCTGAGCATTTCATCAGCTCCTTCAACGGGCCTGTTAAAGTTTAAGGCTTTACTGAAAAAGTCGGGCCTCTGAGGTTGGACTGCAGGGCTCCTCTGTAGCTGGTTTACAAGAAACTACTTCCCCCACTGTAGAAAAGAAGGGCCAGGCCAAGAGAGCTCGCAGAGCCCCTCACGGGAGGTAGGGGAGGCAGAGGGAGGAGGTCTGTTTTGGCAAAGCCTCCCCCAGGGTCTCTAGCCCTTTTCCTCAGAGTAGCCAGTCTAGGCTGGGAGAAGGATTGCCAGACAATCGGTCCCCAAATAAAGCTACTGTCTGTGGCCGGAGCTAGGACGGCTCCCCTCCAGACCCAGGGACGGCACGATAAAGGCGCTACTTCCCTTGTGGTAAATAACAACAACTAGCATTCACAGAGCCCTTGAAGGTTGTAAAACGCTTTACATTAGACGTCTGATCTGACCCTCAGAACCACCACGGAGGCGGAGGCTCTGGTTATCCCCATTTGACAGAGGAGGAAGCTGAGGCTGGATCTCGAATCAGGCCTTCCTGATTTCAAGGCCAGTATGCGATACCCACTGGGCCACCGAGCCCCGCAAAGAAGGAAGGTGAGAAGACCTGCGATCATGAGGAGCTTCTCCAGGTCCTTGACGATGTGGATTTGGAAGACAGCGCCCGCCCCCGGGATGTGGGTCAGGGAATTCTTCAAGACGTTCAGGGCGTAAAGCCCTTCCTCGGCCCCAACCAGCACCACCTGCGAAGCCACAAAAGGCCCCAAAGAGCCGAGATGAGTCGCGGGCTTGCTTCGTGCCTCGCGTTGAACAAACGACAGGAACAAAAGCCAACAGCAGACGCGCCCTCGCACGCGGTACCTCCCTGGCCCAGGTACCTGGTCGCTGAAGGGCAGGGTGCAGTTGATGTCCAGGCGATCATCCCCTTCCAGCTTCAGCAGGGAGTTCCCAAGCAGCTTCTTTTATCACATGAAAGAGAACAGGCCACGTCAGACTGTGCAGGATCTCCCTGTCGGGCGCTCACAGAGGCCTCGGGCGCTCACAGGCCGCTAACAAAGGCTTGGAGATCGCTCTGGGGTCCCCCTATCGATCTTGACACAAGCCCAACAAGTAGACCCTGGGCATTGTCACTGACCTGTTGTCCCCAGACGGCAATGCCTGAGCACCCAAGTTATTCTGCTGGGACACAGCCCCAGCGTAGAAGAGGAAGGGACCCTGGCAGAAGCTACAGAGATGCCGCCTGCCGAGGGTGCTCCAAACATACGCAGGCACGAGGGCTGCCGCAGTACTGTGCCTGTAGCACAAGGCGAGGCATCAGAGAGCTGGGCCCATGCAGGGAGAAGTTCCCAAGACAGACTCTCACCAGCCTGTCACACATATGATGATGCTGTCGTCCGCTAAACATTCACGCATACAGCACCGGCAAAACAAGCAAATAACGACTCTCGGAGAAGACAGGCCAACCAGATTCCAGGAGGCTGGTATTTAGGGATTTCCAGCTCTCTGGTGTTTACGCTGTGTTTACATTAAATGTTTGCTCCTCTTTGTCAGAGTCCAGAAGCTGGACTGCACAGCTTTCAGTGGGCTTCCTCTGCACCACCTACACCTCTAACGTCTCAAGCCTGAGATAAGGACAAATGAGATGGGCATCCCAGACAGGAAGCACCTCTCGCCAACGGGGGAGGCCCTCCACAAAGACTCAAGCTCTAAACAAAGCAGCAAAGAGCCTTCGGCAGGCTTGCACTACACGTCACGGCCACCCAGAGCCCCAAAAGCAGAGAAAAGATGAGCTGTCCTTAAAGATCATTGGATGCAACATTGTCACAATGACAGCAAGCTGAATTCTTAACACTAAGCCACGGCACCAGAAAAACAGCCAGGACAGGGAGAGGCCAAGAGGCAAGGCATGCAATTCCACTAGAGCAAGAACTTCCGGGCATGACCAGGCAATGCACTGTTGCTCTTACAGGAAGCAATGCCAAGTGGGCAAGCTGGTCAGTATCACTACCATTCAGCCCATTTCAAAAGGGAAAACCCAACGTCCTTATTATACTCACAGCATCAGCCTCTGCTTTTTCCCTAGAAACTCTCCCACCTGCGACAACTGACTCTAAGGCAGTGACCCAGCGTTGCTTCTCCGGGAAGCTGGGGGCGAGCAAGTAGAGTGTCCTCCCAGGCCAGCAAGTGGTGTGGGGGTGAGACTCCATCTTCATTATGTATGGCACATCTAGGGAGATGGCAGAGACAGTGCGCACTGAGCCTACGAGGGACCGTCCTCTGGGCCCCCAGAAATAAAGAGGACAACAGGGCCCAGAACAGGGCAACCTGGACAGCAATAGCGCCCTGGGGCTCCTCTGGACACCACCGGGAGACAAGCCCTTCCCCTGCCCTCTCTGCTTACAAAGTCCTGCAGATGCTTCCTCCCCTGTCCCTCCTTGCTTCTCATTCTCACTTCCTTCCTCCTCCTCTTCTCCGCACTCCCTGTCCCTCCTCAGAGACGGCCCCATGCTCACTCTCACCTGTTTTGGCTGTATTTGCAAGTTCAGAAGCTCCCACAGCTCCGTGAATGGAGACATCCCCATCAGGAAGGCACAGCTCAAATTCTTCCACCGGCCTCTGTCCAGCTTGGTGCAAGGAGGAAGAGCAGAAAGAAAAAACAAAAAAGGGAAAGAGAACAAGGGGAGAGACAGGGCCATATGTAAAGAGAGGCACAGGGGAGGCGAGTGCATGGACAGAGGGGGAGGATAACAAAGGAAGAGCAGTGTGTGCTCACATCCTTGGGGGACAATGGGTGTCTGAAGGGAGACTGACTACAGGGGTGAGGCTCGCACCAACAGCCCCGACAGAACAGGGTCTTTTCTTCTTGTAAACAGAAAGCTACAGCCAGACAGAAAGCACCGCTCACGTGTGGCCAAACACCCAGAACCCAGGCCACATGGAGGGACATCCCTTTCTGCCCGAGTTTACCTTCTCTGGCTTCACTGTCATAGATGAGCACTTTAGATCCCTCCAGGACGATGTATTTCCTATCCCAGCCTTGTTGTCCTCGTTTGTTATTTCTGAGAAAATAAAAAATTAAAAGGATGTTTCAACCTGCAAAAATTCTGGCCTAGGGGAAAGAATCCTAGAAAGCCAGACTTGACTTGAGAATCTCCACAATGACAGCTGCCCAATGTGGGGCCAATGGCACTAGCCAGGACAGCCTGGAGGAACTCCCAGACTCCTGCACCAGAATGTACACCAGTCCTGAAACGGACTCAGCAGTCTACCTTGGCACCTTCATCCATCCTTCCAGACGTAAATTAGTGCTTGGCTCCTTGAGCTGCAGTCCTGGGGAGTTCATTTTGTCCCGGCAGAAGGCTTCGCTGAAGTGTGTGGCGTACTCAGCGGGCAGACCACAGGTAGCTGGCAGGCATGTTGAACATTTGGGGTGGCACATTACTTGGCATTCTACAGAAGAGAGAAAAACCCCTTGAAAACGTGCAGCCAAACCAGGCCTACTGGGCTCTTAACCAGTCAGCTCCGGGGTATCTCTAGGCCACCAGCTTAGCAGCATTTTTCTCAGCTGAAGCCCCCTCTCCCAGGAAACCTTGAATGTGCCTTGGTGCCAATCACACAAGAAAGAAAACAGAAAGCCACACTTCTAGAACCAAGGTTAAAAAATACCACCCGGACTAACTGCAAACACTATGTTAAAACAAAGATGTTGGCTTTGTGTCCCGATTTCAGTCAAAACCAACACATCTCCTGAAGACAAGCCTGCTCTGACAGGAGTTGGAAGTAAGTGAAAACCCATGGTCCTTGCCAAGACATCTGCACAACGAATGGCAGTCATATGCTAAAGAAATACAGAAACATATTTCTCTGACACAAAAGGAGAATAATGTCTTTGTACAACTCCTGCTATCATGAGGAGCTTTTCTAGAGCCCTTGAAAAAGAGAGGAGAGAAAAGAGAATTCTGTTAATTGAAAAGATAAAACTGAGTTAAATAATGTACATTTCTTAAAAATAAAAAATCAATGCTGCGAGCAGAAAACACAGAGAGCCGCCACCACCAACCTCCAAGACTTGTTCTTACCAAGACATTTGGATGCCTGACGTCCAAAGTGCACAGTATCCAGACACACTGCACACTTTGTTGCTCTCATGTTCAGTCCCACATTGAATCTATGGGGAATATTGTGGTGCATTCGCTCTTTTAGACGCCGATTGAACTCTGGGAAGGAGGGGAGAAAAAACTAAAGTCATGACAGAAGAGGTTGCTTAATGACTGTTTTAATATTATCTGCTCATCTGTATTTAAAATTAAAATTCATTTAGTCATTAAGTTTTAAGTTTCTATTAAGGAATATCTTAGGCCTCACTCACGTGAGGTTTCTATTTCAAGGCTCCATCATTTCATTCAACGATGCAGGTCACAACTCCTTAATGTCTAAGAAAATGGCATTCGCACATCACAGTCTCCCTTCTCTGGACTCTGAGCTGACAAGGCACCTAGGTGCTCGCTCACTTCCAAGAGCCTATAGATGGCCCACCATGGCCAGGAGGTAACCTTCATTCTCAAGGGTTGTGCTGGTGGAACAACACAGAGACCTTGAGCCCTAGGCAGATGATGGACCACATCTCTGCTGCCCAGAGAAAAGTCTCCATTTGAAAACACTTATGACCAGGTTGGCCACTGGGAGATGAATTATTTGTCCACAGCTGTAGCTCACAGCTGCAAAGACGAAGATGCCAAAGTGTGACGGCAATAAGGAGCTATGATCTGCAACTGGAAGGGTCAAGGCCAACACCTATGAAATCACAGATCCTCCCTCTTCAAATTAACAAATATTAATCGCATTTATTTATAGGTGAATTTAGCTAACTTTTGAGACCAAGAAAAACATACCCTCCTAGTTGTAATGTCTGCTTACCTTCTGGTGTGGAGGACTCTTTTCTCCGACTGGAAGGCGGAGCCAGCAAACTTATTGGGTTGGGCTGGTGCTCCGGGGACCTAACGATTGCAGACATGACGATCTGCTGCCGAGCAGTGGCTGGAGTGGATGGGTGGGGATGATCTGATGCTTTACGATGGGCAGCTGCAGACAGAGCAATAAAATGCCCACCAAGGCATCAGAAAAGAGGGAAGAGGTGCAGCCGCAATCTGCTGGGTCACCCTCAGGTTTGGTCTACAGAAAGCAAGACGCCCTTGCGTAGGTTCATTGGATGCAAGAGGGAGCTCCTTAGAACTGAGAACGCGTGGCCCAGATACAAGTTGTGCTGAATGTAAGTGGATTCAGACCCTCCGCTTTTTTCAGAGACTGCCCGAGGACACTCCTACCTTCTTCTCGAGCCGATCGCAGCTCACTCCGAGTTTTCTGCAGCGCCTCCTCCAGCTCTGCACAGCGGGCCTTCTCCTTCTCCAGGGCCGCCTTCAGCTCATTGTACTGCAGAGGAACCTGTGTGGGTAAAGCAGGGTCCTCTTTCCGTCGACTAAATAAACCCTAGCAATGGAAACAGAGATAACTCCTAACTCCTAGAAATTGGTGCTTTAAACTAGCTAAAGGAAAGCTGCCAGGGTGCAAAGCACAAAAGCCAGCGGGCATACTCACTGTAAGTGTATTTAGTAACAATTGCATTTGAAGGGGGAAAATGTTAGGATGAGTCACGGTCAGCTCTTCCCAGCTGTAAAAAATGGGGGTGTGGAAGTTTTCAGCAAGAGGGTTAAAGATGCTTAATTTCCCACCACCTCTTCATTTAACATTTCCAAGGTAGTAGAATCATCTCCTGACAGTCTTTGTCCTCAAAAAATGCAAGCAGAGTATGAAGTCATGGACAGATTGTTCAGAAGTCAATCCCTCCTTTGTCTCTTATAATTCTAAATTATAAGACAGAGTTGAGCATTTGGTAGAGGGGAGGGAGACGAGACGCTTGAATAACGTTAACGACAACGCCAAAATGAGGGACTTGTTAAACAAAAAAAAATGCACAAAAAGAAGAAACGATATTAACTTTACAAGGAGAAAAAAGTTATCCTATAAATGAGCCAAAACACAAGCAACCACTCATGAAAAGAACATACATCCAACTTAGCCATGGAACGGCCCTTCACCAAAGCCATTTAAAATCAGAAGCACTGACAGACTCACACAGTCACATAATCTACAGGAAACACCTTTCTCTGCAGCCACCGTTCAGTAGGAGGCTGGCTGCAGCTGAACTGTTACTTGGGGAAGCTCTCTTTCTAATGTAGCCTTGGGAAATGTTTTGGCTGCCTGGTGAATTCGATCCTCTGATCCTTGGTCTTCCAAATAGTCCCAGATATTTCTTGTACCAGCCCAGCCATGACTACAGGGAGAGCCGAAGCCCGATGCCCAGCTCTAATGTCATTGAAGATAGTCGCAAATTCCTTGGAGATCTTTTCAGAGCTAAGGTCTACTGTCATTGTTCATGGATCTGGGGCCCAAAGTGTAACATGAGAGCTAAATTATTTAGAAAATAGTGTATGTGGGTTATGAAAATATGTTTTTGCACATAAAATAGATATGTATACACATAAAGTAACTCATACATTTTAATTTGCTTTTGTATTTTAATGAATAGGAAGTAAGAAATACAGCAGTGTGGGGAAAGGGCAGGAGGCCTGCATTTCTAGTCCCAGCTTGGAGAAGTCACTCCTCCTTTCTGGAGCTCAGTATCTTCATCTGTCAAAAGAAGGGGTTGGATTCCTTAGGGTTTCTTCTTGCTCTAAACTTCTACACTGACCCCTTCACTTTTCTCTAGCTGCCCTAAGAGCAACCCCTCTAGAGGAGCCACCAACAACAGGGAGGCCACTGATATCTTAAAGGTCAGAGAAGCAAAATGGTTTAGCGGAAGGCCTTGCTAACACACCTCAACTGGTGACAAAGTGAACTGTCTTCAGTCAAAAGAGAAATGACTTCTTTTTGTCTTGATGTGCCTGGGCATAACTATATTAAAATGGTGTCCTAGGAATCTGACTGAGGATTCTTGCTTTTTAAACCCTATCACCCACCTTTTTCTTCTTAGCAGGTTGGTCCATCTTAGCCTGCAGAAAATCAATGAGCTTGGTTTGCTGGGAAATGGTGCCTTCCATTTTCACTTTTTCATGAGAATAAAGGACCTAAAAGTCATAGTAAAAGGCAATTAACCTTAGAAGTAGAAGCAGACCTACTCAGCCTCCCTCCAGAATCATCTACAACTATGACGGGGGAAGACCACAAAGGATCACACCACATTTAAAGTGGAGTATACACTGGCCATTTAGGGGCATAACAGCAGCAGAGATGAGATTACTTCAGCTCAGATTCCTGGCCAATCCATACCTGAATATTTTCTAGCTGATATTCCAGATCACTCCTCTCCGTCTTGAGCAGGTCAGCTCGATCTAGAGCCTCTTGGAGTCCTTGAGTCAAACGGAAGATGTGATTCTTCTGCAAGTCCATTTGTTGCTGCAGTTTTGCTTGCTGGTGATAAGAAAACCATAACACGACTTGACAGAATATATAAGGAGCCCAGGGATCCTCCTGTTTCTTTTCTATCACACTTATTTTGGATGCTGTTTCGCTCCCCTCCCCAATCCCTTCTTAAACTGATCTTAGTGACTCATAAAACTCTCAGGAAGGGAATTCCCTCTGCCAAGGAGGATCAGCACCTACCCTGAATCCTGTCCCCTTGAAGAGCGTCCTGCAGAGACCCCAACCTGGCTTCAAGACTCAGCTCAGGCCCGCTCTTCCTCACTGCTAACATCTTCCTCTTTCAAATTACTTTCCTTCTACTCTGCATGTCTTACATGGACCTAGTTCTTTATACATATGCTGTCTCCCCTCTGAGGGACAAGTTACACAGTTTGCCCAGTGTCACATATCAGGGCCTTTCAGAAGGAAAGCCTGAACTAAAGTCTGACTCCTGTCTATCCACTGGCCATGCTGTCTCTTGGTACGGAATTATCTACAACTTTTCCTACCATTACAAAATGATGCACAAACGAGAAGAGTTTTTAGAGAAGTTTCAATCAACAACAAACATAAATACTGCCACTACACGCAGAGGCTATGCCAAGATTATCTGTGGGGCTGCCTCAGAGATAAAACTAGCTCAGTCAAGCACCAAAAAGTTCTTGTTATAAATACATTCTCTTCCCTCTTTGGATCAGAGACCAAACAGGCAAGATTCATGCTGAATTATACTTTATGATGACTAGTATTAAAGCAACATTTCCATGCGTTAGGCTTGTGTTTCTGAAGACCATTACTTTACATTTCTAGAATTCCTTTCTCACTAGTTAGTAAAGGATATACTGACTGCTCAGCACAAACACACATACACACACACGTATCAAATCCAATTATCACAGCCTAGTCAATTGATCTTTTTTCAGGGCAAGTAGAAAATTATTCCTACTTTGGGGAACTAAGGAAGTAAGGACTATATTCTTTCTCAATCCACACACCACGATGAAAGAATAAAGCAAAACTAATATTAATGAACTAAATTGAGATGAATACATTGAAATCCAAAATGAAAATAACCCATCTCTTGGGCTTATGACATAAAAATCAACTATGGGCTCTATTAGAATTCCAATGAAAAATTTCAAGCAGATTTTCTAAAAAGTATGCATTAATTTACAACCTACAAAACCGATCAGTTAATTTGTTTTTCTTGTTCCAAGTGTGATGCTCTAAGGCTTATATGCTTCAAGGATCCATGAATTTGATGGTGCTGGTGACATTTCACTGACAGAGACTACAAAGTCCCCTGGAGCCTGCCCCAAAGAGGAGAGCTTTACTCTGTCTCGATGAAAACCATCAACAGCGACACTATCGTGGAATTGTACTCTTGGTTCCATTTTTCATAATAAAGTTGCACACATGTCTATGCGTTTGTTGAATTTGAAGGAAACTCACTTTAAAGGCTTTCTGCCTTGGAGAACTGACGGAGTAAGTTATGGATCATTTTACAGAATCGGAGGCCTCAGACCATACAGAATGCAGTATAGAATGTGCTGAACTGCAGCGCTTGGTAATTACCCCGGCATGTTCTCTGAGCTGAGTACTATGTGATATAGTAAATAATCAGACAAAAGGAAGAGACCTAAATGTCAGGAGCTATCAACGTACACTTGGGGGATATTCGATCATGGGAAAAATGTCTTTGGAAAGGGGAAAGTGCAAACCCAACAGTCGAGAAAGTGCCACAAAGGCCTTGCCAACAGACTTCTACCTCACATGCCATAGGCCTGGCTATCAATGCAATGCCTTCTTTCTAAAAATTTTGTTCAACAATCTCTTACACAGCCACAGTGGCGGCAAGTAGCACTGTTGTTATCCCTTGAAATGTCTAACTATTCTCATAAAGATTTTTGTGAAAATGAGAAGGGCATATGAGTCAATAATTACTGATGTTCTTTAGATGACCTTTTCCAGGCAGGCACATAGACCGTGATTTTTTTCCTCTTCTTGTCATACCTTCCTTTCCCTGAGATGCTTGTAAAATGACCTCCCAACACTTTCACAATGATAGCATTTCCACAGCAAGTACAGGGCCCAGTCCAGCCACTTGAACCAATGGCATGTCTGTCCTTAAAGGTCTCTGAACAATTCCCTGTCGGTTATGCCAAGGTCCAAAGGAGGGGGTTCCACTCTCACCAACAATGAACACAAAATCATTATAGAAACGATGACACGTGTGCTCCATTTCCCATCCCTGTGGCCACTCCCAGGAGGACGTCTCCCCTGGGTCTCAGACCAAGCTTCCGGCAGCCTGGTTTTCCCTTTCCCTGAGACAATGAGACATTATGTCATCCTGCTCTGTATCCAAAGTGCTGTATCTCCGTCTGGCAAAGGGGTAAAAGCTCCCTGACTGAGGTGGTCTCTGACTTGGGGGCCTTCCAACCGTGGCAATTACTTTTATATCTGAAAAGCTTTTGAAGAAACTGGTAAAAAGGAATTGTCTTTTTCCACTTTCCCTTCGTTGGTATCATGTGAACAGGTTAAGTGAAATCAGCTGCAGCTGTTGGCAATCTCTCCTTAGCACTGTGTCCTTTCTTCTAGCCATTTTGATTTTGATCCATTCTATAGATTATTAAGGACTTAACACTGTACACCGAGCACCTGCCAAATAGTGGAACACAGAGGTAAACACAGAAACTATCCTGACTCTCCTAGGAAGTACAACACGCACAGCGCAGATGTGCCCAAAATAAAGAGAAGCGCATTAAATACAACACAGCTGGAGGGGGCACAGTGAAGGCTGGCGGGGCGGGGGGGGGGGGGGGGGGGGGGGGGGGGGGGGCACATCCAGAAAGGCTTCATGTGAGAGGATGCTGGGCCTGAACTACATCTTGAAGGAAAAGAGGGATTCTATGAAGCACCAGGTGAGGAGGAAGGAGAGGCCAGGCCTGGGGCATGGCCAGCACAAAGGCATGGAGGTAGGAATGAAAAGTCACATGTAAAGAAAAGGAAGCAGGAGAGTTTGACGGGACCATCAAGTGCAGCAAGCAGAGTGGCATATAACAAGGTCAGAGAGGTTGGGACCAAGATGTGAAGAGCTTCAAAAGCCAAATACAAGAGGTAATATTTTATCCTGGAGGCAGTGGGGAGTCACCAAAATTTAATGAGTAGGAAACAGCACAACCAGACTTGGGCTTTAGAAAAATCACATGTGGCAGTTCTGTGGAAAAGAGACTGGAGACTGAGTCCAGGTGAGAGGTGAGAAGGGCCTGAATTAAGATGATGAGTAGGGTTGTGTAAGTAGAAGGGGTAAGACACACAAGAGGATATGGAGGTAGAAATGGCAAGATTTGGGAACTCAGTTGATAAGTGGGTAAGGCAGAATGCACAGGTGAGTTTCATGCTGAGACTACAAAACCGGGACACTAGAAGCCTGGTGGGGCCCCCAACAGACACAAAAAAAGTTTGGTAGAGGACAGGGTCTTGGCGAAAAGATAATGAGCTGTGCTGCACATACTGAGTTTGAGATGTCTGTGTGATATTCAGTTTGAAATGTCCCACAGATAATTGGTGATGTGGGACATGAGCTCCAGAAAGATAGTGCTTTATATAGAGATGTGAGCATCATCTACAAGGAAAAGATAATTATACTCACATGAGCTAATGAAGTCACCCAGAGAATTTAGAAAAAAGAAGGCTGAAAACAGAACTATGGGATACACTTGCAGTCAGGGGAGATGATAGAGCCGATGAGCAAGCAAAGGAAACTGAGGAGGAGTGATCAAACTGGTGGGAAGAGAGAGCTGGGTCAGGAAAAACCAGAGAGACAAGATGGAGTATCCGGAAGGAGAAAGTCATCAACAGTCGGACCCAATAAAGAACAAGGAGATTGACAAAAGACCATCAGATTTGGCAATTAAGAGGCTGTTGGGCACTTTGGACGACGAAGTTTGAGCTGAGTGGTGCAGATGGAAGCCAGACTGCAAAGGGCTTGGGAGCTCAAACTCAACGTGTCCACAACAAAGCTCTTTAGCCTTGCTGCCCCAAACTGCCCCCTTCTGAACTCCCCTGTTCTTTTGGTCACCCAGGCTCACACGGCTTTGCTGTCCTGCGTGGCTCCCCACTCTCCGTCATCCCACATGGCCAATCTGTTGCCACACCTAGTTGCTGCTACTTTCACATCCCCTCACACAGCCCAAGCCCAGTTCAGTCCCCCTCCTCCCCCATCTCCCTTGCCTTCACTACTGCAAGAGCCTTCCAGCCAGTCTCTCCACGCCAATCTATCCCCCCGCCCCCACCTCTCAGTTACTGAAATGATTTTCCTGAAGCACAGGAAGCCATGCCGGGAGCTTCTCAACGCCACTGAGCATGTAAAGCTCTATGTTGCCCGACCTCTTCCATTATTTGGGTCTTTTTACGCTTACTCTTTGCCGTGTATTTTGTGATCCACTGGACCACCCTGGCTTGCACACACATGCCCTTCTTGATGCCTCTGAACCAGCTGCACCCCGGGCTGGGTATACTTGGCCCCCCTTGTTTTCTTGGCTTCCTTCAAGACTTAAACCCCACCTTCAGTGGGAGGCCTGTCTTGGTCCCCTTTAGTTGCATGTTCTTTCCCTCTGATTTACATGGTATATAACCTGTATGTACAACTGTAATGACAATTTAGATTTGAAGATCTTTCCCACCCATTAATAAGCCATGTGAACTGCTTACATCACAGAAAGCCTAAGTCACATGTGGTGGGGGGAGCTTGCTGAGAAGAAAAGGAAAGTGTGTCACAGGAAATGCTCAGAGAAGAGAGCAGTCAGAGCTGAGGGAGAAAGCAGACGTGCTATCATCTGTGCTGTGAGTGTGTTTGTGGGAAGGCGCCAGCACAGGGTGGAAGGTTATGGGATGGAGTGGTTCTCTGCTGTGATACTGTGTATTGAGTTCTTTGCTGCTGTGATGGATTAGGCTTATTGGTTATGGGATTTGGTCCTCTGGTGTCTGAATAAATGTTTTACTTCTTCTACCTTCTATGTGAAGAGTCTCATATACTTTGCGATACAGAACCACATAGGCATATTGACAGGTATCGTCTATGTTGTGTTTATTGCTTTGCTAATACAACAACTTGTATGTAGTTGTAACATATGTGTTGTCTTCCCAATTAGAAATCTCCTTAAGGGCAGAGGGAAGGAGAAAAAGATAGAGGGGGAGGACGTGACCTAATGACTGAGAGAATACTGATTTACTCTTTTTGATAGCCTGATGGTCCCACAAACAGATGATTCTAATATAACTCCTACATCAGATGTCAGTCATTTCCTGTTGATCCCTTTCAAGGAAGACTCGGTTATCTTCATTTGACTTGACTTACCTTGGAGCGCTCTTGATGAAGAAAAGCAGAAAGATCCGGTGAAGATAAGTGTAACTTATACCAAAATATGAGGCATAAATGCATCAAGTAGGATGCAATAGAGAAATTTTCCAAGCTACTTGACAACATCCTCCAAACTGTACTAGTATGTGCTTTGATAATTGGAGATTTCAATATGAAGGTGGGCAAAGGGGAGGATGCCAAAAAAATATGTTGGGAAATATTACTCAGGTTTCAGAAATGAAAGATAAAAGACTTTTACACTACCTGGAAGCCCTGCTCCTTAGAGATGAGGCATATTTTCTTATACAAGAGAACCAGGCTTGGTAAGCACCAAAGAGGATCCCAGTTCTCCCACCAATGGCAGGCCACTGGGTAGGGGACACATGCCACATTTAGAGAATTTACACTGAAGCTGAAGTTTACACACTTTCTAAATATGTATGATTCTTAGCAGCCTCTAAATATGTATGATTCTTAGCAGTCTCTGTCCCATTTTTCATGCCTGTGTCGCTCATACTAAAGCACCAATTTTTCCTTTTCCTTTTTTTTTTTTTAAACATTGCCATGGTCAAATCACTCAGCATCAAGGGGTGGCAAGCCTTTCTCCACCTCTATCATGTGTTCCTCAGGCAAGAGATGATAATTTGCCACTAAGAGGACCAGCCTCAATCAACAGACTCCTACTATGTGTCATGCACTGGGGATACAGAGAGCAAAGTGAATGGTACCTATACTCAAGGAGCTCCCTAGCCAAGCCAGGAAGGCACATGAACACATACGGTTCTGTACAAAATGAACACAAGGTAATTTGGGAGTGGGGGCAGAATGAGGAGAAGCTTTCTATAGCAGTGTTGCTCTACTGAGCCTTGGAGCACTTCCAGATGGAAGGTGAGAGTACGGGGACAGCCAATCTAAAGGTCTAAGTGAGACACTCTGGCTGTACCATAGTGTCTGTAATGGGAAGTAATATATCACAAGGCTGGAAATGTAGCTTAGAGATGAGCTGTCAAGGACTTTAAATGCCAGAGGAATTTCTATTTTAGATTAGAGTTAAGAGCCACTATAGTTGACTTGTACTTTAGAAAAATCACTTTGAAAAAAAAAAACCTAAAAAACCCAACATGTTAAAAACCCTCAATAAAACACCAAAATAGAAATCCTGAAAATCAAAGGAGAGATTAATACAATTGAAAGTAAAAAAAACAAAACTACAAAACTAATAAATAAAACTAGGAAATGGTTTTATGGGAAAAAAAAACCAATAAAATAAACCATTGGCTAATTTAATTTTAGAAAACCAAATTACCAGAATCAAAAATGAAAAGGATGAATGCACGACCAATGAAATTGAAGTAAAAGCAATTATTTAGGAGCTATCTTGCCCAAGCATGTGCCAGTAAAACTGACGATTTAAATGAAATGGATGAATATGAATATAATTGCCCAGGTAACAGAAGAGGAAATAGAATAATTAACCCTATCTTAGAAAAAGAAATTGAACAAGCCAAAATGAGCTCCCAAAGGAAAAAAAAACTCCAAAACCAGATAGATTTACAAGCAAATTCTAGCAAGCATTTAAAGAACAATTAATTCCAAAACTATATAAACTAAAAACATATGTAAAAAAGGAGTCCTACCAAATTCCTTTTATGACCCAAGTATAGTTTCAATACCTAAACCAAGGAGAGCCAAAACAGAGAAAGAAAACTGTAAGATCAATTTCCCTAATGAATATTGATGTAAATTTTTAAAATAAAATACCAGTAAGGAGATTACAACAATATATCACAAAGATCTTATAACATGATCAGTCTAGATATATGCCATAAGTTGAGGGATGGTTCAATGTGAGGAAATTTATAAACATAACTGACCATATCAGTGACAAAAAGAACAAAAAAATGATTATTTCAATAGATGCAGAAAAACTTTTTGACAAAATACAACACCCATTCCTATTAAAAACACTACAAGGCACAAATGATAATTAGTATATATCTAAAATCAAAAGCAAGCATTATCTGTAATGGGTATAAACCGGAAACCTTTCCAATAAAATCAGGGGTGAAGTGTAGATGTCCATTATCACCATTACTATTTAATATTGTACTAGAATTGCTATAGTAATAAGACAAGAAAAAGAAATGAAAGGAATAAGCATAAGCAATGAGGAAACAGAACTATCTCTTTTTGCAGATGAAATGATGGTATATTTAAAGAACCCTAGAGAGGCAACTAAAAAACTAGGTGAAAAATAAACAACTTCAGTAAAATCACAGCATATAAATAAACCCATACAAATCATCAGCATTTCTAAATTTTACCAACCAAATCCAGCAGAGAGAGAGAGAATTCCACGTAAAATAACCGCAGACAATATAAAATACTTAGAAGTCTACCTCTCAAGACGCACACAATTACAAAACACTTTTTCACATACAGACGGATCTAAATAACTGGAGAAATACTCACTGCTCATGGGCAGACCAAGCCAATATAATAAAAATGACAATACTTCCTAAATTAATTTACCTATTTTGTGCCATACAAATCAAACTACCAAAGAATTACTTGATAAAGCTAGAAAAAAAATAATTACCAAATGCATCTGGAGGAATAAAAGGTTAAGAGTATCAAAGAAATCAATGGAAAAAAATGGGAAAGGGGATCTAGCAATACCAGAACTCAGACTATACTATAAAGCTATAATCATCAAAACATTTTGGTCCTAGTTAAGAAACAGGGTGGCTGATCAATGGAAAAGATAAGGTATACAATATACCGAAGCAAATGAGTAACTAGTATTTGATAAATCCAGAAACCCAAGCTTTTGCGGCAAGAACTCACTATATGACAAAATTAATGGGAAAACTGGAAAGCAGTTTGGCAGAAACTTAGGTGTAGACCAGCCTCTGATACTACATACCAAGATAAGCTCAAAATGTGTACATGATATAGATATAAAGGGTGATATCACAAGCAAATTACAGGAACATGGAATAAATTACCTGTCAGAACTATAGATAGGGGAAGCCTAATGCACTGTTGGTGGAGTTGTGAACTCGGCCAACCATTCTGAAGAGCAATTTGAACTATGCCCACATGGCTATAAAACTGCATATACCCTTTGACCTAACAATACCACTACTAGGTCTACATCCCAATGGATGGACATCCTTTTAATTTCCAGTTCTTTGCCACCACAAAAAGAACTGCTCTAAATCTCTTTGTCCTTTTTGCTTTTCTTTGATCTCTTTGGCTCAACGAGTTGTGGTATATGGTTGTGATGGAATAGCATTGTGCTATAAGAAATGACAAGCAGGATGGTTTCAGAAAAATCTGGGAAGTCTTATATGAACTAATGCAAAGTGAAGTGAGTAGAACCAAGAGAACATTGTATCCAGTAACTGCAATATTGTAATGGTGATCACTTGTGAAAGATTTAGCTACTCTGATCAATACAGTGATCCACAAAATTCCAAAGGATTCATGATGAAAAATGCTATCCACCTCCACATAAAGACTTGATGGACTTAAGAATGCAAATTCAAGCATATTTTCTTTCTTCCCTCCTTTCTCTTTTTCTTGTCTTTTTTTCCTTTTTTTTTTCAGAACAAGGCTAATGCAGAAATGTTTTGCATGATTTCATATGTATAATGGGTATCGTGTTTTTCACATTCTCAATGGACAAAAGGAGAAAATTTGGAACTGGAAATAAGATAAAATTTTTAAATGATGATTGAATTCTAAACAAAAGAAAATGAAAAAAAATCACCTTAATACCTGTGTGAAGAATATATTAGAGAGGAGACTAGAGGAAAGGAGGCTAGTTAAGAAGCTATCACTATAATCAGAGGGCCTGAACTAAGGTGATGGTTCTGTGAATAAAAAGAACATATGTGAGAGATGTTATAGAGAAAAAAATGCTAAGATTTGGCAACTAACTGAATAGGTGGAATAAGTAAGAACAAGGACTGGAGGGTAATGCTGCTGTTGCATAGGTAGGTGACTTGAAGAATGGTGATGTATTCAACACAAACAGCAAAGTTTAGAAGAGGGCATGTTTAACAGTAAAGACAACAATCTGTTTTGGACATGCTAGGTTTGGGATGCCTCTGTGATATCCAGTTTGAAAAGTCCACTAGATAACTGACAGAGTTCAATATACAGACATAGGAATAATAATCCTAGAAGCAAGTAAGTCTCTGTGAGCTAAAGAGGTCACTGAGAGAAGAAGAAGAAAAGAGGGCTCGGGACAAAGCCTTGGGGAACACCCACAGAGCAGAGGAGGGATATGGACATGGAAGAACCTGCCAAAATTCACATTGACCTGACACTGGCTTCAAGTACCAAGGGTCACTTCCAGGTCAATGAGGCATCAGAGTAAGGATTTGTGGAATTTTAAATATTCACTAGCATTTTATTTTTATCTTTTTTTGGTCATTAATTTTTAATTGGGAAAAATGAATTTTTTTATTCCTCCCTGAGAGGAAGAAAAATCTAAAGTCCTTAAACTAACGATCAATTTACTTCTCACTGGTGTGAGGCTTTCTAAAAAAGGTTCCTTCCCTTTCTTACTGAAATAAGGAATAACTGACACTATCCAAGCAGAACTCTCCTTGCCTTCTTATTGAAAATTTCTGAAGGAATCCGTAACATCCTGTGCTATACAGAAGAGAGAAGTAACAAACAAAGAAACTTCTTAAAGGGAAATATTATCCTCTCTAGCAATATGACGTTCTTCTTCAAATTACTCACTTTGACCTCTTCCTTCTATTTAAAGGCAAAGCATAAAAACAAGGATTGTAGAGAAAATGCATGCTGACAGCTGCGGCTGAAACACCTTTTCTATAATAAATCACTAGGTTGCTTCTTAGGTACCCCAATGACTACCATTGCTAAAAACAATTCTGATGCTACATGTACATGAACTAAGATCCCTTTTTTTCCCAAAACAATTTAGCTACTTTTCTTCTGTTTCTCTTCCTACAACTTGAACAGGACCTGCACCCACGCAGGCCAGAGTGCCCAGAAGGACTGCAGGCCAGCCAACAAGACCCTCCTCAATTTGGAGTCAGGAAAACCTGAGCTCAAATGCAGCCTTAAACACTTAAGTGACTGTGTGACCTTGAGCAACTCACTTCACTTCTGACTGGCTCAGTTTCTTCATCTAAAATAATGAAAATAACAACAGTACTTACTTCTCAGGGCTCTTGTAAAGTGCTTTGCAAACCTTCAAGCATTCTCTAAGTGCTATTTTTTTGTATCTCATTCAGTGAGCTTTTCAGACCATGATTCAGTAATAGTCATTAGACACTCTTTATCTTGTTTCTTTTACATCCTGTATTAAATGAGCCACCTTCATGGCTACGCAAGCACTCAGGCCACTTGGTGGCCTAAAAAGTGTTCACTATGCCTCTCGTATTTAGTGTTAAAACAACAGGAATGTACCACAGCAAACATCAGTAGCTTCAAATATAATCTAGCAAACGCACAACCCAGAGGCATCAGAGCATGAGGGACGAAGGGCTGGACTCGGAAGCAGGCAGACTTGGGTCCAAGTTCTCAGCCTGATTCATCCTAAGAATGTAACCCTTCACAAGTCACTTATCTGTTCTGTGCTCAAAGTGACTAAGACAGAGGCTGCAGAAGGTGCTGCTCTTCACTGGGTGAAGATGTCTCCACACCAGGAGACCCTCACACTATTCAGATCACATGTCCAGGTGGCAGAGCAAAGATGGCAGCTGGAAAGCAAGGACTTGCCTAGGGCTCTCCCCCAGGACCCTCCAAACACCGATAAAAAATGGCTCTGAACCAATTCTAGAACTGCAGAACCCACAGAATAGGGGAGGGAAGCAGGGGTCTAGCCCAGGACAGCCTGGATGGTCGCTGGGTGAGGTCTACCGCACACGGAGCTGAGAGAGGAGGGGAGCGGAGCATAGAATAGCGTGGGCAGCAGCAGGACCAACCAGACCTGGAGCCAAGTGGAACAGGCCCTACTGCCCTGAATCATTGAGCTGTGGCAGTTACCAGACTTCTCAACCCACAAACACCAAATACAACAAAGAAGGTTAGTGGGAAAAACTGCGGGGGAGAGAGTGAAAGATATTATAAAACAGAACCAAAGGAATGAAAAATGGAAGACAATGTGAAGTATGTCATTGGAAAAACCACTGACCTGGAGAATAGGTCCAGGAGAGATAATTTAAAAATTATTGGACTACCTCAAAGCCATGATCAAAAAAAGAGCCTAGATATCATCTTTCAAGAAATTATCAAGGAAAACTGCCCTGATATTCTAGAGCAAGAGGGGAAAATAGAAATTGAAAGAATCCACCGATCACCTCCTGAAAAAGATCCCAAAAAGAAAACTCCTAGGAATATTGTCGCCAAATTCCAGAGCTCCCAGATCAAGGAGAAAATACTGCAAGCAGCCAGAAAGAAACAATTTGAGTATTG
>CM053622.1:17946100-18020434 GCA_028646595.1 Phalanger gymnotis | reverse complement strand
CCAATACCTCATCTATAACCTTTAGCCTTAGAAGTCATCTGAGATTCACAGAAGGTAAAAGGTATCTAGTAAAGGTCAGAGGCTGGTTTTGAACCCTTCTTGATTCCAAGTCCAGCAATCTATATTATCACATGCTGCCTCCTAAGCAAGATCAAAATACTCGTATGAAGAAAGACTGACCAGCCATAATTCAAACAGAACAAAAGTATTTTTTTTATTTTAGCGACATCGCCAGTCATCAATTAATTTTCATTGTACAAAAAAAGAAGAAAAGTGAAGGGGATCAAAGAATAGACCTGGAAACGATGCTGGACTACAAACCCAAACGATTTTTGACAATTAAATTACATATTAGAAAATTAGAAGTAAACACTTAGAAATTGTCCTATTTTGAGAAGGCTTTTTCACCTTGGTTTTTTTCAAATAAATGGCTGAGTGATTTTCATTTCAGGTCATTCAGCTTTCTCCCCTTGGAGCTGTTCACTGCCAATTCTCAAAAAACACTTTAAGCTTCAAGAATTTGAGCACTTGCTGGCAATTTGGGAACAAAAGGACGAAAAGTAAAATTTTTAAGTTTAGTTTTTAAATGATTTGGATTTAAAGAGGGAAAATACTCCATTAATGAATTGTTGCAATCATTCCAAAATTATCTCCATTTCTTCATCTTTGGATGATTCCTTTTTTAAAAAATCTCAGAGACAATCATTGGATATCGGTTAAGTAAATGAGACCAAGTCTAGGTCAGAAGACATTGTTTTGCTTCATTTTTCAATTTTGCTGTGAATGTTTTGTTAATTAAAAATGACCTTTTCAGTGAAATACATAGGCCAGTAAAATCTTTTTAGCTGTCAAACATCAAATTAATGGCAGATGTACTTGTTTGAAGTATGAAGCCGTATGTACAATGGCACATAAGTTTTAGGTACTCTAGTTCTTTGGGTAAAACAGACCAAATTCCTCTTTCTTATTAGGAAAAATGGGGCATATTTCTAATATTCTCAGAGTCATTATACCTAACAGATAGGGTATTTATTAAGCACTAGCATTCCCTCCAGCTGTGTCCAACTCAGAGTCCCAGAACTACAAATAACAATGTTGACCACCAAATGCACTAAGTATTCATAACATTTTCCAAACTGCATAATAAACATCTCCGGCTAACTTCTGTCTCCGTGGCTTCCTAGGATTCAAAGTTGCAAACTGGCCAGCTAAATATGCTCTAAACCAGGGGACCAAAAGTCCATGAACTTGGTATCTTAATAATATTTTGCTAATCATTTCAGTATAATTGGTTTCCTTTGTATCCAATGTATTTTATTTTTTACACATACAAAGCCATAATACAGGAGCCTGTAGGTTTCACTAGATGACCAAAAAGATGAAGAAGGCCTGCTCTAAACCACAGATCAGAAAACTAGGGCTCTGCCTCATTTCTGCCCAGGGCTCTGAAAGACCTTGTGACTCAATTTCTCCATTTGTTGAACAGAGAAGTTAATGGACTTGCTCAGAGTCATATATCTTGTAAATGTCAAGGGCTGGCTTGGAACCCTTGCTGATTCCAAGTCCAGCAATCTCTCTCTACTGTCTTTGCTACCAGCCTGTTTTTCTAACTTTCAAACTTTCTCTCAGAGTCCTCTTTCAACCTTCATTAAAATAAGTGAAGAAAAACCAGTGAAAGACAGCAAAGGACATATGATTATTCCATAGTGTGCAAGAGCGTGTTAAAAGGATACTAATTTTCCTGGATTACACAGAACCAAATACCAGTAAATCCTAACACATCACCAAGAACATGTGCCCAAATACTATGGACGAAGGCCTTCCCCTCCCTTACCCTCAAGGTGTCTTATTTGCAAAGCAGGAACGCCACTTATCTTAAAGGTTATTGTAAGGAAAATGCTTTGCACGTACGTAATGCGCTTGATAAACCTGGGCTATTATTATTATTATAAATGTATCTCTATCTAGAGACAGATGCCAGTGCATGGGAACCTAATCTGCCCTCTGATTCACTAGCGGACTGCTGTGTGTTACGAGGCATACTAAGATGAGAAGCACTGAAATAAGTCACTTAACTGTCCTTAATGTTAGTGCCTTCCCTCTCCAAATTACCTTGTGTACATCTTATTTGTCCGTGGTTGTCTACATGTTGTTCCCCACTGTGACCTGTGAGCTTCTTGAGGGCAAGGACCCCGTGTTTGACTTTCTCTGTATTCTCAGCACTTGGCACAGGACCTGGCACATAGTGGGCACTTAATAAATGTTTGTTGGCTTGCCAAGTATCAGCTTCCATTGTTCTAATGCTCAGTCCCGCAGCAAGGGCCCACAAACCAGCTCCCAGGCACCCTTCTTCTTCCCTCCTAATTTCTATTTCCAGTATGTCATCAATTAAGCTATACTGTGTTTTGTCCACTTACCTGGGGAATTATCTATTTATCACAAAACTCCATTCAAAGATTTAAAGCAATCTAATTCAATCAGGTTTTCTGATGTATTTTTCTAATACATCTAATATGACAGATTATAATCTATTGAACTCTATCACTTATGATGTTGCTTTGATTTGGGGGGCGGGGCAGCTCATGAATTGGGTTATGTGAATCATAGATATTAATGTACTGATTTGAAAAATGTTATCCAATATTGTGACAAGTGTTTAGCATCTTCTCATTCTGGATCCTTTAAACCAAAATGAGAGAAGAAATATATTTACAATAAATAAAAACCTTAGACTTTTTAAATTATGTTGTTAGTAGGGGATTTTCTTAAACCTACTTTGCTCTTACTATTAGAAGAAAATTTCTCCTAAATGAGCAAATATAATCTAGGAAAAGTTTGTGTTTTATTGTCAATGGTACTCAATTTTGTGGGCAGACAGTAAAAGCAGGTCAGGTGAAATGATATTACTGACTTAATTCCTGAGGGTGAAAGCATGATGAAAAATACTGGGGTGAAAATTAAGGGAGTCAGAAACAGAAACATCATATTTGAAAAACAAAGTAGTTATTAATTCATCGTCTGGCCTTAATTTTACTTTTGTCCTTCAAAAGACAGAAGAACCCAACAAAGGGAAATTCTGTTCTAGATCTGGTATTCATTAACCAGGAAGAACTAGATGCTGGGGTGAAAATGATGGGAACTTTGGGAAGCAAATACACCACCGTGGAATTTTGCTAGAGGAAAGACAAGGATATTGTGACACATACCCAGATTTAGTGAGCACAGATTTCAAAAGATTCAGGGGAAGTATAAGTGAAGATAACAAATTGAAATTCTACAGGGAAAGTCAGCCAAGGAACCTCTGAAGAATGAAATTCTGAATTTAATTAAACCTTTATTACATCCTTATTATACATAAGAAAGGGCATCTAGGTGGCACAGTGGATAGTGTTGGGCCTAGAATCAGGAAGACTCCTCTTCCTGAGTTCAAATCCTACTTCATCCACTTACTAGCTGTGGGACTCTGGGCAAATCACTTAACCCTGTCTGCCTCAGTTTGCTCATCTGTAAAATGAACTAGGGAAGAAATGGCAAACTGCTGTAGTATTCTTGCCAAGAAAACCCCACATGGGGTCAAAAAGAGTCAGAAATGACTGAACAACATCTATAAGAAAGGCTAGGTGCTAAGGAAACAATGACAAAAAAAGAAAAGTCTCTGTCCTCTAAGAACTTAATTTTACTGTGGGGCACACATATACAGACAAGTAAAGACAAAGCATATACAAAATAATATTTTAAGAGGGAGAGAGCATGAAAAACTAGGGAAATCAGAAAAGCCTTTGCATAGGACATCTTGCTTGAGCTATGTCTTAGGAGACACTAGAGATTCTAAGAGGCAGAAGTAAGGAAGGAGTACATTGAATCCGATCAACATTTGTTAAGTGCCTACAACATGCCAGGCATTATGCTGGGGTACACTTAATAAAAAGAAAGACAGTCCCTGCCCTCAGAGAGCTTCCAATCTAAAGGGGGAGACAAGACACAAAAGGAGGCAAGAAAGTAAGGGATGGGGTGGTGGGAGACACCCAGACACCAGGCCTTTCTAGTTCCACGAAGCTGAAATCAGGCAGGGCAGCAGAAGCAAAGCGAAGTGAATGAATCTACACGTGATCTATCAAGTATGTAAAGGCCAGGAGGCTGAAGACAGAATACAGTTAGTCCTCACCTCAGACTGTTAAAATTGTCAGCTCCCTGTGAGGCTTGGCTAAAGTGCCGCCTCCTACGGGAAGCCTTCCCTAGTTGTTAGATCTCCCCCTCTTCAAATGATTGTACATATACTGTTTAATCCCTCCAATAGATTGTAAGCTCTATAGGAAATGATCCAACTGTTCTAGAAACTACTTGGGGTGAGGAACAGAAAGTCAGCAAGCTGAAAATAAATCAGCTCAGCAATAAACCTACGAGGCATATGCCCCAAGCAGATTAAAGACAGAGGGAAAAAGACCCATCATTACAAAAAGATTTCTAGCAGTTCTTTCTATGGTAGCAAAAAAGTGAAAACAAAGTGGGTACCGATCAGTTTGGGGGATGACAGAATAAACTGGTACATAAATACAATGGGTTATTATTGTAATGTAAGAATTCAAAGAAAGTTAGTTGGACTTGTGTGAATCAATGGGGAGTGAAATGAGCAGTAGCAGGAGAGAATCTACAATTGGATGACCGCAATAACGTAAAGGAAAAGAACTTTGAAAGCTTTCGGAACTCTGACCAACAATAACGACGTCAGAAAACTTAGGATCAATCAAGCTTCCTGCCTCTTGATAGAAAGATGAAAGACTAGCCATGCAAAATTAGTTTTCCATGACTATACCTATTTGCTATAAGGGGTTGGAGATAAAGAGGGAAAGGGAAGAGGAAAAGAAAGGGAGAGAGAAAGGAAAGGAGAAGGAAATGGAAAAAGGAAAGGAGAAGGAAATGGAAAAAGGAAAGGGAAAGAGGGGAAGAAGGGGAAAAGAGGAGGAAGAGAAAGACAGGAGAGAGGGAGGAGAAAGGGAGGGAGAAAGAGAGGCTAAAAAACAAACTGTATAAAAGGTCATGGTTTCATATAAAATCTATTTTGTTCTTTGCATATTGGAGTATTTTGTTGGTTGAATAAGTTCACAGTAAGAAAGAAAATTTATTTTTTAAAATGTACGCTCCTCAGTGAAAAATTACAGATCTACGTCTTGTTTTGTGACCTGGGGCCAAGCACAATAGTATCTTGTAAGCAAAGAGTGAGCACTTAATAACTACTTACTGAACTGGGTTTGATGCTAATGTATGGTCTTTATTATTTATGTCATGCCAGAAGAAGGTGAGCTTTTCGAGGGCAGAGGATGTTTTCGCATACGATAGTGCCTGGCATGGAAGACGGCTGTATAAATGTTTACTGAAATTAAGCTAAATTGAATTGGCCTAGAGATAATTAATACTTACTTGGTTTCTTGTCTATGACAAAGAAAATGATCTTTTAGTTGATAAGGACAGGAAAAAAGTGGCTAATGGGGAGTAAGTGACCCCGAGTAGATAACCAGAAACAGCCAGTTGAGCTTACTGGGTCTGAGTCAACAGCCCAGATGGAGGGACCCTGGCAGAAGCGGAGCAGAGCCACAGTCAGAGAGACGGGCGATCACAGAGAAGAGGAGAAGGGGAACAGGACTGGAAAAAGGCAAATGTCCTGATTTTCAAAGACCAGAAGAACGCAGAATGTGCAAATACAGACAAGTAAATTTGACTTTGATTCCCCCTGGCAACATGCTAAAACTTAAGACTCAAAAGCTGACAAATGATCATCTAGAAAAGGAAGGTGGACCAGAAAGCATCAACATCAAGAACAGGTCACAAGAGAAAGGCCCATCTCCTTTTTGGGTAGTATTACTAAATGGATAAATAAGGAGAATATAATTACACACATGGTTAACCAAAACATTTCATGGAAAAGATGGCAAGATGTGGACTCAGTGATAGTATAATTAAGCAGATATGGAACTGACCAATAGGTCGGACACATAGAGCAGTCATTAATTATTTAATATCAAGTTGGAAGAAAGTTCCAGAGACGTTCGTTTGGTCCTGTGATGTTCACCAAATTTATCAATGACTTGGATGACATACAATAGTCATTATTCCAAAGCCAAGTTAGAACATTGGGCCAAATACAAGATGAAGAACTTGACATGGGATCAAGGTCAAGTACTACCTTAAGTTCTAAGGTTCAACTTCACACAAAGTGGGGAAAGTGCTATTAGACAGCAATTTATCTGAAAAGATCTTGGTTGAATACATACCTGAGAGTATTACAGAGCAACTAAGAAACCTACTGTCCTCCTGGGCTGCACCAGCAGTAGAAATGTCCAAAAATAAAGGTGGCAGTCCTACTGTATCCTGCTCTTGTCAGACCCTATCTGGAAAATCGTGTTCAGTTCCGGCCATGATATTTTAGGAAAGACATCGACAAGCTGTAGAGCTTCCAGACAAAGGCCACAAAGGATGGTGAAGAACCCTCAAGTGACACCACATAAAGATCAGTTGAAAGAACTGGGGAAGAGAAGCTTTAGGTGGACGTGAGAGCTTTCTTCAAGTATTTGAAGGGATTGTCAAGTGAAAGAGGGAATAGGCTAGTTGTGCTTGGCCCCATGGGGCAGAACCAAAAACGCTGGGTGAAAGTAGCAGAGGAGCATTAAGGCTTGAGGTGAGGAGAGATATCTCAGAAGGCTCGCTGAAGGTCCACAGGCACAGGTTCTAATCAGCTAAACTGGATGAGAGATTCTTTTTCCCACATGGATCTGCTAGATGCTCACTGAGATCCTTCTTCCCTGAGGCTGAGACAACATAACTGAGCATTAGTGTGATTGAAGGATCCCTCAAGGGACTCCCTGACTTTGGGTGCTCAAGTTAGGCCAGTGGAGCCTGAGCTCCCATCAAGCTGGAAAGGCTCCAAGTACAGACTGTGTGTTCAAAGAATAACCAAGCTAAGTTAGGTTCCTCACCAAGCTGTCTGCAAGGTAATGACATTTTCTGCAATTGCAACTCTTAAAAATCATCCAATAAGTCGCAAAGGGGTGCAGTTTTCCTTGGTGGAGGAAGTCTAACTAATTACAGCTACATAGTAATACAGCCTCGCCAATCACAGTTTTCAAAGCATGATTTCTAACATCTTTCCTTCAACAGAGGAGGCTGGTAGTTGTTCCTCATATGCCCTCTTCAGAGATTGTCCATCATCAAAGTTTTTTAACATAATTATAACTGAAATCAAGTACAGAACTTATATTCTCCTGCCACCTCCCCTCCTATCCCTCAACCCCAAAACAACTGTCCAGAATTTTAGGATTTCTGTTGCCTTTTCGAGACTGATCTACGAGCGTCGTGGTTCCGACAAATTTAAGTTAGGTCTTCAACCTCGATAGCATAAAAAGCCATAGCAAAGTGTTGTTGCCAGCTCTGGCCAGCTCTTAAGAGGATGCACGGAGTGATGCCTACTCCTGCAGTCAGAGAAGGGAATGGGTGACAATAAAACACAAAGTGCCTGACAGCTTATCTACTCCCTATTTCCTGCTTAAAACACCTGTGGGGGTGTTGTGTTGTTCATTTTTCATCTTAGAGTCAACAGATTGATACATAAGGAATTTTGTCATATGCTTGCCTACCAATTCTCCCCTGAAACAGATTTAGGCAGTTTTGGATGCCAGATTAAATAAAATCGTTAAAACCTCTTCATGGGACAGAGTTAGTTTAAGTTTTAAAATCTTGTTCTTAAATTTTCTGAATGCTGCCTACTGGACTTTTTTCTGTTAGACGCAGTGATTATTTGGTTCCTAGCAATGATGAGAAGGCTCTATTAAGCACCTACTATGCAAAAGACACTGTGCTAAGCCCTTCACGAGTAGTATCTCATTTAATCCTTACAAAAACCCTGGAAAAGCGGTGCTTATTACTCTCATTTTTATAGTGGAGGAAACTGAGGCAGACATGTTATGTGACTTGCCCAAGGTCACAAAGCTAGTAGATTTCTGAGGGAAAGTTTGAACTCAGGTCTTCCTGACTTCAGACCTAGCACTTCCTGCACTGTGCCTCCAGCTGCCCCTGGGAAGTACAGATGGGAAGAACAATGCCTATGAAAAAATTCTAGACTTTTGTTGGAGGGCTTAAGAAGCATATAGCTCTTTTTGGACATTTTATACATTTGGTACTTTTTAGTAACAAAGTCTAAAGTACCTATTACACTTACAAAAGTATAATACACTTTTTACAACGCACACTTCTTAATGCTGAGTGTCCCAAAAGTCTGACTGCAGTCTTAAACTTTTAAAAAGCTTCTGGAACACCATGTGTTAGCTTACGTTTCTGTAGAGCCATGAAATCACAAAACACTTTTTCTACAATGATCCCAAGACTATCCTTGATCCCATTTTATAGACAGAGTAACCTGAGGAGCCTCTGAAAGATTCAGGGCATGCCCAAGATTACACATTTGTGAAATACTCAAAACAATTCCAAATAGGTCTCCCTGGACCCCAACTCCAGCACTTTGGGGGAAGAATTTTAATAACTCCATGAATTGTACCTCTCAGCTATTTTCTATTAAGAACGAAGCCCTACTATGTCTTAGAAAAATGACAAATTTCCAAAGAGAAAAGTCTAAAAAGTTGAGCCAGCTGAGTGACCTACACCTTCAAAATACATCTCTTTTGAAGATACACAGTGCTATAAAAATATTACCTAAGTACATTGGCTCAATGTTGAAGTGCCCCTCTACAACATGGACAGCTATGGTGGGAAATGTGAATTCAGAACATTGGAACAGAAAACAGAGAAAGCAGAAACAGAAAGAGAGTGAATTTGCTGGTCAAAGAACAGATAATAGGGAAACGGAAGGAAACCCCCAGCAGTGGGAAAAGGTCCCTCTACACCAAGTCACTTATGGGCATATGCAAGGGGAGGGCCCAAAAACAGCATGCAAGGACTTCCTGCTCTCAGGGAGTAAGCTCTGCTGCTACGTAACTTACTGGAAGAGAAGTCTGTTATTCTGAAAAAGACACCTCAGCCTCTAGGAGGCCCTGGACCATTTGGCAGGGAAAGAATATGGGAGGAGAGGGAAGGTGGAGAGGGAGAGGATGGAGACATAATTAGGCTGGCAATCAAACCAATTTGGGATCAAAACGGAGTGGAGAACACAAGTGAATGGAGCCAAACAGCATTTTCTTCTAGAAGAGAGTACATATTTGGTATTTTTTGGTAACAAAATCTAAAATAAGGACTTGCCATTTCTGAAATTTCCCTATTATGTAATTAACACAAAGAAAGCATGCACATCTGTTGAAGGTATTTCATGATAAAATCAATGACTTTGAGTTCTCATATGAAATACTAAGAGGCCCTAAAGTGCTCAAGGAAATGTTTTGCAAATATGGCTGTTCCAAGCAAGAATTTAAAATGGTGTAGCTTAAATAAAGAAGGCCTAATTACTACTCCCTCTATGAGGAGAAGCCACTTGGAGTGACCACCCAGAGAGGCCTGTTCTTGTATTCTACACAGGAGTTCTGACTCAGGCCAGAACCTGAGCAGGTGAATTTCTCTTTCCCATTTTATAAGAGAAAAAAAGTTTAGCCTTTCATCTTTTGCTGCAGCTGTTAGCCCATCCTTATTAGCTATGTTGCAAAAAAAGATGATTGTATTTTGAGCCTAACAAATTATCCTCCTCCAGTAACATGATGAATGGATAGTAATTTTTTTAAATGGACAAAAACTAAACTTTATATATGGCTTAAAAATTCAAATCCATTTAGTTTAAATTGCACTGACTCCTTTAGGCCAAACAACCCATGTGAGAAATGAAGAGCAGAAAGGAGTGGTTTTATCATTTACTTTTTCATTCTTAATTTTGAATTATTTTAATGATCTTTATTTAATACTCACTGTGCAGCTATTACGAAGGGCTTCAAATTTACGCTGGATTTCATCTCTATGTGCCTAAAAGGTAAGAAGTTAATCATCAATTTTTCATACATTAGAATAAGATCTAATAGTTACTGGTCAAACACACTCAAGAGCAATTTTCCCTAGGACGTGAGCAAGTTGGGAAAGCAGATGCACATCTTCAATGGCAAAGAGTCAACTAGCACAAGTCAAATTAACTTAAAAAAATCAAATCACTGGTAAACAATCTGCTGCATTAGAGATAAGATACAGCTTAGAATATGTAATCCCTAGAAGTATTTAATTTTTATAGGTTGCCCAAACGATTATCATTAGAAAACCCCTCAAAGTTTGCTTTTTATTTTACTAGACCCGTTATTTTAAAAGCAGGAATTCCTTCTCTCTCCCTGGGTCCCTCCACTCAACCACCTGCTACATCCCAAACACAGGTCCAGGGCTAGGCTAGCCTGTCTAAAGCTCTGCTTGAGCACCTGCTAAGGTAAGGTAAGTTGCCATCTTGTACTGATTTCACTCCTGAGGACACTGGTCAGAAATCCTTTGGAGGTCCTAGGCTTACTGTTATTTTCTAGCCTCATAACTCGAATCTGCTAATAGTGGGGAGAACATTAGATTAGGAAGCAGAAAACCTGGGTTCTAGTCCTGCGCCTATCATAACACACATTTATGAAGAGTCTACAATATGTCAGGCATTGGGATACAAAGTCAAAAACAAAGCAGTCCTTGGCCTTCGAGAAAGAACACTCTCCTGAATGAGATACATTACAAAAACACGGATGATGAACACCAAGTGGAGGGGACAGAAAACCCACTAACAACGAAAGGCCACAGGGAAGGCTTTCCAGAGGTGGCATCTGAGCTGAATTCACTTCACCTTGATTCTGTTTCTGGCTTGAGTTTCCTCATCTGCAAAATGAAAAGTTGAACCAGATGATATCCCATGCCCCCTCCTGATCTCAAACTGTATGGTCCTCTACTTGCTTATTTATATTAAGCTTCAAGTACGTTTTATACATAGATTGTCCAATTTATCAGTCAATTGCTAATAACTAGTTAGTTTTAACTGTCATGTTAGAATTCAGATACCTAATATCAATCTATTTCTATTGACGCTAATTACAAGACTGTCTAATCATGTCTGATTAACCAATACTAATTCTAATTGAATATGTAATGACAGAATTGATATTTCATCACTACGATCACAGTAATATGATCTCTGACAATTTCTTGACTACGAAGTATTAAAACAAGAATATAGCACTGATCCTGTGGCTAAGCCTGGAAACACTGTAACCATTAGGCATCCATCAGGCATCCATCATGAAGAGTACACAATATAAAGTGCACACTCATCCTTCATGAAGCTTATGCGCTAAAAAAAAAAAGAAAAAAAAGACAGGGACCTATGGAGACCCAGAAATACAAAGGAAGTCACTAACTCATTCAATAATGTGTTGAGCTTCTATTCTGTGCAAGGTCCTGTATAAGCTACTATTAAAAAAAAAAAGTCTTACCATCTGGTAGTTTGGGAGAAACTGAATAAACACATAACAGCAACACAAATAATACGTGTCATCGGGGAGGCAGCTAGTAGCTCACCGGATAGAGCCCTAGTCCAGGAGTCAGGAGGACCCGAGTTCAGATTCAGCCTCAGACTCTTACTAGCTATGGGACACTTCATCTCTGTGTGCCTCAGTTTCTTCATCTCTAAAATGTGGAGAATAACACCTGCCTCCCTAGATGGCAGTGAGGATCAAATGAGATCATTGAAAGTGTTCTGCAAACCTTAAAGCCCTGTATAAATGCTAGCTATCATTACTGTTACTATTACTACACATGCTACAGGAGTTCAACAGAAAGAAAGCACAGATACACCTCGATTTATGGTGCTTCACAGATAGCACATTTTTTGCAAAGTGCAGATTTGTGGCAACACTGCATTGACCAACAGTTTGTGCTCACATTGCATCTGTGTCACATTCTGGTTATTCTAGCAACATTTAAACTTTATTATTATTATGATTACATCCATTATGATGGTCTGTGATCAGTGATCTTTGATGTTACTATGGTAATTGTTTCAGGGCACCACGAATTACAACCACATATGATGGGAAACTTAAATCAATAAATGTTAGGTGTGTTCTGACTATTCCACCAACAGGTCGTTCCCCTGTTTCGCTCCCTGAGACACAATACTGAAATTAAGCCAATTAATAACCCTACAATGGCCCCTTAAGTGTTCAAGGGAAAGGAACAGTTGCATATCTCTTACTTTAAATCAAAAGCTAGAAATGATTAAGCTTAGTGAGAAAGCATGTCAAAAGCCAGGCCACCACCCAGGTCAGTCAGCAGCCATCAACACCAAGGCAAGAAAGACCCTCCACCAGCAAAAAGATTATAACTCACTGAAGGTTCAGATAATAGTTACCATTTTTTTTTTTTAGCAATAAGGTATTTTTTAATTAAGGCATGTACATTTAAGACATAAACACTATTGAACACTTAATATACTTACAGGATAATGTAAACATAACTTTTACATGCATTAGGAAACCAAAAACTTCATGTGATTTGTTTTATTGGGATATCTGCTTTATTGTGGTGATCTAGAACCAAACTCACAACATCTCTGAGACATGCCTGTACTTCCAACAGAGGGGGTCAGGAAAGTTTCATGGAGGAGTTGGTATAATCATAATAATGATGATGACAACAACAAGAAGATCCAACATCTGTATCATTTAGTGCTGAAAAGATTATCTAATGTAAACTCATTTTACAGTTGAGGAAACTGAGGCCCAAAGAGACTAACTGGCTTGCCCCAAGTGACAGTATCCAAGCCGAGACTGAAGGCAGGTCTTCTGGCTCTAAACCTAGGGCCTTTCCTCCCATACCCCACTGCTGATCCTCAAGCCTACCCTGGGAGGTGGGTATCATGTAGAGCGGACAGGGTGACAGATTTTGATGCAGAGGCCCTGGATTTAAGCCTCACCTCAGCCACTTTTGAATTGCATGACGACGGGCAAGTCACTTAATCTCTCATAACCTCAGTCTCCTCATCTGGAAAATGGAGTAGATGTGTGAAGAAAGTGATTTACAAACTCTCATGTGCTACATAAATTTGAGGTGTCATTATTCCAAAGCTCCAAGTGATGAGGGGATTTCCTCCTGCCTTGTGGTCCCATGGAAAGAATGCTGGACTTGGGAGTCAGAAGGCTCTGGATGCACAGCCCATATCAGATACTTGCTGTGCCTCTGTGCCCTTGGGCTAACCACAACCTCTCTGGGCTTCAATTTCTTTCACCATCTAATGAGGGGACTGGACTAGATGGCCCTTACGTTCCCTTCCAGCTTTCAGTCTATGACCCATGACCCACAGCCACCCAGTGGACAAGCCCTGGAACCTGGAGCTGCTCTTAATGGCAAGGACACAGCTTTTCCCACTCTCTCCAACAGTCAGGGAAGGGGGTGGGGAAAGGATTAGGGGAAACCAAAAGGGCAAGAGCAAAAGCACAGATGCAGAAAAATACAAAGTGTGTTCGGGGAAGGTCCAACTGAGCGACACATGGAGGGGCTGTGTGAGAGGTAAGGCAGGAAAGGTTGCTTAGAATCAGGCTTTTCTACATGCAGTATTGTCTTAGCTGTCTTTCCCATCTATTTTAATGAGAATTTGGAAAGAGGAAGAGGGTAGGGAGAAAACTGCTGATGAGCTGATGAAAATGGGAAAGATTAGACCCCCATCTATCTTCAGAAGCCAGGCAAGGACCGGATAAAAGAAGATCCAAGCCTTCCTTTATTCATTCCTTTACGTGTAAAGCATGCACCAAAATAAATCTTCCTATTTCTGATCCTTGATTTTATTTCTTGACTCTTACTTTGGCAAGTTAATAATTAAATACAGTTTTTAGAATGATATCAATTAGTGATGCACATATCAAAAAGAAGGATGTGAGTAGGCATTGATTATTGATTTTAATAAGCACTCAGAAGGAAAACACAACAGAACCATATGGTAACAATATTTGAAAAGAAATGACACTAAGCAAAAAGCTTCTAGAAGCTTCTAGACTATACAGTGACATTCCTTAGGCCAAAATGACAGACACACCTCCAAATAATGTCCAGAGAGACCACAAAGCCAAAACCTCTCCTGTAGGCCTCAGTGTGACTTTTTAATCACATACGCACAAAGCTTCTCTTTGCCCTCACAACCTCTGGTTAGGAAGATCACAATAAATCCTAACTGGAAATATGAAGTCTAGAGATACCACAAACTATCTCCCCCCAACAATCAAAACTGCAGAGATTGCAACTTAAGAGGTTCAGACTCAAAGCATTAAAAAAATGTCCTTACGTGGCTGTTTACAGACATTTAATTTCATGTACACTTTCCAACTTCATTCGATATTCTACTATTAACAGTGGTTGAATTTTTATGCATGGGGGAAAAAAGGGTGGCTCCAAAGGAGAGTGGTAAAGTGGAATACATGAACAACCAAATGGCTTTTCTGCCAAGTGACTTCAACAGAGTTCTACAGTTTAATTGGGTTTGGTCCAATCTGGCAGGAGAAAAAAGGCCAAATCAGGTAACTCTTTTCTTTAAAAATTCATCTCATGCTGAGAGGTAAATGCCTTGCTTTAGATCTTGCCAGATCCAACTTCATTTTCTTTTTAGAACATAGCATGCCACAGTAGCTCACATTTAAACACTATGAGCTCTTAAGAGATCATTTTCGATCAAACTGCTTTAATTTGACATTCATCATATCTGAACTCAACCATTTTCCTCTCCAGAAAAGAATACCTTCTTTAGAATGAACACATTTAACAGAACAGAATCCAAAAAAAAAATCCCATGTTATCAGTAGCCAGGATTATTGACAATATTAACAGAAATCAGGCTCTCTCTCTCTCTCTCTCTCTCTCTCTCTCTCTCTCTCTCTCTCTCTTTCTCTCTCTCTCTTCAAACTTCAAACAGCAAAATCAAATCAACAAGGAAAAGGTTTTGATTTCTGTGTACCTAATACATAAACCCACTTATTTCACTTGAAGAACTACCACGTGTACCATCCATCTGAACAAACACTGACCACATCAAATGCTTCTTATTTCATAAGCATCACCATCGTTCCAACAGAGCAGAAGTTCTAGATTTCAAGAAGCCCATATCTCTTGTTAAAAATAACATATAATTCAATAAGCATTATCAAGCACCCACTGTGTGCAAATCACTGTGCTAGCCACTGAGGTGAAACAATTTCATATAAGACATAGTCTCTACCTTCATGGAGTTTACAATCTGATAAGATGAAAATGACACAAAGGAAGCAAACCACAACACAAAGTAACCCAGAGAAGCATGAGGGAGGAGCAAACAAAATCTTCTCTGAGGACCAAGGGAGGGAAAGTGCTTACTAACCATGGGACATCAGGTAGCCTTAATGGAAGAAGCTGCATCTATGGGGACTAAAAGGGTGAGTAATAATCCAAAAGGCAAAAACAGAACACAGAAGCGATTCCAGGCAGAAAAGAACAAGGAAGGCCAGGGCAGGGTTCATTCATGGGCTGTGCTGAGTCCAGTGTACCTGGAATCAGAAAGCACCCATAAAACAGCTGCTCGCTCCGGGCCTAGCTCTGGGTCAGGGGCTGCAGAGAGCAAAATGGAAAGCTTGAGCAAAGGGAACTGAACTTTATTGGAACAAGGAGCCACTAAAGACTTTGGAGCAAAAGAAAGGTAAGGCAAGATTTACTCATGAGTTACCAACCAATAAGCATTAACCAAGGATCCACTTTGCACAAGGCTCTGTGATAGGTACCAGGGATACAAAGTAATTTAAAAATGAAACAAACCCTACTCTACATAAAATTAAATTTTATCATAAGAGACATCATTTAAAAAGATACAGAATAAACATCTTCAGGATAAACACAAGGTAGAAAAGACAAGGAAGATTCTCGAGGCATAAACACAAAAGACAGCTTTTGTGAGTAGATATGAGAAGTCCACTGCAGCAACACCAGCAGGTGAGGGCAAGGCCAGCACCTATACCAGGGTGCTGGCCACAGGCCAAGACAGAATCAAGAAGTGACAGCATTCGCCAGATGATGAGACAAGAAGGGAGGGGAAGGGACCTGTCGAGACAACAAGATTTCAAGAAGCCCATATCTCTTTTTAAAAGCAACATATAATTCAAAAAGCATTATCAAGCACCTACTGTGTGCAAACCACCGTGCTAGCCACTGAGGTGAAACAATTTCAGATAAGGCATAGTCTCTACCCTCTTGGAATTTACAATCTGATAAGATGAAAATGACACAAACAAAACAAACTTCCAACATGGAGGATCGCAGAAATGGTGCTAGGTTCAGCAGGAGTCAGCAGGTCTAGGCTGAGGAGTGGGGCGTGGGGAGGAGGCATGTGTTCACTGTGGGGTATGCTGCACATGAGACGCAAGTGAGCCGGCCCTGGGAGTGGCCTCTAAGCAGTTGGAGACACAAGCTCAGAGCTCAGAGGCTGAAGGTTTGGGCCTGGTGATGGATATTTACAGGTCACTTCTAAGAAGGTGAAAGTTAAAAGCCATGGGAATGAATGGGACTGCCAGTGGAGACAAGGGAAGGGATAAAACCATAGGGAGACACCCACCTCAAAGGGTTGGGAAAAGGTTTAGGCACCAACAAAGGAGGGAGAAGGACAGTCAGATGCTCTTAATACACTTCGAGGCGGTGATCTCAGCCACCTAAATTAAGTCAGGGCTTGCTACTGTGGTAGGCTTCCAAAAGTGCGTCCACAGCATGTTCAAACTTCTAGAATTTAATGGCTTAAAGGGGCCAATCTACCTGCAGACAAACAGCAGTAATACATATGAAATTTCGCATTTATTGTCTCAAACAGAAACACAGTAAGCTATGATGTCTGCACCATTCCTTATTCTAACAAGGAGGCAAAATATGGTTCTATCTTTGCAGCTCCAAGGGAAATTAGATTTGAGGAACATCACTGCAACCTAGTATTCTAAGGAGAAAAGGCTATTTAAATTGAAACTCAGTACTAGGCATATACTAAGTGCTAACTTTTTATTCCTTAATTTATGTCTTATAAATAAATATCTGAAATGGTAACTAATAAATTAAATAAATTCTTTTTGGCACATGGGCAAAAATTCAGAAAGAAGGAAAATGATGTCGATCACTTCAAAATGCTAGCAAAAGAAATATAGGGATTCCATTTAGCCACTAGGAGGAATTCAAGGTAAATCACTTTTTAAAAGAAAATCAAAATCTTTCCCATTTGGATCTAGCCAGATGGCAAGAAAATATCATGGAGGAAGACCCATAGTTTTAAAATAGGAATAATTCAGTAAATGTCAGAAGCTGACCATATAAATAAATTATTGAAAATGATAGAATGGCAACTTATAGTAGTAGGAAGGAGGAAATAGCATTAACCTACACTTGTACTAAGTGATATCCAGAAAGAATTATATAGTACAAACCCAAGAAAAATGCCTATTTGTGGAAATTAAAGTATAAAATACTATTTTTGAGAAGTAGTGTGCTATAGTGGAAAAAGCACTAGCCTTCAGGTCAGAATACCTAGGTTCCAGTCCCAATCCTAACGCATACTGGCTATAATCACAAGTAGGCCACTCAACTACAGTTTAGTAAACCTCTGGAAACCTCACTGAGCCTTTGCTTCTTCATTTTAAAATGGTGATAACTGCTCTTACGGAATGCAGGAATTAGAAGGATCAGAGAAGGACAGATTTAGAGCTGGAAAGGGCCTTAGAGACTATCTCTTCCAACACCCCAGCCCCTTTAACAGCTGAGAAAGCCAACACTTAGATGTTAAGGGGACTCAGCCCAGGCCACATGATTAGCATAAGTGCCAGCGCTGAGACCTGAATCCAAGTTTCAGAGACTTTCTAAGTGCCAGGGTTATTGTGAGGAAGGAGGCTCATAAAGCCACAGAACAGCATGCAAAGGTAAAGTGGAGGAAAGGAGGAGGTGTACAACAGGGAGTTCTTCAAAATTCCAATAGCAACTTCCAGCAGCCACAATTAATTATCAAACGAAAACTCAATCAAGAAAAACTATACCAACTCCAATTAAGTAAAGGAGAAGTTCAAGTGAAATGACTCTCTGGCTATTAAACAGCCCCTGGGAATCCCTTCTCCTTCCCGAGAGTTAACCCCCATCGCTTTCAGCTCATCGGCTCTCTGCTCTGCCAGGTGTCCCCCGAGCCCCACCGCTCTGGTGTTCTTGGGACCTACCGTGAGGGCCTGGATCTCCTCCTCCGCTTCCGCTGTCGTCTCCTCCAGCTCAGTTTTCGCCTGGCGGAGCTGATTCTCCAAGGCGGTACGAGCAGACTGCAATGCTGAAAGCTGAGATTCTCTCTCCTGGAGGGAGAGCTGTAGTTCGGTGAGCTGGCGCTTAAGTTCCAACTTCTGTTCTTCATGCTCTAGACTAACCTAATTAAGAGAAATAGCCAACATTCAAAGGAAGTCAATTGACAAGGAAACTGAGGCAAAACCTGACCCAGCTGTGCCCCTCAAACTGGAGTCTGGGCTGGCAGAACATTTACTGAGGGCAGCACAAAGAAAAACATTCTACCGACAAATCTCACTGCTTCTGACAAACCTAGCCGGTGCTAGAACTGTTCTAGGCCTTCACACTATCTATCGCTTTAAAATATTTAAGGGCTTGGAATGTGTCCAAGAGAGAACTGCAGAGCAAGAATCTCGAATGCAAATTAGAACTACTCTTATATTTAAAAAAATATCCAATAGGTGTGTCACACACAGAAAGAGCTATAAATAACTTCTTATTAGTAACAAGAGCACGTTTACAACATTAACAAAACTTGATTAGAATGACAGACCACTTTCATTTATTTTAAATACGCCTGCCTTGATTGACTTTTTATTAGGTAATTCCCCATCATCACACTGCAAACTGATGCTTCTTACCCTCTGTTAAAATACCAGAAGGAAAGAGCACAATTAGCATGCCTCTGCTCAGGAGACATGCCCACCTAGAAGGCAGAACTCCCAAAGGCAGGTGGGTGACATGCCATGTGATTTCACTGGGGGTAGAACCAGTTGGGTTAAAGCAGAGCTCAGACCATGTATTTCTGCTCTCCAACACGTTCCCTCTGCAAAAGTACAGGATGCTCCACAGACCACTGGGTCAATCTAAACACAAGGAATTTGTCAAAGCTAAAAGATGAAAACCCAAAGCAAAAAGCCAATAGTCCAGCTACACAGAAAACAAAGGAAACAGCAAACATGGGATGGCTAAATGGTGTTCAAGGGATCTGCACATTCATTATTCAAATCCACAACATATTCAAACATGAATACATGAATCTAGGCAACATATGTAAAGCAAGTTGGAAAAGTAGATCTCATTTAGAACAACAAATACTTGGTCCACAGATTTCAAGATAAACTTGGTTCTTTTAGGTGTACCCTGAAACTCTTTGAGAATTATATTACACCTAAATTACAATACACTAGTCTTAGGGCTCTTCTGGCTAGTGGAAACCATAAATGAGACAACTCCAGTCACGTAACCAGAGAGCAGTGATAGCTAAGAACAAGCCTTTCATTATTCAAATGTCAGAAGGAAAAAGTATGAAGATGGAGGAATGTTAACTTAAGCTTAAGCCACTAGGCATGTCTGGTATTCTTAGACACAATGGTCACACACAGCTGAATGCCCACTATTCACCTGTTCCCCTTGAGATACTGTATATATGGAAAGTTGGCTGTTATTACTGTTTCATGGGCAGCTTGTTGACAGAGAAAATGAAACAAAATTATCATTGAGAAGCTGACCTTCTAGCCAAATCCCCAAAGGAAACACAAACCCCAAAGGATTAAGGCTTCTTGCCTCTCTCTCTGGGATACACAGAGAGTCTAAATGCCTAATTCCAAATGGAGCAACAAATTTCACTGGAAGCACCTTTCCATCTAGTTGCCCAGTTAAGATGGAGTTCAAGTCCTTGCCTGCCTGGGGCAGACATCATAGGGCAGAAATTTTTGAAAGAGGAAAAGCGAGAGAAAGAAACACTATTCAAATGTAAATTTTCTGCAGAGATGTATTCTAACTGCTTAGATCATTAAGTGAGGCTCTATGCTAAAAAGCTTATTGTAGAAACTAATAAAAAAAACAGTCTAGAAAATTAAAGCTAATTATCCTCCGAGGCTTTCAGGCCACTTAAAGGCATGATGAAAAACCTCTCTGTCCTCAGTCTTTCCTTTTAAGACTCCATTATAATTTAAGATCCTTCCCACAGTGAGCATTTCAGGTTCAGGCCTTGGCCCTCTGCTCTTCTCCCTCTGTGTTTTCTGCCTCAGAGCCTCATTCACCTTCAGGGTTTCAACTACTAGCCTTATGCAGATGTTCCCAAACGCGTTCCCTTTCTTGTCCTGGAAATTTAAACTAAGTTCAAGTCCCATATCTCCAACAGCCTCCTGGACATTTCTACTCAGATTCACTTGCCTCAAACTCAGCATACCTAAAACTAAATTCATCTTCTCTCCTCGAAAAGCAGGCTGACCCTCATCATGGCTCTGTTTCTGTACTAGCCCCACTATGTTCCCGAGGCACCCAAAGCTCCAAAACCTGGACTCCTCATTGATTCCTCCTCTCTCCCTTCTCCATGCCGCTAATTTCGTTAACTGGGAGGTTAAATTTCTCCTCAGCATGCAATTAATGGAAAACAAATCTTCATTTGTACCTCCCTCAGCCTCGTCTCCAGCTCTAAAAGGCGACTCTTGTCACTATGGTCTTGATGACTGATTTTTTCCAACTGTTCTTCCAGCTTTCGATTCTGAGCTTCCAGTTTCCCAGCTTGTGTTTCCAGATAAAACTTCTGCTGTCTGAGTTCTGAAATCATCTCTTCTTGGGCTTTCCTGATGGGGGTGGAGGGAATCAAACAAAAATACATATTCACTTATAGACCATCATTTGATTTAGAAAGTACATATAAAAATAGTGGAAGAGAAACTTCCCAATAAATGGACCATGATCACTCCCAAATTAGCTTATCCTATTTCTGCCTCAAATATACATCATGGAAAAATCTGGTTAACTTTTAGTCATCTCTGCTCAGGTCCCCACACCTGTGCTATTAATCATGCACGTGGGAGATGATAGAAATATTACCATTTAACTCCTTTGCAAGCAGAAAAGTTCCTATTTAATGAACATAAGAGATGAACTTTACCACCTCAGGCAATCACTTACCTAAACAAGGTCTCAAAAGAGAAATAGGAAGTAGAACCTATATAGAAAAAGTATCCTTTTTCCTTCCATTTCCCTCAGACACATACTATCCTTTCTCTAAACTGTGTAGAAGTAACACACCAGAAAGACTGAAAAGCCAAGAACTGTCTTACTGCAACCTAAAGCATACAGGTAAGAAGAGGTAAGAAGGTAAGAAGAGTCACAGAGGGGCTTGTAGACAACACTTGTGAACTGTGGTTCTATGGTTCTAAATGGACAAGTTTAGGGGAAGACATATGGAACTATCTTGAAAGTCGATCTTACTTGACGGCCCACTCTGCAAACAACTTTTCTGCAATTAACTATTTCCAAATTTTCCAGAGGCCAGCAAAACAAAACAGAAGCTACCCATTCACACAACAATAAAAAGCATAAAACATAAAAAGCAAGTCACTTTAACAAGAAATGGAAATATACAAAAGCAAAGCTATAAATAGTTACATTAAAGAGGCTGCTGACAATGCCTGGAGAGACTAAAATACCGTTTTTTATCCTGCAATCTCAAAGGAAATTCAAATATTTAAGAAAGCACAATTCGGACTGAGGGAGAGTTAGGGGAGGCATCGCAGAATTTCCAAGTTGGAAAGGAACTCAGAGGCGATCTATTTCAAACAGAACCCTTCCAGAACATGCTCGATCCGGCTTAAAGACCTGTGCTGAGGGGAACCAACAGTTTCTCTAAAGGAGCCCTCTCCACTTTTTGGAAGTTTTCTTATACATGTAGCCTAAATCTGGCACCTTGTCATTCCTCTCCATGGCTCCTAGCCTGCGGCCCCTGGGCCAACAAGTAAGGCTTCTTATGTGCCAGCGCTTCAAATTCTCGAGAAGCACCACCATGTCCTGTTCCCCATCTTCTCTGTTCCTTCAATTAGTCTTCACATGGCATGAACACCACGCCCTGCACGATCCTAGCTACATCCTCTCCTGTCGGACTAGCCTCCTTGGCAGCCACACTACTGATCCATATTGAACTTCTAGTCCCAAAGCCCTGAATTTCCTTTTCAGACAACCAACCGCATTAGCACACTTCTCTCAACATATACTTACAAAGCCAAAATTTATCTCTATTAAATTTCATCTTAAAGCCCATCAAAATCTTATGGATGCTGACTTTGTCACCCAGTGTATTAGTTATCTCCCCCACTTGAAAATTTATTGCATAGGCTATCTAAGTTTTCATTCAGGCCTGAAAAAAATAATAAAAGGCACTAGGCCAATCTTAGATTCCTGGGTCATTCCACGAGAGACTTCCTTCCAAGGCAACGTCAAACCGTAAGGAGGAAAGGAAAGAAATGGTTGACTTGTGACACTTAGATGGGATGAACATTATATAAAAAGAAAGGTTCTGAGCTCTGAAAAAAGGTGTGGGTGTTTTACAAATCAAATAAACTTGTCACAATTTACTGAAGAGAAAGCATGTGTGGTTGGGACTTGTAGAGTGAACCCTAGGATGCACCCAAGAAAGCAGCTAGAATTAGGGAGACTTACATGTTCCGTTGGGTAAAAAGGCTGCTATTTGCTGCCAATTTATTTGCTTCTGACAACTCTACTATCCTCTGTTCCAGAGACCTGATCTTGGAATCCATAGCATTGATCATCTGAAACACAATACTCCTTTAGACAACATACATCTGAAAATGCCATCAGTTAAGTCAGGATTCATGGTCAGTGTCAAAGTCACATCTAGAAATAATCTGGCCAAAGGCAAAGACTGACTCAAAGAGCCTTTAACCATGTCAGTCATAAAAGTCATGAACACAAGGTGATACCCAGGTTCTCTTCCAAGCCAGAAAAAAAATTAGGTAGGTTCCATAAAATGCTTTGTGGAACCATAATTAAATGGGTACATATTTACATGTCATTAGCTAATCTATGCGATTCATTCTCAGGAATTTATCAGTGAAAAGTATGTCCTTTCTTCATTTGTTACTCACTCCATCATCTCCAAGTGCCTATAACAAATGTATATAACTAAGAAAGGGAAGACACACAAAGCAAAGGAGGAGGAAAATGAGATTACCAAAAACCCTGTGAGTGTTCTCACATCACCCTTGGGAGGACACTGTCTGAGAGGATGACCTAACATCACACGCGTGATTTTCATGCAAGGAAGTCATGTTCCATGCTGCTCCCTTGCACAGACCTAGTACAATGATGACTATCAAAATAGAAACAACAAGCCCAGGAATGGAGTTTTCTCAAGTATGTGGCCCCCAACGCATGGTAAGAAACAATTGTTCAAAGTACTTTTCAGTTTGGTTCCACCTACCGCCTTCTGCTCACTGAGAATCTTGCTTTTTTCATGAGCTTCTTCCTCATGTCTTTGCATCATATTCTCGAGGGTTTCCTTGTCAGCAAGATCTTTCTTTATCTGATTGTCCAGCACCTAAAGGAAACAGAAGAGTAAATGAATGACCTAAGGACTCCAGCTTAGTAGAAACACTAAACAGGGGCACTTGGGAGGGCTGCTGCCTAGGAAAAGACGAGGAGAAGAGGAGGAGCAGAGAAGAAGCCAAGGCCTCTAAACTTTGGGGCAAGCAGGAAACACTGACGGGGTGGAGGCAATTATCAGGGGGTAGAGTTTACTCCAAATAATACCATCCATTGGAAAAATAATGGGTAGAGTCATTCTAAGTGCCTATTTAAAACTAGCTGCCTTACAGTCTACAAAGGCAAGCCGCATAGGTCAGCTAAATAGTATTTAGGGGAAGGCAGAAGAAAAAAGAATTTGCTCTCTAACTGGTCCTAGAAAAAGCTCTTGTGGCCAGCAGATGCTGCCTGTGATCTGGAGCACCAGAACAGCATTCTTCATACCAATGAGCAGGTATCACACTCCTCTTCTCAGGAAACACCATCTATTCCTAGCCAACTTTAGGATGAGTCTGTCCACAATTAAGTCTCAATTTATAAGAACTGTGTTCTTATATAAACTGTGTTCTTCACTGATGAGCAAAGTAGAATTTGGGATGTGGAATCAGCCTTCTGTGGTTGACTGCTAAGCCTGAGGCCAGAGGGCGGAATTCTAAAGTAACAGCAGGTAGGTTCATATCGCAGACCAATAAACAAGGTAAAACACCATCTAAGATGGCTGACTCAAGTCGAATTAAATAGACCCTAGAAAAGGAATGACATGAGCCACTGTCCTCCGTGCATCTGCTCCAGGCTAGCTAAAGAAGAAACCTATCTCTGAGAAGAGGAAGCTTTCCCACTGGAGAAGCCACATGTTCCTAGAGCCGATCATTCCAATGGAAGCATCTTTTACTGTCATGAGGTAACAAAAGGTGACAGTGTCACCATCTACCACTTGGACTCAATGTCCTAGGAAGTACGTGGTCCTCCCTGCTGACAAAAATAAATATTAGAGAAAAAGACTTCAAGCTCTTTGAAAGCTACCCCATGCTTCTCATCCATGTAGATTAATCTAAATGATGCCAACCACATCAAGAGGGACAAGAGGGTGTTGAAAATAAAGCTGAAAGAATTGGGGACACAGGCAGGGTTCATGTCTTTTCTAGCAAGCCTGTTAAAAAGGAGAACTAGTTTCACCAATCACAAGGACATCTTGCTAAAAAAGACTAGACAGCTGGAAGGGGGCTCGTCTAATGAAGAGAGGAAAGAACACATTTCAAAGAACTGATGCCATGAGAAGGGCTTTAAACTAGGGCCAATGTATAAAAAATATTAGCAGCTGGTATGAACACAAAAGGTAAAGAGAGGGCCATGGGGAGACAGGAGGAACACATTGGGACAGGCTGCCAGATCCCTTGGATGCTTATGTCACAATTCTAAAATTATGACAAGACACATACTGAGAGATGGAGAAAATAGAGAATTTTAGTATATGATCAAAACTGTGACCTAAATGGCATGACAGAATCCTGGTGGGACAATTCAAGGCCATAACAGCAGTAATAAGACATAACAATTATTCAAAAGAGACAAGCTGGGGAAGGAGGGAACATGAGAGCAGGTAGGAAGAATAGAAAGGTTAAAGCTCTTGCTATCAAGAACCTATGTATTTGTACTCAGGTCTGAAAAGGTAAAAAGGATGGACCTATAGTAAACTTTAAGGGGGAATCTCAAGGAGAATGTTCAGAAACAGAGCCTACCACAGATATCTAAGTGAAGGTGAGGTAGCTTTTTCCAATCAAGTAACATAAACAGAACCCACTTGTGCTGGGAGACTTTCATAACCCAGCCAGTCAACGTGAAGAAAACTCCAATGCCCTGTAAGTTGCAAACATTTTTATAACCATGATAGGAATTTAGGGACCAATACGTTAGAATCAAAGCTGAAGGGGTTTGGTGTCCACAGCTTACAGAGTACAGCAGGGAAATGAATACAAGCTCCTCTTCCTCCGGTCTTCTTTTCTTTTTTTTTTTCCCAGTGGTTTAAATGGAAAAAAAAAAACCAAACCAGAAGGAATGCCAAGGGCAGGAACAGAAGGGCAGGACAGGACATGATTCCAAAAAGAGTGATGGCTATCAAGTCCACTGACCAAATCAATAATGGCATCAGAGACAATTTATGAGTCTCTTTCAAGTCTGATTTCCAGAGAAGATAGAATGAGGTAAAGTTTTCGTCCCAAAAATGATGAGGTAAAATACAGTTATCAATGAAATCATACATCTGACTTCCAAATCCCCACATGGATAACCCCAAAAACCTCCCACAACAGACTAAGGATAGAGTTTACTCAGAGCTCCGCAAGCCTCAGAAGAAGAGCCCCACAAGTGACCAGGCAACAGAAAGAATCTGTGACGTGTACAAAACGTGTGTTCAGGGAGATCAGAAAGTCTCTTTACTTTAATTTTTTCCTCGTAGAGTTGCTCTTTTTGTTTCAGATGCACCTCTAGGTGCTGGGCTGAGACCTGAGCCTCCCGGTGCTTCTCTTCCAGCTCCTGAATACAAAAGAGTAAAAGGTCAGGTGTGCAGAGGGAATAAATAACATACCCAAAGTATGTTTAGCGTACATGGTTAACATAACTTTGGTATATGCAGTATCATTAACAGGCATTTCCTTCCCCCTCAGAAGGAAAAGAAAACCAGCATTGCATCTAGGATGTAATAAGGGGTTTGGTATTTGAAGGCCTGACATTCATTCTTTCCTCTCTCTCCCTCCCTCCTTTCTTTCTTTCTCTCTCTATCTCTCTCTTTCTCCGCCCCCCCCCCTCCTTGTTGTTTCTAAAGGCAGTACTAGGGAAGCTTTAGCATAACTAAGCCAGCTCCTGTCTTTATCACTCCCCACTCCACAACAATGTGAACACATCAGGCAAATAAAGACAGAAAATTCCCTGGGACTCTACTCCATTCTTGGAATAGAATTATATTTCATCTTAGTTCATTTCTCTCTGCTAGGTGCTAAGACAGCCTTAAAAGGGGAAAGGAGTAACTTTCATTCTGATAAAAAATTTTTTATCACTATTTTTCTGTACTTAAAAACCCAGTGTACTACTCAGGAACTCAGCTGGAAGAATAATTTGATGTTTAAAAAACTAAAATATCATAACCAAAATAGATATATGGATATTGATACATGCAAATCTGCAGAGAAAATGCCATATAAACAACACAAAATGGTGCTGATTGCAACTAAACAGAAATTTACACATATACATTAAAGGTCAGACATAAACAATAGAGTTATGGAAATCATTTAATACTCATTTTATCTTTCAGTAAAGTTACATTTTAATACTTTAAAACTTTACTATTACAAGCAACTGCTCATGTTCATGGTAGAGAGAGGGGAGCCTCTAAAAAAATACACTGTTGAGATTTCAAGATTAAACTATTCCATGTATCTGTCATTTAGCAACCATCTCATTCATTTGCTAACATCAGGATGGTCTTTAAACAGAGCAGCATCCACAAATCCTATATACTAGGACTCCCAGAAGTCTGGACCCAAGAGTCAGTGAAGGCCACCACCAAAATCATTACAGAAAATCTGCACCTGATTCTACAGATAGCTGCTAGGCAACTTTTCTCTGAAATGAAGGGCAAGGAAATCAGCAAGATTACATACATGTAAAGAAAAGAAAATGTTTGAGAGTCACATGCACACAAATTACTAAAATTCTGAGATTTACTTTTTTTTAATTCTAATAAAGCAATGTGCATAGTATAGTTTGAAAGAGAGAAATTTTTGAGTGTAGAAAGAATGACCAACATAGCAGTATTTTAAATAGAGGCATAGTGTGGTCTAGTGGAAATCTCAAAGGACGTAGAGACAAAGGACCTAGATTTGAGTTCCATCCCTGCTACTCATCTGCTATGGTGGCACCTTGGACAAGTCACTTAATCTTCTAGGGTTTACATGTGCTCATCTGTAGAATGAGGAGGGTGGACTAAATAAGCCCTGCGGTCCCTTTCATCTCTGATCTAGCCTATGTAGTAACCTTTTTTTAAATGCCACTTACATAAAAGGCTTAGCACAGTGCCTGGCACATAGTAGGCACTTATTTAATAAATGTTTACTGAATGAATGAAGCTTTAAAGTCTGCAAAGCCCCTTACAGACAGGATCTCAATGGGGTCTCAGACCAATCCACGTGAAGTAGACACAAAATACATGCCCCCTTACATACATAAAATACATACTCCAGTGGAACTGTGATTTCCTCTAGGTGGGCATTCCATTTAATGATGGAGATCACAACCCATTTAAGCCTGTCCATCCTACTCAGCTCTTGTCTGGGCCTTTCCATCAGTTCACCAACACGGTAGGGGCCTTGCTCTCGGGCTTTAGACATCCCATACCAATGGACCACATGAGCTGTCCATAGTCATGCCTTCCTCTTGCTATACGACCTGCCCATATTTATTTCCAGTAACCTATTTCTCTGATGAAACCCTTCACCCTGCTTCTCCTGTGTAATTCCATGTCCACAATAAGCTACATATGGCCCATAGCCACACTACCCCCTTTATGGGTGATCCTAAAGTTCAAATCCCTAATGGAAAAGCCCTCCAGACATTCCTATCTGCAAATAACAGCGTGTTGATTTCCTCAAGTCCTAGAACATTATAGAGTCTCCCAAATCAGAGCTATAGTCAATCCAAAAAGTTCAGCCTAACTATCCACAAAAGAAAAACCAAGCGGACGGAGAACATTCTGCTGTTCAAGCTCGGACATGCGTCTGGAGAGACGTCTAGGAACTCATAGGTCTTAGACAGTCACCGCCTGTGACCAGTGGGCTAAGCATGGCCCAGAACAGAGAGGTAGAGGCTGGTTTTCCTCTGGAGACAGCATAGTTCTTTTCATGAACTCAAGTTTCTCTCTGAAACAGACCTATCTTTTTAGCACCTAAACTTTTCCACTCAATTGCCTTGTTGGATGCCATGCAATACCGTATCATCTACAAATAATCTTTATTTCACAGATGAGAAAATCGGGCTCTGGGGGTTAAGTAATTTGCCCATAGTGACACAGTATCAGATTGGGGATTTGAAAACAGGCCTTTACTTATGCCGAATATGACAGTCTATCTACTATGCCACATTGATTCTTTTGGCAAAGACAAGAGTCTCGTGTAATTGGAATTATTTCCGAATTTGTTTGTTCTGAAAGTTTGGATTTTTGTGATCAGGCATTTTGAAGCAAAGTGAACTTCAAGTTGCAAAGATTTCCAAAGCGCCATTATTACAAAATTTTTAATCAACATATCCCATCTGTATCATAGACACCATACAGACCAAAAACATTGTCCCTGAGCAAAAGGGACCCTGTTATTACTGAACAGACAACACAGAAGTACTTAGGTACACGAAAATTTTGTTGCTATTAATTCATAAAAGTTAAGAAAATAACCAGTAGGTAAAAAAAATTAATTCTCACAGCCTGTTTCCAATCCTACTAAGTAAAAACATGGCAACAAAGCCCCAGCAAAAACTCACATTTCTGAGTCAGGACCCTGACACTCTTGTTTCCTGCTAGTGAGTTAGAAGCAAACACCACCACCACCACCACCACCACCACCACCACCACCACCACCACCACCACCACCCCCACCCACAACCGCCAAGGCTTCAGGAACATCGAACTCCTAATTTTCAGTTTCAAGAAGACATTAAACTTATTTACTATAAACAAAATCAGACTCCTAAGAAATATGAATATTCTAAAATTGCTTTCTTTGCATGTAGGTTTTTTTTTTTTAGTGTATACATTTTAGGGCATGTTCATTCATTTGTTGAGCCCTGTGAGGGCAAATACAACTGTTACCCACCAAAATGTCTTAAATGATTAAAAATAACAACCTAAATCATTTGTCAATTAATGCCTAAACACTGCTTTGGTAAACAGATGGGAAAACACAAAGTATCTTTCCACTTCAGTTCGCTTATGCTTAGCACCAAAGACAAAGCTGACCCATTTCTTAAGGCCAATTAATCTCAGCTCAAGGCAACGTTCCAATAACCTTTGGGAAGGGGTGTGTCTATGCCCACACACATGCATACACACATACACTTTTTCTAACTCTGAAAAGTTTTGAAGTGATTATGAAATTGAGAAGACTAAAAATGTCAGGCAGTCTTAAATTCCAGTCATTACTATTGACACATAATATTAAAACAGAAAGAGGTCGTGATCGGCCTACAGTCAGTTTTTCCATCTGTGCAGTAGAATAACATGGCTTATTTCAAAGGCAGTTACTCTTTTCCAAAGAGAGCATTATCAACAAAGATTATATCATTAAGTCTTCCTTATCTTGGTTATTATTTCTTGGTTAAAGGGTTAGGTAGGAAGCTTGGGGAGCATTTAAAAACATCCATCTGCCTTGCCACCAGGCAGGGGCAGATGCTCAAGATATCTGTAAATACCACCAGTGGTTTCGCCCATTAGGTTAATTTGGTCATCAGTGCCTAAAACAGAACCATTATGGTTATTAACCTAAAAAAAGACTTGCTAGAGCTAAAGAAGTTTAAAAAAATCCCAACTGTAGCAGAGAAAGTGAGTGGGCGAGTATGGATCTATGACAAATACTACTCTGAGAAAAACAATTTTGTATGACTAATTTATTCTCTCTGCTACAGGCAACAATCTGGAATTCACTCTTAAAAGCCTAAATCCTTCAAGCTTTTCAGGACAGGTACTAAAGAGTTAATAACCATACAAAGTTATGCTGATAATATTTGGTTCATGCTTTTATAAAATTTACAAGAAATGACATAATCTGGTACAGAAAATGTCAGACAGGGCACTTATAACAAAGATCAAAGTCACTTGTCAGCCTGTGGAGCTACAGCCACCAGCATTCAGTTTTCCACCTTGTTCTTGGATAGGATGCACCCAAAAATGTTCTCTTGGAGCTATTCGGTGACTTCTTTTCCCAGGCAAGGAATTCCTACCCCTCCTCCTTTTCCCTACAGCCTCTGACCCACTATTTTCTCCACCTGTATTCTTGCTCACCAGAATTTTATCAGCCATCTGTTGAATCTGTTGTGATTTAGTCTGGATATCATCCTTCAGTCTGTTTTCTCTGCGTTCCACAGTCTCTAGCCTCTTTACTTGGTTCTCCAGAGAATGGCGTCGTTCCTATAGATTATAATCAACCAACAAATATTTATTGAGCAGCTCAATGGGCCAAGCACTGCATTAAGTGGCGTGAAGAATTACAAAAGAAATCGGTGACATGGTCCTTGACCTAAAAATGTTTACAGTCTAACTGAGGAGACAAGACATGAAACAACAGCAAAGAAAATGATACAGAATGAAGTAATAAATTACATGGTACAAACCCTAAGTGTTATAAAATTTTAAAGGTGAGAGGGTGAACAGCTGTGGAATGAGTAGGATGGAGATAAAAGAAAAAGAGGAGGGCAGAGGGCAATCATCCCACATGAAAGGAATAACATGAGCCTTAAAATGGAGATGACAACGAGCACAGCACATTCATGGGACAATGAGGAAACCAATCTGTCTAGACTAGAGGCTGTGCATGAGGAGTGGTACAGAATAAAACTGAATCAATAGGATGACGCCACAACATAGGACTTAAAAGGCAGACAGAGAACTTTAATGTGCTAATAAGCAGGGAAACATTCAAGGCTTCTGAGCTGGTAAATGATGGGAGGTAAACAATGTCTTTATATCCTCAATACTCAGCACAATGCCTGGCACACAGGACACGTTTAACAAATGCTTCTGACTGACTGATCACTTCGTGCGGCACACAGGATACACTGGAAGGGGAAAGTATGGAGCTAAAAAGGCTTACCAAGAGCTTGGTGCAGTCGTCTAAGTAGAAGGTCATGAGGACCTAGATTAGAGTGGTGGCAAAGGGACTGGAGAGACATTATCAAGAAAAAAACTCAAGAAATCTGGATGACTGACAGAATGAAAGCCAAGTATGAGTTGAAGACAGAAGCGAAGTACCAAGCCTAAAGTGAAGTGACCGGGAGAATTAGAGAAGAAGAAATTGGAAGGGAGGGCTGACTTGAGGAAGATGACCACTTCAAGATTGACCAAGATGATCAATTCTCTGGGGGTCTGCTGGGACTTATGGTCCAATGAGTGATTGGAGACATGGAAGCAAAGTCTGGGTGGTAAGAGAACAGAACTAAAGATAAGGATTTCAACGTCCTAAGGACAGAGATGACAGTTAAAGCCATGAGAAAGGGCGGACTCTCTGAGCCTATAGAACACAGAAAGAAGAACAGGACTGACTCACACTGACCTATACAAAGAGGAGCTCTTACAGATCACGGAGGGGATCAGAGAACAATTAGTGGAAACGAGAACATCACAACCGAAAACCGTCCTATTTCAAACTGCGTCCTAAAGCCCCTCAGGTCCTAAAACGATTCCCAGGCCTTTCAAAGTAAGCATGGCGGAGAGTGGCAGCGGATGGTCAAAGCTGGCACTGCTCCCTTTCTCGGCACTCCAACAGCTCCTCATCACTCCCCTGCAGGCCGAAGCAGTCCACTCACCTCCGCCTCAAACAACTTCTTTCTCATGCCTTCAGAGGAGTCTTCTCGGTTCTGCAGCTTCTCCAGCTCCCTCTCAGCTCGCTCCTTGGCCTGGCGAATATTCTGAAGCAGCTCAGTCGCCTCAGAGCTGGCTTTCACAGCCTAAAGGAATACAAACAACTCCTATTGACGTAGCACTTTACTGTCCAGACTACTTCCATCACAGCCTCAGAAGGCAGGCAGTACAAATGTTATTATACCCATTGTATAAATAAGAAAACTGAGGCTCAGTGAGGAAGGATCTTGCCCACAGTCAAAAAACCCAGAAGGAACCAAGCTCAGTCTTGAACCCAAGTCTTTGGACTGCAAATCCAATACTCCTGATTTCAACATCACAGGAATAGAGACGAGACCTGGACGTGACCTGAGATGTCATCAGTACAGTAACTCCCAGACAGAGAACCACCCTCTCCCCCAAAGGCAGGTCAGCACCTTCTCTTCAGCTTAGAATCTTAGAGCTACCTGGGGCAATAGGAAGCTAACTGCTTTGCCCAGAGTCACACAGCCACTTGGGTTAAAGATGGAAACACACTTCCCTAATGCTAAGGCCCATTCTGCCCACTAAATCACTTTGCCTCTCATCAATACTGCAGACTGCCTACAAATACCAAGAAATAAACCTCTCCTGGGCAGAAGAGTCAGAGTGGCCATAGTAATTCACACAGATTAAACAAACAACGGCTATCCTTCTTGGAATAATGTTTAGTAAACTGTTAATTATCCTAGAAAATAAATCAATAGAGATACTACCATATTAAATTTAGGCCAGAATCTCACAATCTCTGTTTAATTTGTTTTTGACATAGAACTTTAAGATAACTTGTCATTTCTCTCTAGAACAGGGTTTCTTAACCCAGGGTTTGTGAACTCGTTTTGTTTTTATTATCTTAATAATGATATATTTCAATGTAAGTGGCTTCCCTTGTAATCTTACGTATTTTACTTTATGCATTTAAAAACATGATTTGGAGAAGGGGGTGACACAAAAATGGTGAAGAATCCTGATCTAGATAAGGACAGATAAACAGTGAAAGCACTTGCTTGAATGAAGGCAAAGAAAATGCTCATTAGAGTCCAGAATGACCAGGAGTTGGCATTTACCCAACCAAGCACATTGACATATTCGACAACCACAATCTTAAAATCTTAGAACTGGGTTTCACTCCAGCCTTTTAAAATAACACTTCGAATGATCAACTGAGAGAAAAAAAATCATTAGATTTGTCTTGCTACCACTGGTATGTTGTAAACTTTCTGGACCACCCTTCCTTCCCCCATGAAAACAAAAACTTGCTATGGTTCTCCACTGCGGAAGTTCTCCAGGTCACATCCGGCCTCTGGGAGATGAGTTTCTGATTTTAAAGTGAACTGGAAAACTAACTGGGTCACAACAACCAAAGCACTCTTCTTTTCTGAACACATAAAACAGTGAATCCATCCTGAGGCCAAAGAAAGTAACCTCCAGGTTTCTGAAGTATTCTGACTCGAATTTCTACTTTCTAGTCTAACACACACTGCCGACAGGACTCAGGAGGTGAAGCGCAGTCAGAGGTCTGATTTTTCACTGAAAGCTTGCTCCTCCTCCTCCTCCTCCTCCTCCTCCTCCTCCTCCTCCTCCTCCTCCTCCTCCTCCTCCTCCTCTTCCTCCTCCTCCTCCTCCTCCTGTGTGGCCTAGGTGTTCTGCACAATTCAGGTTCTTTCATCCTCAGTGTCCCGTGACTGAAGAAGCAGCACAAGCGATCACCGCAGCCTCACCTTGGCCAGCTTCTCCTGTAGCTCCTGGATTTTGACCTGCTGTTCAGCATTTACCTAGAATCACAAGCACAGGAAATAAAACAAAAAGCAAACACATACTTAGTCCCATAACGTACTATATATTTCAGTCCTGGTTCCTGAAAGCCACTCTAGGATGCTGGGGTGGGCCCGGCTTTTCTAGGAACTTATTAGCAGAGAAAAAACCCAACGGCCTATCAGAGAAGCCCATAGACATGACAGGACTGCCTTACTGATATCTCCTTTATACTCAACTCATCAAAGTATCAAACATCTCCAACGCTAACTATGTGGGAATGGCACGTGGAGAGAATATTTTTTAAACTCCAAGTTTTTTTTTCTGGAAAATTAACAATCATTTTATTAATTAGGGATAGCAAATAATAAAAGGATTGGCATTTGGCTTTCTCTCACAAACCAAAGATGAATCATGGAGGCCAATCAATGCTTATATGCCCTTGGAATAAACTCCAAGTTTTAAGAGAGAAGTTTTCTTTATATTTCCTAAAGCATTTGTGGTTATTTGTCCCAAGAGTCTATCTGCCCTTACACACATGATTAATTTCATTTCTACCTAGATATTACTACAGTTAAAAATGATTAAACTAGAGAATCTGACCCCCAAAATGTCATACCAATAAAAGATATACTCCCTATCCATTCCAAGATCCTTCTAAATTAGTGAATATCTAGTGGTATTAACACATTATATTAATCCCCTAAGAATAACTGGTGACATTAGTCATGAAAAATACCTTTTCCAGTTTGGAATATAGTTCTCCTACTTCAACCTTCCCTTGATCTTTAGCCTGTAGTTTAATAAAAAAAAATAAACATATAATAATTTCCAGGAGAGAACATTTTTAAAACTTAACAGTTCTTTTAAAAAATGCCACCTTTGTTTTTATTCTAATAAGGATCAAAGGATTTCCAAGACCTTCTGTTATCTCCCAAACTTCCTCACTAGGAAAAACCATCATTTTCAAGCTATTTCTAAAACCTCAAAAGTATTTAGAAGCCTTTCTCATTTACCAATCCCACTCTGGAAACATTTAAAAAACTGAAAGGTAAGTTCCCTACTTGGGAAGGCCTTCGCTACCTTCATCAATTTATTCTGACATTCTGTGGCTTTGCGTTTGAATTCTTCAGCAGCTAACCGAGACTCTCTCAACTCGGATTCATAGAGATCACTACGTCTTCTGGCAGAAACAAGGTCCTCCTCCAACTGATTCATCATCAACCTCATCTCTTCTACTTGGGCCTGATACTCCTAAAGAAGAGAAAAAAAAAAAACACTGGTATCTAATAAAATACAATAAGTGGGAAAATGGACAGAAGACCAAATGTTCACTCCTCTACAGAAATCACAGGGAAGACGAATGAAGAGCCTGGCAACAGACAGAAATGGAGAGGCAGAGAAAGGGCTGGAAAAAAAGAAGGACATAGACAGAAAAAAGAAAAATGTCTGATAATCACATAAATCTTCAAAATGATTTATGAAAGAATAGGCAGCATTAGTAAGACTACTGAAAGAGAAAGTGTGTGGCATTAGTTAGACACTTCAAGAGAATAATTTACAATATGGCCAGAACTTTCAGGAATTCTTTTTACATGGTACCACTGAAAGCACCTATTGCTTAATCATTTAGGATAAACTATCTGCTTACACACTTGTCCTCCAAAGGCAACCATTTCTACAGATTCTAGAGAATTTTGTGCCTCTACTGAATACAGTACACTTCCTTAAAATGAATCTCTTCTACTGCATGAAGGATTATTTAAGTCTCAGTGGAAAAAAAACTGGAAGAGAAACAAGTTAGGTCAATTTCTCAACGCTGATTCCTTTGGGCCCAAGCTCAAAGATGAATGAAGAATTTAGCATTATACCTGAAATTGTATTTATTTGGGAAAATAGAAAAATTTAGAAAATGTTAGATCTATTCAAAATGCTCTGTGAGAAAAATTCCAAGGAAGATATTAAATAGCTCCCTAAAGTAAATGTTTTAGAGTAAACCAAATCATGAAACTTTTTTAAAACTTGAAAAACTGAATTTCTGAACCCCAAGGTTTCAAAATGAAATCAAATGAAAAGGTAGTAGATAAAAGAATCCTGAGTAAACTACAAAAATACTTACTAGAGAAATTAAAACTAAGTGCTATAGATATGAAAAAGTATTTCTCTAAGCAAAAGAATAAATTATAAATACATGTGGGTGGGATAAGGTTGGGGAAACCGATCAACTCTCTCTGTGGTTGTTGTTCAGACTTTTCAGACATGTGACTCCTATAACTTTGTAGGTGGTCTTCTTAAGTTGCTCCAAAAAATTCTTCCTTTGTGGACAGCCAGTGATCCGCACCTCCACTGCTTAGCTGAGCGTGGTCCTCAGACGATTAAGCTCTAGTCCATTCCTGGGGTTTAAAGCCTATCCAGCTCAGTCGCGCCTACCAGAGCAAAGCCTGTGGGAAGTCAAAGGCACCCCCACACTGCCAGATTGCTCTAGAATAGTAGTTTAATGGAGGAAGGGAGAGAGAGAGAAAGAGGAAAGTGTGTGGGGTGTGTGTGTGTGTATCTCCTACTAAAAGCAAGAACCAGAGGCCAGGAAAAGTCAGATTAACCACTCTGCTCCCCAAAAAGAAAGCAGTAATACCTGTTCTTTGATCTCTTGCAGCTTTCGACTCTGCTCTCGGATGTCGTGGAGAAGCTGCAATGCCTTGTCATCCTCCTGAGACACTTCCATCCGGGCCTGCTCCAAACTTCGCTTTAGACTCTGCAGAAAGTGAAATGTTTAATACATAGACCTTTTCGCCCCTTCTGTTTGAAATGTCTAATTAAGAGAACACCAAGCTGCTTCAAAGACACTGAGACACATTCAGGTGACAGATCCAAGTTTACAAGTTTCCATCGTTACAGCTGAATTCCAGTTTTCTATCTGTACACACCTCTTGTCTTTAGTTCCCAGAGAGCCCCCACCTCAATGTATTACTCTGAAGAGAAAATGAAACCACAGCTTGGTACCACTGACCAATCATGTCTTCACTTACTTATGTATTTGCAACTTAGGTCCCACAATCATTCAATCACTATAAACACAGTACCGTTAAGGGACATCAGTCAGAATCTTTTTCAAATCAATTTCTTCCGCTCTTCTCAAGAGTCCCAAAGGAGCAATGGCTCAAGACCTTAACTAGTCTATTTCTACCTCCTGTCTTATGTTTCCTGCACACCTTTCATCCAGAAGGCTCCCACAATGCTTTACAGGCATTGAAATATCTATCTGTATGAATAAGTTCACCTACTGCTGAAACGCAGCCAATCCTGGAATGGAAACACAGCAGTTACTCTTAATCGGCAATGCTATATAGATTTCCTCTCCCTTATAAAAACTAAAGACTATGTATGATTCAAGTTACAAAGAATGTTTTAGATAGGCGAATCATAAACACCTGGATGGAGACAATGGAAAAGACAGTCATAGGATCTTTAATGATAACCTGAGACCTTAAAATACTGTCCTGAGAATACCAGTTCTTTGGCCCTAGATTAGAAAATCAGTCCCAGGCCAATCACGATGTGCCCTATGTCAGCCACGTCACATTCTAACTTCTACTGGGGAGTAAGACTAAGTATGACCAAGTCTGTTACCATTTAAACCAAAGAGATGTGGCTTTCAGACAAGCCACAGAACCGATGGAGGATACCAAGAAAAGCTGCACTCAGACTTCTGGCTTGAGTTGAGTTCCTCGATTTGGCTACCTCGACATCTGGCTGTCAGTACTCTGCGGACGATGGTTATTTTGTCTGCATCCAGTACGGGCTCCCTCTGCCCATCTCCTACCTTACGTCTGTACTACGGGCCTCACTGAAACCATTATGGAACAAGATGAGAGACAAACGGGGCATGGCTACCTCCAAGGGAAAAGGACTATGGGAAAGGCTCACACTGCATTCTGTGATGTAAGTAGCCAGGTCCTGCTCCAGGAGGGATCTCTGGGTTTCAGAGGCCTTCAGCTCCACCTCCTTTTGACTAAGCACGGCCTCCACCTCAGACACTCTCCGGTGCAACCGTGTCATTTCCTGCTCCATCTGCAATAAATACACCGACAGGTTAAGAAGGCCAAGTGTGGCTAATTTCAAAATACATTAGGCGCAGGGAGATTTTTTTCCCAGTGGTCTATAACAGACCACCTTATTGGCCGGCCTCTAAGGAATCCACAAAGGTTGTTTAGATGTTAATACCATTGTCTCTGGTCCTGGTTTGCACAGTTCTTCTTAAGGACAGGCACCAACGCTAAGTCATTCCATTCATTCAAGTCGCTTGTTCACATTTGATCACTTCTCTACCCCAGTTAGCAAAGAAGCCACAACCATCATTTTTCACCTGTTTCTGCAGATGTCACTTTAACTTTATCCCAAATCCATCTTGAACCAGAGGATTCTCCCCCATCTCCTTGTAAGGAACTAGAGGACAAATCCAGTACAGAGAAAGGATATAAATATATCTCTGCTCTCAAGAGTCTCAAGCAAGTAGTGAGTTTTAATAGCTTCCAGTTAGCTCCCTCTATGCAGGAACAGTGATTGTTATGAGATGTTGAGCACAATCAATGAAGTGGCCACAGTTACATAAGCAGAGACTTAAAGGCTAAGAAGACAGACTTCGGACCCTTCGAAGCAGCTAGGCCGTGTCTCTGCCAGTGATGAGGGGGAAGGGCCACCTGCTGGAAGAAGCAGTCATCTGGGTCATGCTGAGAAAAGGACTGTTTTAAATCCAGTGCCTCCTTTGGTTAAGATTAAGATATTTACAGCAAAGTCAGGGCCTGAACTCATCTCCTTCTGTACTGATGTAGGAGCAACGTCAGCGAAGGAGGAGCACTGCTCTCTACGGATCTGCTGGGTCAGCACGTCAGCAGCACCGGGCTGATCCCTCGGCATCTACTGGCTGAAGAATCCCGGAGCAAGGAGGGAGGCCAGCCGCAGAAATAAATACCTTGTGACACTTGTCCTGAGTGTCTTGTAGCTCTTTGCTCTTGATAAGAAGTTTCTTTTCCATGGAGCTAATCTTGGCAGGAGAGTCCAAACCTGATACAACAGACCTAAACAAAGCCAAACACCACATAAATATAGACAAATGATGGGCCAGAAGTATCATTCAAAACACTGTTAGTTACACAACAAACTGAGTGTGTAGGTGTTACATCTGTGACTGGCTAGCTCACTTGGTTTGGAATATAGTATTAATGAAATCAGTGTCCTGAGTTTAGTCTCCAGCTAGGCCCGTTAGCTAACCCTGAGGAGGTATTATACCAACATACCTGGAACAAAAGAATTAAGAGGGATACTGCTGGACAAATCATTCAAAGGACATTAAACACAGGAGCACTAGAGTCATTCTCATATGTGTAACATGTGTGCACACACGTAGACACACAGCACGATCCCTAAAGGAGATTCTTAGCCTCCAAACATTTTTCGACAGAAAAAATTTCATTAAAATAAACATCAAAGACAACCCTGAAAAATGGAACATTGCACAAATGTTAGAAATAGCAGTGGTATCATAGAGGAAAAGGCAGCAGTCAGAGGGAAGACACCACAAAAGGGCACTATACAGGTTCGGGGATAAACATCCTATTCCAACACTGATTAGCCATGATAACCAGGTATAAAGAACAATCTTAATCACGGAAATCTCTTCCTTCAAACCACAGTTTGAGCAGGACCTTCTACATGATGCTTTTCGATTCCCCCAACTAGTACTTTACTCCCAAACTACCTTGTATTTCACTACTTGGTGTTTATTCTCTTCATATTTATTCTGCACATACTTGTAGATGTTCTGGTCAACACCCTTCAGGAGAATGTGTGCTCTTTGAATAAACATTTTTTCATTCATTGTATTTATCCCTCAGTACCTAGCCCAGAGCTTGGCCCACAGTATTCACAGAATAAATACTTCTCAATCGATTAACTCGGGAAATACTTTTATTCCAAAACTAATAACTGTTCTCACTTATATAACTCTTCACAATTTACAAAGGGCTTTACATAAATTACATTTTATCCTCACAACAACCCTGTGAGGTTAGCAGAATAGGGTTATCTGTTCCTATTTTGTGGATGAGGAAACTCAGGTTCAAAGATATTACATGGCTTACCCAAGGTGCCCAGTTAGCCAATGGCAAAACTAAGACTAGAATCCAGGTCTTCTGATTCCTTATCAAGGACTCCCTCCTTGACGACATCATGCCGTCTCTCAGGCTATACTGGCCCATCTACAACACACTGCAGGTCCCATCTTGGGGGCTTTGCACTGGAGACCTCTACCCTTGACCTCAGCCTCCAAGATTCCTTCAACCCCGCAGATTCCTTCAAGACTCAGCTCAAATCCCATCTTCTGCAGGGTTCAATTTCTGATGCCCTCCCCCATCCCCCAAGTTGCTAGTGCCTTCTCTTCCCTTATTCCCTTCTATCTATTCTAAACATATTTGGTATTTGTCACCTAGTTTTTTTATGTCACCTCCCCCATTAAAAGGTGAAGTCCAGGAGGACAGGGACTGTTTTTGCCTTTCTTTGTAACCCCAGCACTTAGCACGGAGACTTACATAACTTTTTACATAATAAGTAAAACAGAGATAATAATAGCACTTAGTTCCCAGGAATGTTATGAGGGTCAAATGAGATAATATCTTTAAAACACTTTGCAAACCTTAACATACTACGCAAACGCTAGTTGTTACTACTACTACTGATGATGATGATGATGACGAATGCTTGCTTCCCGACTAATGATAAAACATTCTAGGGTAAATCACAAGCATTACTAAATGTGAAGAATATACTGCTATGAAGGCAGAAGTAGTGCTTATTTTTTAAAGAATGTCCAGGTCTCTCTATGATGTCTCCAACACTGGAGATAAGCAGTGGCCTGTCTGAAACATAGCCCTCTTCCCAACTCTTTCTGTCAAAGGCACCCTATTCTTCTATTTTCCCAAGTCCGCAATTTCAGGATTCCCCATGATTCCTCACTCTCCCTCACCACACGTGTCCCGCCAACTGCCAGATTCAGTTGTTTCGATCTCTACAACATTTCTTGCATCCAACTCCCTCTCTACTCCCATAGCCACCACCACATTGCTCAGGCCATTCTCTCCTCCAGTCTCTAACAAGGAGGTGCCCTTTCATTTTGCCAAGACTGTTGGATCTCACTTTCTCAATCAATCAGTAAGTATTATCAAATTCATACCACGGGCTGGGCAATGTACAAAACACAGAAGATGCAAATCCAAAGAACGGTACGATTCCTCCTCACCAGGAACTCATAATGCCTTCTCCTCTATGATCCCCTCCCCCAATTTTCCATCACTCACTATCTACCAATTTCTTCCTCACTGCCTTCAAACATGCTCAGGTCCTTGCACTTTTTTTGGCAAGGCAATCGGGCTTAAGTGACTTGCCTGGGGTTACACAGCTAGTAAGCGCCAAGCGTCTGAGGCCAGATTTGAACTCAGTTCCTCCTGACTCCAGGTCCCGTGTTCTACCCACTGTGCTACCTAGCTGCCTCAAGTCCCTCTACTTTCAAAAACCTTCGCTACATTCTTCTATCACCACTAGCTTTCATTCCATTACATCCCCTCCCATTCTTGGCCAAATTCCTTGAAAAAGACTCCTCTCCATTCCTCAAACATGGCCCTCCATCTAATTTCTCTGTGTCTTTACAAGGGCTGCTCTCCATGCCTAGAATGCATCCTTCTCCTCCATCTCACAGAATCCCTCCCTCTTTCTTCAAGTTACAGTTTAAGCATCATGAAGATTATCTTGATCTAATGTCCTTGCAACTCTAGTGCCCTTCCCCCCTAAACTGCTGTATATTTTGTGTTTGTGTGTATACTGTATAGACATACGCTCACAGAGACACAGAGACATAGATACAAACACACACACACACACACACACACACACACACACACACATACTATCTCACCTAACAGAATATAAAAGCCTGTAGGGAATAGGGATTGTTTTATTCTTTGTATTTGTACCCCAGTGCACAGTGCCTGGCACACAGAAGGTGTTTAATAAATGCTTAATAATAAACTGATTGATTAATTATACATGGCCGTCCAGACCCTCCTACTCATCCAAAGGATACGTCCTCCATTTTGCTATTTTGGTGCTTGACAAATGTTCACTGTTTGGAAGTTCTAAGTACAGTCATTAAGAGCTCTTCAGAGGGAAAAAAAAAGGTGCTAAATAAATCTTAAAAAGAAATGAATAAATAAAAAGCACAACTAAAAAAAGACTATTGCAAAAATGTTGTGAATACAAACAGCTTGTGGAAATAATCTCAGAAACAGCAATAGGATAAAAAGACAGGATGGACAATAAAGGAAAAAGTAATCTTGCCCATCTGTTAATTAGCAGAAAGTTCCCCTGGCTCAGGGTCCAGTGGTAATTTAAAACTCATGGTATAAGCACTACATGGTATTTGGTTCCATTGGCATTGACAGGTCTCTGAGAACTGTATCCTTCTGGGCCCACTTGGATAACAACGTGGACCTTCTTTTCACCAAGGCCTTCTACACATCCCTTTAACCCAACCCCCTCCCATCTTCTCCAACATATTACCTCCACACTACTATCTTTCTCTAATCTTTAATCTCTCCCATCTACTGGTTCCTTCCCTGCTCCCTAAAAACACACTCAAGGGGCAGCTAGGTGGCGCAGTGAGTAGAGCACCTGGAGCCAGGAGGAAATGAGTTCAAATCTAGCCTCAGACACTTGACACACTTATCAGCTGCGTGCCCTTGGGCAAGTGCCCTGCTGTCCCTCCCCCTTCAAAAAAATAAAATAAAAATAAATAAAATTTTAAAAGAACACACACTCAGGTCTCTCCAATCATCAAAAATCCTCCACTAAATCCTATGATCCCCTTTAGCAATTATCTTTTTCTCAATCCAATTCCTTGAAACAGCTGTGTATACTAAATGCCTCCACTTCCTTTCCTCTCACTTTCTTCTAAACCCTCAACAACCTGACATTCAACATTATTCCTCAAATGAAACTGCCTCTCTCCAAAATAATCAATGATCTCTTAATTGTGAAGTCTAATGACCTCTTCTTAATCCAACTTGTTCTCTGCAACATCTAACACTGTTGATTACTTGCTCCCTCCTGGATACTCTCTCCTGCCTTGGGTTTCCATGACACTATTCTCTCCTGGTTCTATTATCTGTCTGACCAGCTTCTCAGTATCCTTGGTTGGATCTTCAGCCACGTTATGCCCAATAACTGTGGTTGTACCATAAGGCCTGACTCAGGCCCAGACCCTCTTCCCTTTTCCCTCTCTAGTTTCTCAAGTAGTGACCTCCCATAAATTGAATTATCATCTCTATACCAATGGCTTCCAGACACAGACACACACACACACAGACACACACACACCCCTAGTCTTTCTCCAGAGTTCTAGTCCCACATCATCAATGGTCTAAAGACATTTCAAACTGGATGTCCTATAGGCACTTTAGACTCAAAATGTACAAAACAGAACTCATTATCTTTTTCCCAAAATTCACCCCAATTTGAGACTCCCTTATCACTAGTGAAGAAAACACCACCCTCCCAATCACTCTGATTCCCAAGCAACATCATCCTCCAAATCTCACCCTCACCTCATGTATTTAATCAGTTGCCATATCTTATCACTTCTATCTCCATAACACCTCTCCCTTCACAACACTCACATAGTTTAGGGCCTCAATTATGCCACATCATTCTAATTAGAGTCCGTATTTCAAACCTCTTCTCACTTTAACCCATCTTCCACTCAGCCAGCAAAGGGATTTTCCTAAAGTACAAGTCTGACCATGTTACCCCACTACTCAATAACATCAATGGCTCCCTCTTCCTTCCAGAATCATTTTGGCATATAAAGCTCTTCCCAACCCAGCCCCTTACCACAGTTCCAGTCCTCTTGCACATTACTACCATCCCTGCACACTCTGTTCCAGCCAGACTGGCCTACATCTCCCATTTTTGTGCCTTGTGTGATGGCTTTGCCAAGCCTGGAATGTTCTCCTGCCCCACCTCTGACTCCTGGAATCCTGGGTCTCTGCCAAGACTCACTGCAGTGCTCCTTTCTTAAAAAAATTGTCTTTCTCGACACCTTCCGCACTCAGCTGCTGGTGTCCTCCAACAATACTACAACATACTTATTTTGTTTATACTCTATCCACAATTCTATACATACTTATACCCACTGTCTCCTCATTAAGTATCAAATCCTTAAATGTAGTCTGTTTCACTTTTGATGCTGTATCCCCAGAGCCCACCACGGTTCATCTGGCATATAAAAGGAGCATAATAAATGCCTGTTGATTACTGACTTCGACGGGGAAACCCAATTTTTAATTTAGCTACAGTACCCTGTGAAATTTCAAGGCAATTTGCCCATACTAGCTTATGACGTTAGGCTAACGGTCAATAACTTAAAAAAAAAACCTACAATAAGACGCCTGCAATGCAGTGTATATTAAGCTGCATTAATTTAGAAAAGGAGTATAAAAAAATAGATCATAGCAACTCAAATTTTAAATCGTATCAGATGTTATCCAAAGAGAGCCCATAATGAATTTCTGTTCAACCACAGGTGATCATAAAATTTGGACTTGGAAGGAACCTTGGAGGTCATCTAGTCTAACAACCTTGTTTTAAACATGAGGAAAGGCCTGGCAGATGAAGTGACTTGTCCAAGATCACAAAGGTGTTGATAATGATAATTCACATTTAAACAGAACCTTAAAGCTTATGAGGTATTTTTCATCCCGGCCTTCTAGTGATGTTAGCTGTGCCGGACTCCTAAACTGAAGTTCAGAAATTAAGTGATTTTCTCAGGGTCACATGGCTAGTTAGTGTCAAAGCCAAGATCCAAGTTCAGGTCATCCGGCCCAAAATGAAGCATTCTCGCCACTACACTACAGCTGAAGAATTTCTGTCCCTCATGATGTTCTGAAAAATTCCTGATCTCGTTCCTCCACAATTTTCATTAATTGTACAACCGGGCATCAAAGCTATCGCTCAGGTTTGCTTTATTCCAATATCACTTTGAATTCAAGTCATAGACCAAGAGACAACCTAGATTCCTCTATCTTTGCCCTTATTCCACGATACAGTTTGATTGTACAACTATCAGACAGAATTATTAACTTGCTTTCTATTATCAATTAGCAATACAAGTTAAATTCTACAAAAGGAAAACCTTGATGGGGGTAGAGGTTGGGGCTGATTTATTTAAGGGTGATACCACGAATGCTTTATTGATTAGCCTACATTGGGTGAAAGGGAGAAGTCCAAGTTACAAGTGATGAGGTAGTAAAGATTAATTTAGAAATTAATCTTTACTATTAATTAATCTTTACTATTAATTAAACTAATCTTCTAAATTAAAATGCGTTTCTGTCACTGGAAAAGAGGCTCAGTCAGAGGGACAGAAGCTGGAGTAATAAATAGGGTGAACCAGATATGTTAGTTCAAGAATCTCACAGACATCACCGAGACTCGATGAGATGGGTGCATACTATAGATCATTCATCCAAAAGGAAAAAAATGGAAGAGTTTGAGAGACAAATCCAGCATGATATGGCAGCGATAGGAGGTGTCAATGCCATATGTCTACAATTTTTAGCCATTTGCACTGTCTCTCCAGCAGACCTGGAATTCTCTTCCTCCTCTTCTCTACCTCCAGGCTTCCCTGGCTTCAAGACCCAGCTAAATCCCATCTTCTACAGGAAGCTTTAATGCTAGTGCCTTCTCTATTGATTATCTCTAATTTATCCTGTCTATAGCTTATATGTGCATAGTCGCTTACATGTTATCTACCCCATTAGAGTGGGAGCTTCTTGAGAGCAAGGGCTGTCTTTTGCCCTTCTTTGTATCTCAGCACTTAGCACAGTGCCTGGTATTATAGCAGGCATTTAATGAATGCTTAGTGACTGCCTGGATAGACACAGCTCTTATATAAGAGCAAAGCAGATGATAAATTCTTGACTTACTTTAATGAGCATTTCATTCTTCAAAAGATGGAACATAAAACAAGAACTGCGATTTGATATCCATTCTTACCGACACAGCAAACGGTGGGACCTCAGGCAGTGAAAAGCCAATCCAGGGGCCTAGTCAGGCGAGCCTATTTGTTGAAGGAGGAGCCTGGCAAAAGGCACTCTCCAGTAACTCTGCAAAGGAAAGTCACCCCTAGGGCTCATCAGCTGGGGAAAGTTGAACAAATGAAGCTGTCTGGTGGAATGGAATGGAATTGTGCTTTTCTAAGGGGATAGTTTCAAAGAAACCTAAGAAAAACTGAATGAACTAAAGCCCAGGGACATGAGCAGGATCAGAAGAATGACTGACACAGCAACGACATAAAGACGATTTGGAAAAACTTAAGAATTCAAATCAGCACAATCAGCACTCATGATTCCAGAGGCCTGACGATGAAGCTGACTGCCGGACCTGGGTGGGAACCAGCTTGAATCAGTTCCCAAGAGTCAACTGTTAAATTGTCGGTGGGAGCACCGCCACCTCAGAAATTGGTGATTGGACTTAAGAAGCCAAAAGGAAAATGTTAATACTCCAGATTAAACTTAAAAGAGTAAGCATGCTGTTTTTATTAAATGTTAAAACATTCACCAGCACATCCTTGCATGCAACCTACCTCTTGGCAGAGAGCTGATGGACTCAGGTTGGGGATGGAGACATGTTTTTTGACATGGCCAATGGAGGAATTTGTTTTGCTTAACTATGTGTATGTGTCATAAGGGTTTTGTTTTTCTTTATTTTTTCAATGAGGTGGGGTTGAGGAGGAAGAGGCAAGAGGGAGAGAAAATAGATTTATGTTCTTTGAAAAAAATTAAAATAAGAAAAAAGCAGAGAAAAGTCATCCCTGACAAGGTAATTCTTTAAGGATGAATTTAGGTATGAGCAGAGAAGTATGACAGTACATTGTAGGTCATCCCATGGAGTTAAGAAAATCTATCTCCTTCCCAAGATTACCATTCCATAGAAATGCTATAACACATCTGAGCTAAAACAGCAAAAAAATAAAAACAAACAACTAGTGCCTGATGTACTGAGTGGCTCAAGGGGACAGTGAAGAGTTAACAGCACAGGATCAGAGTTCAACAGCAAAAACCTAGTCAGTGCTCAGTACTGGGTGAGATTCAGAAGTACAATGAAGATGCTAATAAAAGAACATGCAACCTGCCCCCACATTGCTTGCCTACTCCTCCTGGCCACATCTTTGGTATGCAGCCAGTTATCCCCATGGAGAGAAATGAGCTTTGAGCAGCCCTGTGCATGCAGCCAGACACCCACACACAGCAGCACTGTCTCTTCAGACACGAAGCCAAGTTGATTTTTTTCTCAGTTCCTATTTTCTAGAAAAATTTACTCTTAAATAAAAATTTCTACCTAATAAACACATCTACTTTCTATGATGTGTATCGTATGCATAACAGGAAGAGGGCTAGTATTGTTACAGAATGTACAATATAAAAGTAAAAAAAAATGACCTAAAAACACTTCTAAGCAGACCCTGATAATTAAGTTAAAAATATGACAAAATGTAGCCTTTTCAATCAAGTACCTATAAAATGCATGAATGTCTCACAAAATTCCTTAATAAACCATTTAAGAAAATGCTTCCTATGAGAGAGCACAATTTATATTTCAATCTTAAAAGCATGCGTACACACACACACACACACACACACACACACACACTTCACTCTAATCACTAGTCTAATAATACTTAAGAAAATTATCTTAATCAAGGCAGTGGTTTATTCCCATAGGGAGAGAGCCCCATGGCTGAGAAAAAACTTTCAAAATAATACCATAGTCGGAAGCACTAAGAAGACCAAGAATGGCTATTTAAGAATAAAACCAGGGAATCAAAATTAAATATGCCAAAGGCTCTACCTTAATTGTATCCCACAGACTCTAAAAATACATGCAACTGCAATCTGTAATATGGTACAAAAAACTCATCAGCATTCTGTTTCCAAAAATATGTTGGCTTTTAAGATATAACATTCTGGGATTTATGAACCAGCTCTAAAAGCCCATTTAAAAATAAACAATGTCCATCACAGGTATTTTGAAATACCAAATTCTTCTTTCCTAAAGGGTTTAAGGGAGTATCTGACTTTAATTGGAAACGCATTATAGCAGTCTCCATTTGCATTGTCACTTCATTCCGGAATGATTAATATTTGGTCCAAATCATTTATTCAAAAAAGATACACATTAATCAGAGTTTAGCTACTCATATAATTCCCACTCTGCATCTTTACCAGTGCCCAAGACTGCCAGTTAAATTTTGTTTGCACACAGTAATGTGCCAAGAACTTTTTGTGCCTGCGATGACCTTGACCTAGAGGACGTGGTACTGAAGAATCCAAATGTAGAACTAAGGGGAGCCCACCCTGGCATATGCAGCTTTTACTACCAAGAAATAAGGAGCATTGGCTGGGTCACATCACTATTAAGATGTCAAGCAATGCATCCTGACTTCCCACAGTCAGGGTCTGATAAGCTGTGGGAAGGCAGATGTAACTTCTGAACTCCACTCCACTAAGGACTCTGAAACTCCCCTTTCCTATAATCTGTCTCTACTCTTTTCCATATGTGAGATGTTAGAGCAAGCTTTCAACCTGAAAAGCCTAGATCATTATGGAAGTTGCTGGTTCTGATTCTGTTGAGCTACCTCCCTTCAAAGAAGAAAATGGAATGGAGATATTGTTCCTCAAATGGAGCTATACATTCTGCACTTAAATAGCATGAATAAAAGACAGTAAGATAGGCCTATATGGTCCAGGCAACAGAATGCCGAGGGGGAAAGGAAGAAAGAACTTGACTCCTTAAAGAAGCCAGATGCTGTTATGTCAGCAAAATTCACTTAAAACCTGTTCACTATGAGAAGGATGTTTTATGTACAGCACCTAATGGTTGGTTAACACTTAATATCAATCAGAGACTATTTAAAGTGGACACACAGCAGGAACTGTCCAAAGAATAAGTCCCAGTCTCAGTCCATTCGTTCAAAATTTGTATTCCAAAAGAACAAAGAGGAGGCAAGTAAAACATAAGAGAGTGATGAAAATACACTTAGGGGAGGAAAGATGCCAACTTGACCTGGAATACAGGAACACATAGTACTATTTGTCAATTCTGGTCTTCTTAAGGAATCTAAGGCAGCCATGCAAATTAGTAACAGTTCACAAGCCCAATCTGATGGGCTGGCAAACCTTTGCCTTGAACAGTCACTAGCATACAAGAACTATTAGGACAGTCCCTTTTGCCTTAATTTTAGGGAGCATCTACTATATGAATAGCAACATATATTGATAGCATTGCCTGGCTCCTTTTGAATTCCACTAAAATACTACTAACAAAAACAAAACAAAAAACCGCCATCATTTCTAAATTAGCTAAGTTGAATTGATATGACTATTACATAATTTACTTTTCAATGACTTGTTAACTGCCCTCACTGATCTAAGAGCATTTGCTACCATCTCTAAGTATATTCTCCTCCTTATTCCAACTTGCAACTAAAATTGCAAATTTTTCACTTTTCCTAACAAAACTCCACTAATGCTTCAATCTGACGCATACCTGACTTGTATTTATCAGCACCTAAACAAGTGCCTGTCATTTTGGCAGGACACATGAGATATTCCATTGTCACCTTACCATCATGAATTTAAGATTATAAATTCAGTAAAATAGAAGCAGGGTCTGTCTCACTTTGGTACTTTTATCTCTAATACCTGGCACAAAGAGCATAAAGGAACTTAATCAAAGCTTGTTGACTAATAGGCTTTGAGAGATCTTTTAAAATCTTTCTGCAAGGTGATTTAGATTTTATTTCCTTCGGGTGTCTTTGGGAAGAATGAAATGGTTAAATAAGAAATGAGGAAGTACAAGATACCGAATGGAAAAAGAAGTAAAAGGAAGCATATGTGCTTAGTTGGAGATTGGGGGGGGGGGGGCAAGGGGTTGGTTTTGCTTTGGTTTTTTGAAAGGAATGAATGAGAAAAAGAAGGCAAAAGACCAAACAGAGGCATGTGCTAAATATTTTACCTAAGGAAGAATGGGTAATCAGTCAAGGTAACTGAGGGGAGTGACATGGACATGTATAGAGCATATTTTTCTAAGCAATTGTTGTCTGCCCCATTAGAATGTAGGCTCAGTTGTAAGAATACAAGTCATTCCCCAATTGATAAATGGTCAAAAGATGTGAATAGGCATCTTCCAGATGAAGAAATTAAAGCTTTCTGTAGTCATATGAAAAAATGCTCTAAATCACTACTGATTAGAGAAATGCAAATCAAAACATCTCTGAGGTACCACCTCACACCTATCAGATTGGCTGGCTAACATGACAAAACAGGAACATGATAAATGTTGGAGAAGATGTGGGAAAATTGGAACACTAATGTATTGTCGGTGGACTTGTGAACTGATCCAACCATACTGGAGAGCAATTTGGAACTATGCCCAAAGGGCTACAAAACTATGCATAGCCTTTGACCCAGCAATACCACTTCTAGGTTTGTATCCCAAAGATATCATAAAAATGAGAAAAGGACCCACATGTACAAAAATACTTACAGCAGCTCTTTTTGTGGTAGCCAAGAATTGGAAATTGAGGGGATGCCCATTAATTGGGAAATGGCTGAAGAAGTTGTGGTATATGAATGTAATGGAGTACTATTGTGCTATAAGAAATGAGGAGCAGATGAACTTCAGAAAAACCTGGAAAGACTTACATGAACTGATGCTGAGTAAAGTGAGCAGAACCAGGAAAACATTGTACACAGTAACAGCAACACTGGGTGATAACTAACTTTGATAGACTTAGCTCTTCTCAGCAATGCAAGGATCTAAGACAATTCCAAAAGACTCATGATGGAAAATGCTATCCACATCCAGAAAAAGAACTATGGAGTCTGAATGCAGATCAAAGCAGACTATTTTCTCTCTCTTTTTTTGTTTTGTTTCTTCTTTCTTGTGGTTCCTTCCATTGCTTCTAATTCTTCTTTACAACATGACTAATGTGAAAATATGTTTAATATGAGTGCATGTGTAGAGCTTATATCAGATTACACAGTCTTGGGGAGAGGAGGGGAGGGAGGAAGAGAAAATTTAGAATTCAAAATCTTATAGAAGTGAATGTTGAAAACTAAAAATAAATAAATTAAAATAATAAATAATTCATTAACTAGAAAGAGGTGAGGGAAAAAAAAAAAAAAGAATGTAAGCTCAGCACTGGCAAGGATTACTTCATTTTTTGCATCACACAGCCAGTATTCCCTACATAGTAGTAAACACTTGATTGACTTGATTGGAAAGCTGAGGAGACAGTCAACTAAGGAAACTTTAAAATAGTAAATCGAACGATAAAAATATAAACTACAATCTTTGCCAAATCTCATGGTCCTTTCTCAATCCTCATCCTGCCTGACCTCTCTGCAGCCTTTGACACTATTAATCATTCCCCTCTGCCTGATCCTCTCTTCTCTCTAGGTTTCCATGACACCCCCTCTCCTGGTTCTCCTCCTAACTGTAGTACTGCTTCTCAATCTCCTTTCCTGGATCTTCATCCAGGCTGAGCTCACTAACAGCAGGTATCCCCCAAAGCTCTGTCCTGGGCCCCCTTCTCTTCTCCCTTCATACCATTTCACTTGATGATCTTATCAGCTCCCAGGGATTCAATTCTTCTCTTTAAACATACTTATCCTGACCTAACCTCTCTCCGGACCTCCAGGCTCACATCTCCAACTGGGTGTCCAGCAGACATTTGAAACTCAACATGGCCAAAACCAAGCTCTATGTTTTCCCCAAACCCTCTCCACTTTGGTATTTCCCTATTACACTCAAGGGTACCACCATCCTCCCAAATAACCCAGGCTCAAAACTTCAGTGTCATCCTTGCTACCAGTACTCTCACCTCCTAAACCCTATCAGATGCCAAGTTCTATCATTTCTACCTTCATGCTAACTCTCCAATACACTCTTCTCTCCTCTGGCACTAGCATCCCCCCATCACCTCACATCTGGACTATTATAATAGTCTGCTGGTTTGTCTCCCTGCCTCAAGACTGTCCACATACCAATTTATCTTCCACTAGGCTATCAAACTGATCTTAATAAAGCACGGGTCTGACCATGCTCCCCTTCCCCATTGTCTTCAGGGCCAAATATAAAATCCTGTTACCTTCTACCTTACCACATACAATTCAATCCAGTCATACTGGCCTTATTGCCCTTCCTCAACAAAACCCTCTGTCTCCCAGCTCTGTACACTGTCACTGGTGGTCCCCTATGCCTGCAATACTCTTGCTCCTTGTCTCTGCCTCCTGGCTTCAAGTCCCAGATAAAATCCCACCTTCTGCATGCAAGAAGCTTTTCCCAACTTCTCCAATCTATTCTATATATAGCTTCTACAGTTGTTTGCATAGTTTCTCCAACAAGACTTTGAGCTCCCCAAGAGGGGGACCCAACACAGCGTAGCGCATGACACATAGTAGGGAACTAAAGCTTACTGACCTGACTTGCTGACTTTGTAGTAACCACTAAAATAAGATCTTTACCAATGAAGAGGAAGAATGGAGTATATATTCTGTGCTGTTACTTATGGCAAAAAAGGAAAACAAGATTTCCCCCAAGACTTCAAAATAACAGTGAAAGAGAAGTAGGTCATCAATGGGAAAGCTTAGTTCTACCATTGAAGTCTGAAAAAAATAGCACAATGTCCCAGTCATAGATGACTGAGAGGCAGCTAAAAATACAAAAATAGATTTGAATAGAAGCAGATTAGAGTCATCAGCAAAGAGATGAGAGCTGCCACCATGCAAGTAGGAGAAGCCTTAAGGAAAAAGTATACAAGGACAAGAAAAGGGGCCCCTGGCTGAGAAATGAGGGAGAGAAGGGTGCTTCAAAAAGAACTGAGGAAAATAAAGATCTAAGGTTTCCACTGGTCTAGTATAAAAAGCTAAGTCTTCATAAAGAGTTCAGGCCCTCCATCAACTCTTGTCCTCATTCCACCTCAGCTTTTTTTTTCCTCACCACTTCCCACCATAGTTCCTCCACTGATGTCAAGAAAATGTGCTTGAGATTTTCCCACATGACTTACCTTTTCCTATCCCACTTCTGGGTCTGCTTATCCTTCCCATTTAAAACATGTCCTCCAAGACGTCTATCAGGATGAACGCTTCTCCACTCTGATTACTCCCTTACTCTTGGGAATGTGCTGACCATTTACAATTCTTTTCTACACCACATTCAGATCAGTATCATATTATTTGGAGTAAAACAGACCTTGAGTTCAAATCCTGCTTAGGACAATTCCTGTGTGACCCTAGTCAAGTCTCTCTATGCCTCAGTTTCTTCATCTAATACCTAGAGAATAGACTTCCCAGGGTTTAGGTGAGAATCCAGTAAAATGATGCTGGTGAAGGTCTTTGGAAATCTGAGCACCCAGTATCAATGTGCACTGCTATCATCCTCATTACTATTAGGGTTATGTTCATGTTTTTCTGTGAATTCACTAGATGTTCCAATCCTAGGCTATAAACTCCTTCAGGGCAGGGAGTGGATTTTATTAATCTCTCTAAGATGAACACAAAAGACCTCATGAGCTGCCTGAAAACTTGGCAAGGTGGACACTGGTTTTACTCTGCTATCTGACTATGAATAGCCAGACTGCTCTGGAAAGTTCAGAGGAGAAAAGAATCAAGGCTCATTCACTCCAGCACCTGCTCTCCCAATTACTGGCTCAATGGTGATGACGTGGCTTCTGAAGGCTCAAGGATTCTCCATTTTCATTTTGGAATAAAAAGACCTGTGTTCCAATCCTGGCTCTACTGCCTATGACCTACAGGACACCAAACAAGTAACTAAAGCACTAGGGCTCTGTTTCCTCATCTGAAATGTGAGGAATTGGCCTGGCTGATCTCCAAGGTCTCTTCTGACCCCAGATCCTGGGATCCTAATCCTTGCACCAGAGGACCGTGGGGGAAACTGCTGGGTAAAAGACTGAAAGGCTATGTAAATAGGAGTCCTTCTCAGTCATTAGTAAACAACCACATTTGTCATCAGTCCCAGGCAAAGGAGGATTCCTTGGCAACAACATTTAAACCTAGCAGGTCTGAGGCAAGAGGAGTAGGGAAGATTAAGAGACCACTTCCTGCTCTCATGAACTCCTCCAGAATTAGAGAACTCTCTTACCAAAGATAGTAATTCTGTAAAACACCTAAATCTTCCATTCCTCTTCCAAGGTTCCTAACACCTGAAAATTCCCTGTAGGGAATTATTTTTACAGTGTAGATAAGCTGGACTAACATATAAAAGCTGGTTTCCTTGGACATGCTTTATGGTGAACACATGCAGTAAGTTAAGATCTGTCTTAGCCTGTCCTTAAGTTAGGTCTACCTTTTTCTCATTGAGGTAGGAGGATAAGAAAATGTGTTCTGCTGACATGTGGAAAGAATGCTGAATTAGACAGCTGGGGACTGGGAGACTCTGTGCTGAGTTCCAGATGTGCTACTAACTAGCTACATGACTTTCAGCCAAGTCACTTTACTTCTCAATCTCTCAATGACTTCATCACTCAACTCAAATTGTTCTCTCCTAACCCTTGTCCTCCTTGATCTCTCTGAAGCATTTGGCACTGTTAAACACCGGCTCCCTTTTGTATAAATCCACTTCTTTGGGTTCTGTGACGCCGCTTTCTTTAAAGCACTGTATAAATGCGAGTTACTATGCTTTACGTGTAAAAGCCTAAGCAGAAATCAAACGTTAATGAATGAAGAAATATGGAGATACAAACTCACACCAGCTACCAATTATCTATCATGAGTAGGCAATGATTCCCAGATCTATATATCCAGTCCTAGTCTCTCTCCTGAGCTACATCTCCATCACCCATGCTTACTGGAAATTTCAAAATTGATGTCCTGTAAGCTCCTCAAACTCAGCATCCCCAAAAGAGAATTCATCTCTCTCTCTCTCTCTCTCTAAGCCTACCCCCTGTCCAGATTTCCCTAATTCTGTCAAGTGGACCACCACCACCTAGTCATCTAGTTTTACATTCTCAGAATCATCTTCAATTCACTCTTCCTCAACTCACACATGCATTAAGTGGCTAAATCCTATCAATTCTACCTTCTCCTATCCATCCCCTGGTGTCTACTCACCTGGCCACCACCCTCATGCAGGCTCTCATAACCTCTTGCCTGAGCTACTCAATGGCCTCTTAATTTGTCTCCCTGCTTGAAGTCTCTCCCCTCCTAAAACACAGGCCTGACCATGCCGTGCCGCTACTCGATAAACTCCAATAGCTCCTAATTACATCTAGAACAAAACCCAGCCCCAAATGACCTTCCCAAACTTACTCTATGATAGTCATTTCATGTTCTCTTCAGTTCGGCCAAAGTAGCTTTCTTCCGGCTGCTCCCCCTGTAATAGATTGTCTCTCTCCTCCTGACACCTTTGCATCGGCTGTCCTCCATAACTAGCATGCCCTCCCTCCTCACCCCAGTCTCTAGGAAGCCTTGGTGTCCTTCAAGACTTAACTCAAGGTCTCACTTCTAGGTTCTGCTCCATGTGCCTACCCAAGATGAACACATTTCTGATCTTGGGAAATTTCTCTCCATCCCTTGCTATTCATTCTAATTCCAGCTCAGGGACCTTGACTGCTACACCTAGGGTCAAGAAGACCCGGTTCAGAAGCCACTTCTGACATTTACTAACCATGTGGCCACGAGCAAGCGTTGCCCTTCTGAAATAATTTCCATTTCCATTGTCTGAATCTTGTACGTACCCAGTTATCTACATGTTACCTTCCCATTAGAATGTGAGCTTCTTGGGGGCCAGGAGTGTACTTTTGCCTTTCTTTATGACTTTATACTGTGCTTAGTGCAGTGTCTGACACTTAGGAAGTGCTCTGTCAATGGCAGTCTCCTCATCTCTAAAATGAGAATATAATATTTGCTCCTATCTCGCAGGGTTCTTGTAAGGAACGGTAACATACATAAGGCGCTATATAAACATCAGCAATTGTTGTTATTACTTTTTATATACAAAAGACTAAATAGAGAAAGCAAACGATACTGAGAGTGTCCAATATGAAGATATAAACTCTCAACTGTTTAGAAAAGGATTCTTGATTGAGTATGTATTCCAGCATGACTGTTATGATCCCTGTCAAGGCAAGTGAAACAAACTATTAAAATCATTCAATCTCAGACAAAATTCTCCTTGAAAGTTTGTTATTCATTCAGCATCATCTCAGAATATTTCATTCAATTAACTATTAATAAATCTGGGGGTCAATTTACCCAGTACAGAAGCATGTATAATTTCCTCAGTGGTGTGAAGAAATGAGTAACAACAAAAGTAATCAATTCTTGTAAACAAAAACCTGTGATGCTGAAAATAGGAGAGGGGAAAAGAAAACTCAAAAAAGACAAGACAAGGTTGCTGGTGATAAAAGCTATGCTCATGGAAAATCCTTTTCCAAAAATTAAACTAACTCTTCAGATCTAAATTTCTTAACTGTTTCAAAATAATGTGTAAGCTATTAAATAACTTAGCCAGTCACCTAGACTGGAATCTCACCATAACAGCCTTCCCTGAAGTGTAGGATTGAATATTTGGCTTATGCATCTAAGCCTCTTTCAGATAAGGACAACTCAGAATATGATTTACCAAAAGATAGTCCTGTGACATGGACCTTATAGAACACACTAGAGGGAGACCCCAGGATAATACTAGGAGGGCTTCTGCATGTAATAGAACTGTCCTATTTCAAACACTCCAAACAAAATTGTATTTTTTTCTTGTTAAGAGACACATAAAGGAAAAAATACTGCAATTCTACCTCCCAGTTAGGAATTATGGATGTTCAAAAATGAGAAGCCAAATAGAATTCATTCTGCCAGGGCATCTGCAGAGGCACATTATTTCATGCTCAAGAAAGCTATATATACTTCTAACCACCATGAGCTTAGAGAATGTACCTTCAAATACCATATCCAGTAAAAACCACCCAAGAAAGGAGCATCACCAAATCAAAACAAGTATTTCTTAAGTGTCTAAGTCTTTCCTAACACTGAAACAACATCCATTTCTTTCTGTACGGTACCCTTCTGTATCAATGATCCTTTCAAGGATTCATTAGCTTGAGTATAGACTACTCTATGGAGGTTTCAATCAGATTTTGGAAAACCTCATAATGAAGAAAAAAGGGCACTCTTCTCTTAAAAACAAGCACTTAATCACATGCTGCCTCAAATCAACAATTATCATACTTAAAATTGCACACAATTCTGCCAATCTACCTTAAAATTACATTGATTTGTATCTTCCATTTAGTTCTAGAATACCAAACAATATTTCTATTACTCTATTTATCCTAATTCTGAACACAGCTCTTTCAAAGCACAAATTCTGACCTGTAATCCTCAACACATACATATTGAGGCTTCAGCACCCCACACATCATACATTTCTTGCCATTTTGCCTTTGCTCTGTCCTCCTCTTCCGTTCTGGTACAGAGCTTCCACATACCTCTCTCAGTACATTTCAGTCTAGACCTATTCCACAGTCAACAGCTACCTACATTCTAGCCTTATAGAAAACTGTCCAGAATCAACATAGGCAGCAAAGTCAGAATTGTTAATTTTTCAACATAAATTTTAAAGAATTCAATGATAAAAACATCTTTTCCAACTTCAATCACCATTATTGACCTTATTTTCATGTCTAATGCCTAATTTTTATATCAGTCTAAAATCTTTTTGGGAACACCACCAAAAGAGCACCCATAAGGAGAAGCCATTTAGAAACAACACCCAAATCCCTTTTGATTACTATCTAGGCTACTTATATTCTTTATACAGAGCAAAGAGAGGGTGAATACTGTCAGGAGAAAAACCAAATTTTGTTCACTTCACAATTGTGCAACAACTAATTATCAAAAGCTATCCTAATAGCCAAAAAGTGAGAGACCCAGGAAGTCTATGTAGTAACACTAGCACTATCAATGTAAATCCTTGCCGAGAATTAAATGGTAGTTCTACAAGCAGGATGTCCATATATCATAATGAAATGAATTGTTATGTTCAGCTACCAAGCCAGCCGAAGCTACTGCATTTCTGATCAATCCTCTGATGCTGGAAGTCAGGTCTCTCCAATCTTGTGCACCGCACTAATGCATTCCTCATTAGCTCTTCCAGCAACAGCTAAGGACCTACCAGGTCAAGGGGTTTATACCATGACAGCTATACTTCCATTTTCTCGCCTTGGTTTTTTCCCTGAAATGCAGTGATGCCCAATTTTCTGTGAATATGATCGTTCACTATTCACATTTTCTTTTCAGTGGATCTCCTTTACGCAGGTTTCTGTCAGACCCCACAGAAGGCTGCCAGTTGGGGGAAGCTTACTTCCTGAGTCAGTGACCTAGACTAGAGAATGGTGGGGTTCATGTCCTTGGAGCTTTGAGCAGACCACTCACACCTCCAGTTTATGGTCCTCCCCCTCCAGATCTTATCTCTAATAGTAACAAGTGGGCTTAATGATGCTTTGTACTTTGGGTTCTTCAGCATGCCAAAGGCAGCCACCAACCCCAGCCCCCACAGAAAAGGAGATCTCTGCTCCTCTCAGCACTTCTCCTGTCAAGGTTCTGCACTCACTGCTAGTAAAAGACCTATGCTAGCTCTTCCCCTATGAAAAGCAGAGTCTAGAAACTAACTCAGAGTAACCGAATCACAATTCACAATATTCATTTGGGGAACAGGCACAGACACCCTTAAATACAATTACATAAAAACATTAAACATGCAAAGAGAGAGACATGAGAAATCTAACAGCCCCCTTCATGCAGATGACATGCTAGTTAAGAGACTCCCCCACTCGACTCACTGTCCTTCCAACCAGATTTTTTTTATATCAACACAGTTCTAATGAATGGTAATTTCCACTTACTCTGCTCTACCAAGGATCCCCAGTGCTTTGCTGAACGAAAACCCCACGAAAGGCAAATCTTCACCAGAGAAACCTCCAGGGTTCAACTGGCCCGGAAAAGGTAAAGCCCGCGAATTCCTCTCTGGTTCATCAAAATTAGAGGTGTCATCATCAGACTTGAGGGTGGGAACGAAGGGGGGAGGAGCTGATGAAAAACAAAAAAGGAAAAAAAAATCAGTCTCATGCAATCACACTCTTTCACAGCAAAGGGTCCTGCTCCTTCCAAGCTTGCCCTGGCACTGCAGCTCCTGCCTTTAATCTCACTCACACGAGCCGCGGAGCCACTGCTCTCAAACAGGATTACAGCAACAAGAGATTAACCTCTTCTTTGCCAACATGGCTACCACTCTGCAGACCAGCTTCCATTCTAGTCAAACTGAATTATCTTCTAAGCCAGGTAACGGTCTCAGGAAAGCCACGAGGCACAGGCACTTCTGAACTAACTGAAACAAGCCACTTGTTCTGAATCTTTCTAGAATATTTCTATAAAGCCACCCAAGTACAAGCATCCTACTGTGATGTCTCCTCTCTGGTCTGTCACAGGCATAAGGAATGATCTAAACCTATTCCTGACATGTCCAAATGATCAGTTTTTATTGCCACTGAAAACTGGTCCTTTTCTAAAAGATTTAAAGAGCTGCAACCACTAAATCTCACTAGGTGACTGTAATAGAAAGAAAAGGGGGAGGATTTACTCTCAGGTCCTTAAGGATTTTCAACTCTTCATGGGACAGCACTGCAGTGTGGCTCATAATTACACAAATGCATAAACTGGAGACCTTAGGAAATATTCGGGTTTTTTTTTCATCTTATCTCCTCTCCACCCCCCCCACCCCCCCCAAATTCACTGCAGTTTAACAAACAAGATGAATGAAGTTCCTCTAGTGATGTAGAGTACCCCTGATCACTGGGGATGTGGCTACATACATGAAAAGAATAAACGAATCTGCAGTCCCATTCCTACCTCCTCACATCATGTGCCCTCTTAGGGAAGCGCTACATTTCCTGCACTTCGGGCAAACGCGCTGAGCTTCTTTGCTTGAAGAGGCCAACCCTCTTGCATCAGTAGCCAGAATCGAGCCGGCGGCTCCAAGCCGCACTCACGGAGTGCAGTGTGCTCCAGCCGTTACCATGGATCCGGCATGGAGCTCCTGTAGCTGAAGGGCTGGAGAGTGAGGAGCCCCTGCACTGCAGGCTTCCTGGTACTTACTCTGTGCATGCTCTGGGCTTAACCCTACCTGCCTGCATCCATGACAGATGCTGATGCTTCTCGGACTGACACAAGCAGAATGAGTCACTGCTGGGGCTTGCTAGCTCCCTCTGGTTGCCAAAGCCTTTCACAGCCCAGACTTTTTTTTAACTCTTTATTCTCTAGAACGACAAATCTGTGTTTAAGCTACCACCAGAGAGGAGCAGCAGTCTGTTTCTGCTCACAGACAAAAATCTGCCTGTACAAAATACCCAAATTACAATGCTCAAGTTTCATTAGTGGCTCTCTGGTGAGAATGCTTCCTAGAACATAGGAGGGAGAAGGGCAAGGGGAGATTTGAAGGAAAAAGGAAGCCAATTTAGAGGGCTCATTCCTCCAAAGAAAGTCAAAAGATCATTCACATATCTTTAAATGTATTTGAAAAATAAAGAGAAGGATGAAAAATATAAACTATGCAATACCAGAAAATTATTTAACACCTCCAAGTTTCCTCAAGAAAACTTAAATCTTCACTTTAGTGTATAAAAAACCTATTTGCTTTTAAAACATGAATTACATTTTTTAAAAAATTGCCCGGTTGGAAAGGAAAATTCGTATACTGTCTGCCCTGTTCCTTATCCTACATACATATAGCAACATAATTTCCAAAGCAAAAATCCAACCTGATTTTAAAGGGCTCTCCAAAACATATTGTAAAAGTAGAAGGAAATAAAAACTAAAAGAAGATAAAAATACATAAGTAGGCAACAGGAAGAGATTTCCTGGGACAAGTCAATACCATTACTAAATACCCACGGGATGGTAGAGCTTTAGAAAATGGTCTCTGTGTAGTGTTTGTTTTGTATAGTATAAAACAAATCTATAGGCATAAACATCTAGCTATTTATATTAATTATATCATTCTCACCAAGTTTTATATATATTCTCTTTCCAATTTAAGCTGTTCTCTGGAAGAGATAAAAAAGAATCCCACTCCTGAGTGGAGAGTTTTAACCAAGGGTAGGATTTGCCTTCAGTACAATTATAGGTTAGAAATTCATAACTAGAAAAATAAATATCCTCTCTAAAAACTCTAGTACTATAATATAGCTTAATGTAGTCAAGTTCAATTTAATGGCTCAATAAATCCTCAAGGTAAAAACAAGAAAAAGTGGAAGATATCAAATAACACACTGCAAGATCTTCCTGTTACAAAAGGAATTTAGCAACACACCTACCTGAGAAATGCTTAAAGAAGGACAAGGCAGACACAGTAGGTACAAGGTACAAAAGGAAGATCTATAGACCACAGTGAGTCATGAGGTGAAGAGCCAGAAATGATTCGATATCCAGAGAATCACAGAAGTTGAGAATCAGAAGAGACCTCAGTGGCCATCCGGACCAAACCATACAACAAAGGAACTCTCGAGATAACAGAACCCACAAGCAGTTAGTCATCCAGCCTCTGTCTGAAGATCTCCACGAGGAGAAACCTACCATCTCTCCAGGAAATCTGGTTCTCCTCTGGACAGCTCCAACAGTTGGGAAGCTTTTTCTGATATCAAACTTCAACTGGACTTTTTGCAGTTTCTACCCACTGATTCTGCCCCCCAGGGCCAAACCAAGCTGATCTAAGTCCTCTTTCATTCATCAACCTTTCCACTACTTCAAGACAGCTCTCTTCTCTCTTCTCCTGGCTCAATGTTCACAGTTCCTTCAGCTGATCCTTAGCTCAAGGGCTCAAGGTCCTTCACCAGATCCTGGAAATATTTTTCTTAATGTCACTGACTGATTTTTCGAAGATTTTATTTGAACTTTTAAATTATTTTGCTTTTTCCAATTAATAAACATTTACTTTCTCTTCTTTCCAATTCTATCTCCCTGTCAGGAGGAAAAGGGAAACGGAGAAAGGGGCAGACAAGGAGGAAATTTATAATACGCAGTCAAAAGAACCAAAATCCTGCACTGACCACATCAACCTCCCCCCGCCCCCAAAAAAAATGTATGCCTCATCTTCATCTTGAGTCTATTACTTCTCTGGCAGAAGGAAAGTAGTCAAGTCAAATCAAGTTAACAAGAGATTACCTTGCTAAGCACTGGGTAAGATGCTTCATCATTGGTCCTTGGAAATCAGATCTGTTAACTGAGCTGATCAGAAACCTTAAGACTTGCACAATTGTGTCTTTACAATGCTGTTACTGTATAAATTGATCCAGTTCTGCTCACTTCACTCTGTATTAGTTCATATGTCTTCCCAGGTTTCTCGGAAACTTTCTGTTTCATCATTTTTAACTGCACATAGCATTCCATTATAGTCATGTACCATAATTTGTTTGGCAATTCCTCAACTGATAGAAACTCACTTAGTTTCCAGTTTTTTGCCATCACAAAAGAAGGAAAGGAAGGAAACAAGCATTTTTTAGTGCCTACTACATGTCTAGCACTTTACAAATATCATCTCATTCGATCCTCATAACAACCCTGATAGGTACTGGTAGTGTTATTATCCCAATTTTATAAGTGAAGAAACTGAGGCAGTGACTTGCTCAGAGTCACACAGCTAGTAAATGGAAGGCTACATTTAAACTCAGGTCTTCCTAACTCCAGGTCCAATGCTCTATCTACCTGCCACCTAGCTGCCTCAAAAAGAGCTGCCACAAATATTTTTATACAATACAGGTTCTTTTCCTTTTTCTTTCATCTCTCTATTGGCATAGGCCAAAAGTGGTTATCACCTGGTCAAAGGGTAACCTTTGGGGCATAGTTCCAAATGGCCTTCCAGAATGTTGGAAGCAATCCATAGCTCTACCCTGAGTGTGCCCATTTTCCTGCTGCTCTCCAACAATTGTCATTTTGCCAATCTGGGTGTAAGATGAAAGAAACCTCAGGGTGACTATAATTTGTATTTCTCAGATCATTAGTGATTCGGAGCATTTTTTTTAATACAGCTATTGATAGCCTAGATATCTCCTTTTGAAAACTGCATGTTCATATCCTTTGAGGAATTACAAATTGGGAAATAGCTCTTAAGTCTTATAAATTTTAGTCCATTCCTTATATATCTTGGAAATAAGATCTTCAGGGAAATTTAAGGCAAAAAATTTTCCCAGATAATTTTCTCTCTTCAAATTTTGGCTTTGTTGGGCTGGGGGAAGGGGAGGGGATAGAGAAAGAACAACTTTAATTTCATGTCTCCCCTGTATACTCCCTAGCTTATCAATGTACATCTTAAACCATGCTGCCCAAAATTGAAAATAATATTCCAAATACAGTCCAGGGACTATCACCTCTGTATTCCTGGAAGCTATGACCCTCTTAATGCAGCCCAAGATACCATTAACTGTTGTGGCTGCCATATCACACTGCTGACTCATATGAAGCTTGCAGCCCATTAAAAAACCCCAGGTTTTTGGTTGTTGTTTTCAAAACAGCAGCTATTTAACTGTGCCTCCCCATAACATTGTCTGGCGAAGTTAACTTTTTTGAATCCAAGTACATCCCATCTATCCCTAACGAATTTCATCTGATTAGATTCAGCCTAATGCTGTACCTGTCAAGATCTATTTGCTTCCCGATTCCATCATGCACTGTGTTTGAATACTACCCAGACACTTATTAGTATGTAAATCACTTATGAGAGGGTTAGACTTCATAGCCTCTAAGGTCCTCTCCAGCTTTAAATCTTTAATCCTATTCCTCCTAGCTCTATGACTTCTGCAAATCTGATGAGTATACATACCACATATGTCTTTGATTACCACCTAAGTCTCTGACTTAAACATTAAACAACATAGGGTCAAACAAAGATCCCTGAAGTACTCCACTGGAGACCTCCCTGCAATGTTGACATGGAACCATCAACTTTTTGAGTCCAGAAACTCAACCAGCCCTGAATCCATCCGATTGTATTATCTTCTAATCCATATCACTTTATCTTCTTCACTAGAACAACATGAGATATTTTTTCAAAAGGTTTGCTACAGATTTAGGTAAACTCTGTCCATAGTTTAATAATCCTATCAAATAAAGAATTGAGGTTAGTCTGTTGTGACCCATTCTTGAAGTCATGGAATCACTACCTCCCTAGCTAGATGTTTGCAAACCATCTCCTTAATCATCTGTTCTAGAATTTTTCCAGAAATTGAAGTCAAGCTCACTGGCCTGTAGTTTAGACTCTTCTCTTCTCCATTTAAAAATGTGGGTCTTTTTCCTTTCTTCACAGTGAGCATTCAGTAAATATAAAATCAAACATTTTCAATTTCATCTTCTAAAAGGAACTTCTGGTTACCAAGATTTTTATTACCAATAAAAAATATTTTAGTGACTAATGGTGAGCTGGGCAAGGTGTTAAACAAAAGAAATATAAGAAGCTACTGACATCTTATTGGTTAAAATTTAAGCCACTAATATGGTCACATTTATGCCATTAAGCCAGAATAAAAGGTTAAACCTCTACATGAACAAAGACAAAAGTAAATCATACACAGGCCGCAGGAAAACACAGTTTTAGCATAGGCAATGAAGATAAACACACAATTGGGATAAAGATCAGACGAAGAAGCCATAGAGGTTTCATGTCCACACTGGGCAAAGCTTGAAGATGTAGTCAATTACTGTGATCACCGCAAGAAGCCTTCGTGAAGACGATGGAATTTTAGCAGTGTTTCATGGGATAAAGAGAAGGAAAGCCTGAAAAGTCTGGAGTAAGAAGCACAGTCCATTCCTAGGATGCCATTTTAATGAAGTCTCAGAAGTTAGGTTGGGACAGGGGAGACCAAAGAAGTGACTAAGAGACGTGCTTAAAATGAATACGGGACAAGAAAGGGAATAGGAAGTGATGAGGAAACCAAATAATCTCAGCTATACCGTAAAAGATAAATCTGCGTTTGATCTCAAGAATAGAAAGCCACAGGAAAATAGTTGTAGATTGCATCTTTTACCTTATTCCACAAAATAGTTCCAAGTGGATGAATATTATAAAAAGTAATAAAATATGTATCATTCATAATTAGGGAAAAATGTGTAACTAGATAAAAGGAAAGAAGACACCAGAAATAGCAAAATGATTGTCGCAATTATATAAAATTTAAGTTTTCATACATTATAAAACCAATGCAGAGCAAAAGTTAATGGACTTGAGGGAAAATGTCTTTGCAAGAAACAGCTCTGATAAAAATGTGACATCCAAAAATGTATACTGAAGACATAAAATTAAGAATTATTTCCCAGTAGAAAAGCAGCCAATGGAGTTGGTCAAAAATACACAAACTATCAAGCATCAGAAAAGGCATTCAAAAATCAGTAAGAGAATTATTTTTTTTTTTACTGTCACTGCACAAAAATTAAGCCATCAAAGATGCTAAAAGAAATCTCATTGTGGAAGGAGCTATAGAAAAGCAGGCCCAATAATTTACTGACGATGGATGGAGCTATGAATTTGTCCAATCATTGTAGAAAACAACTTGGAATTATTGAAGAAAAGATGCTAAATTGTTCCTACCCCTAGATCCAGGGAATCTTCTATTGGGAAATACATTGCAAGCAGGTAATCAATGAAAAGCAAAACTCATATATACAAGCAGCAGCACTGTATTGTGAAATACAGCATTATTGGTGAAAATAAAAAGCTAGAACAAAATATATACCCAACAACTAAGAAATGCCATGAGGAATGATGAATATGAAGAATTTAGGGAACTATATATATGGCCTGTGTGAAACACTAGAGAATAAAACAAACAGAAAGAAACAAAAGAACAATATACTAGGATAGCAATGTAAATAAAATCAAAATGGAGAAACAACAAAACTTTGGTCAAATACAACAGTCAATGGAAATACATTTTGTCAAAGTTAAAGGAAACTTCCTTTCTATCGAGAACTGATACTTTTTTGGGGGATGGGGGAGGAGAAAATTCCTATATACAGGGCTTTGCTAGGGTTTTTGTTGGGAAGTATTTGTGGTGTCAAAACAAAATGTAGGGAACAAAAATAAATAAAAGAACAGGAAGCTTTAACGAAATGAAATGGCATGATTAAAGCCACAGAAAGACCAAGTCATTTAGGCTGGGCTGGCAAGGATAGACTGGAAAGTACTGGTGCTGAAAATCTCATGAGAAAAAGGTTTAACAGTTTAGGCAAGAAATAACAAGCTCCAATACTAAGATAGAAATGATATAGAAAAAGTAGAAACAGGAAATACTAAGCAAAAAAGAAGTGGTCAGATTAAGCAGCTAATTCAAAGGGAAAAATGAGTCAAAGACTTTGGAAGTTCTTGGTTCATAACATTGAATGAATAGATAATGGCACTGACAATGAAGTTGGCTATGAAGAAAAGTTAAGGAAGTCTGATGAAAAGCTTCTTCTTCATCAAGGTCAACAAAACTACCGTTTTGATATATGTATGAGACACAGAGCTTCATGGGACTGAGACAAGGGAATGAGCCAAAGGGTTGACAGATATATTTATGTATTATCCAGGTATAGATAATTGAGTCAATGAAAGCAAACTAAAGAACAAGGTGACCTGTCAGTAGGAAATAGATTGATATCATCATCAAACAAGACCCTATAAGCTAAGCAAAAATAAAAGTCAAGTTAGATCCTTTTGCAAATAGATAAATAACTGAATGAAAAATCATTCTAGCTCATTGCTTATTAGAAGAATCATAAAAGGATGTCAGGGACCCATTTATACAATCTGATGGCTGATCTGTACAATACTATTTTCAAAGTAACTATACATGAAGCCACTAATTCATATATAAAGATCTCTGCCAGAGCATACTTAGTTTTAAAATATATTATCTATGTGTTATTGTATTTTTATCTGTTTCACTAAATATTTCCCAATGATATTTTAATCTAGTTCTAGCCTGCCCAGGAGTGTTGCCACTGGCTATGTGTTTGAATCTTTGTCTTAGAAGACTTAAAACAATTTCCTAGCCATATTTGGTCAGAATCAGTATTTGAAAAGTCAGGCCTGGGCTCTCTAGCGCTTGGGGATTCTAGTGCTCTTTTCTTTAGTATCGCTTCTATTTTTAAAAATTTCTCCTTTTTGTATAGCTGTAATGATATAGAATCACATGAGCCAAGAGTTGCAAGGGATCTTAGAAGTCATTTGATGAAAGCTAGGTGGTACATTGGTGGGCATGGAGTCAGGAAGACATGAATTCAAATCTGGTTTCAGACACTTACTAGCTGACAAGACTGATATAACGAAAAAAAAATAGTGCAAACAGACTTATGCAAACAAACTGAATGACTTAACTGAAAATAATTTAGTTGAATAAGCAGTTAATGTGCTGATCGTTTCTAAGAGATTAGAAAATGATGCTAAACAATACAATAGCAAAATAAATGCTTCCAGAATAACTCAAATAAATTTGATCCAGGCTTTTAACAGGAAAATACAAAATGAACTATACAGCAAATATATGATTTATATCATTTTGTGAAAAACAATTTATGAAAATGTTGCAGATGGAAATATTTGAATGGAACGTTACATCATCAAAGTGGCTTGCAACCAGAAACCATCAAGTCTTTGCTTCACACTGAATTGCTAGTGAAAAAAGCTCAGGACCTCACAAAAGCCACTATTCAGACATTTCATTCAAATGCTGCTCTATTCAGAAGCAAGCTTGACTTTATGATTTCCCACTTTAGATCTTAACAGACATGCGTTGATAACATGCTTATCTTACCAGTTAGAGAGAAATGCTATCCATTTGGTCAAAGATTATTTATTTACAATATGTGAAAATTTCTGCTGTTTGTCCTTCGTTCTCAGAGGACCATAACATCAGGGAAGTGACACCATGACATACAAGTGAATTAGATTTAAGTGAGGGAGGGTTGTGCAAGGTCACCACCCTCACTTTCTCTTCTGGACAATCTGGGTCCAATGGCCGGATATAGATCAGGATGACTGGAGATGGCCCAGGATGCAATGGGAGACCTTGGCCTTTTCAAAGTAAGGTCTTCAACATGTCTCAGTTTGACTGAGGCAAAGCCCATTCAGTGATTGAGACTTAATAAGAAATTAGACAAAGAATGGCCTCTTTAAAAAAAAAATAGATCTGAGAGGGGAAGACCTTCAGAGTTTCTGGGCAAAACAGAAACAATTGCTATTTACATTCATTCTGAGCCAATCAGGGCCCAAACAATGACCAAGTAGGGCATGGTGGGTTGGCAACATGGGAAAATTAATACAGTGGCCAAAGTTCTGAAATAGTATCACATCACAAGGATCTAGAAACAAGTGATCATAACCACTCTTAATTAGGCAGGTTTCCAAACTAATGAATCGGGTTTCAGAAACTGTCATTATAAAACTGTCGAATGCCCACCATCCTATCTCCAGTAGACTCTGCATGCTCTAGTTCTCTTGGGAGAAGCCTGGGAATAATGAGAACAGGGCTCTGTCTAGTGCTCCTTATACCACAAACTAGTGACACTGACCACAGGCGAGTCGATCCCCCTTTCTGGATCTCAGATTCTTTCTCTGTAAAATGAAGAGGGTGGCAGATCTCTAAGGCAGGAAAGGTCTATGAATGACTCCTCAATTTTGCTTGTTTGTTTTTTGCAGCGTGTGAAGGATAAATGAACAAATACGATGTTCCGTCTTTTGTCAGAGATAAAGTCTGCCAAACAAAAGACCACACACAAGACACAGCCCCTTCCAATTCTATCACTGGATGATTCTAAAGTGATGGGTAGCATAAAGTTCAATTGACGCATAAAAAACTAAGTTTCATGACTGGCCCCATTCTTTGCAAACATTTTTTAATGCCATTTTTACTCAATGACAGCTATGATATTACCCTTTTCTATGTTCTTAAAAAAGCAAGCCATTTATCTATGTAATTTATGCCAGATTCTCTCAGCCAGAACAAGTTTAGAAAAATCTCACTTTATTGATGTTTAGTAATGCCTGAATCTGAAATTTAGTGAAAGCAGGTTCTACTTACAGTTACGAATGTTATTCCAATCAATTTTTGAGAAAAATGGATGGCAACAAAGACCCTCATAATTCAGCCTTTCTTTTGGTCCACACAGCAGACTCTGAATCAGATCGAGAAATTCACTGCTAACTTTGGGGCTATCTGGGAACTTCAGAAACCGCTGTTTTCAAAGGAAAAAAAGTATTGTAATAATGGTTCTACTTATCTTGTCCTTAAACTAAGTTACTACCTTTCATTCATTCAGGTTTTATGAAAGAGAGAGATGGTCTGCACCATTCATTTCATAATGAACCAAAAGTTATCCTTCCCAAAATAAATGGCCTCTTCACATCGCCAATTTTTTTTCTAAACCCAACCCTGATAATCACACGGGGAAGACATTTCACAAGAATAAATAAAGAATAGCTTCAGCAAAAGTCCAACATATCAGAACATTGTGCCTTCTGAGAGGATGGATGTCTTCTTGCTTGTATCAAGTATTCAAAAGGCTTTCTAATGTTAACTACCATTTTTTCTTTTCTCAAGTAAAATTCAAAAATGTTCTGTTAATAATTCTTTACCTGGAAATTCATGATATTATTAAAAGTTTTTGCTGTGGTTCCCTCAGTAAAAGGTGATCTTCCATAAACCATTTCATAAGCAATGACGCCCAATGACCACCAGTCACATTCAGGCCCATGGAGGCCCTTTCCATCTCCATTCATCACTGTCAGGACTTCTGGTGCCATGTAATCGGGTGTCCCAATAGGAAGCTTGGAGTTCACCTAACAAAACAATTTCAAAAAATTAGTATGACCCATGTACTTGTGGTGGAGCTGTGAACTGGTCCAACTATTCTGGAGAACAATTTGGAACTCTGGGGATTAAAATTGTCCATCCTACAATAAAAGACAATGAGGCAGAGCTCTGAGCCAATGGCACTTTACTAAAGGGTCCACGGTCCCCTCTGTAATGAAGTAGACCTCAGATCTTCCTCACCACCCCCTTCTTCCAGGAACTTGTATTTATAGAGCTTGATACCTAAATATGCAAAAGAGGCATGGTGGAATATAGAATCTCATTGGTTGATAGACCTTGCCCTTGAGGGCCAAAAATGACATATCAGTGGAGTGTGGAGGCGGGGCCAATAGGTTGGGTTAAGCAAGGGGCATCTCCACTAGGTGGTCATAAGATGGTCACCTGCTCATGTTGGATAAGAGAGAATGGTCCAGATGTACAAAAATAAATTGGAGGACTTTTCATATAGTTGAGTCACCTCCATCCACTAGGCTTGGTCACCATGACAAGGAAAAACAAGGGTGGAGAGCCTCTAGTTAGCTTCCTATGATTAAACAAGTGAATTTAGAATCTGCAGCTCACAGGTCTGGGGCCAAATATACAGAATTTACAATCACTACCGGTATAGAATCATATCGAATTGATTGATACTGATTGGAATAGAGTAGGGATCTTCAATGAATCAACTTTCTCAGAACTACACCCAAAAGGCTATAAAACTGCACACCCTTTGACCCAGCAATGCCACTATTAGATCTATATCCCAAGGAGATCAAAAAAAAGGGAAAAGGACCTATTTGTATGAAAATATTTATAGCAGATCTTTTTGGGGCAGCAAGGAATTGGAAATCAAGGGGATACCCATCAATAGGGTAATGGCCGAACGAGTTGTAGAATCTGATCGTGAGAGAATACTATTGTGCTATAAGACACGATGAGGGAAATGGTTTCAGAAAAACCTGAGAAGACCTATATGAACTGATGCAGAGTGAAGTGAACAGAACCTGGAGATCATTGTACACAGTAAAAGCAATATATTAAGGATGATCAACTGTGAAAGATTTAGCTACTCTGATCAAGACAATGATCCAAGACAATTCTTGAGAAGCCATGATGAAAAATGCTATCCACCTTCCAGAGAACTGATGAACTTTGAACGCAGATTGAAGGATTTTTCTTGGTCTTTGTTTTCTTTTGTGACATGGCTAATATGGAAATGTTTTTCATGACTTCCTATGTATAATCAATATCATATTGCTTGTCTTCATAAGAAGTGGAAGAGGGACAAGAAGGAAGGAGTGAATTTGGAACTACAAATTACAATAAATGGATGTTTAAAAAATTGTTACATGTAACTAAGAAATATTTACCAAAATAAATATGTAATATTAAAAATTAATGGCCATCTCAGAATTATCCTCGTAGAAAAAAATGTCAACCTCAATCTAATTTACCTGTTACCCATTATACTCCCAAACAAATTCTTCTTTCAGTTTATATAGTCAAAAAATACAAATTAATTTTTATTTATTATTCAAAACCACGCTGAGGCAAATAAAATCACCATGCATCTCAACAAAGATTTCTGGCTAATGTGTGCCACAGCTTCACTGCAGTCATGCCATCAGCCAGGCATTAAGAGCAAACAGCGATTTTAAAAGTTCAAAATGCTTTACACGCGTGATCTCCAGGGTTGGGGACGTGTAATTCCGAGACCGTGGGAAGGAGGGAGTACAATCATCACTATGCCTACTTTGCAAATGGGGAAACTGAGGCTCAAGAGAAGCAGAGTGATTTGGCCATCTTGGCCATTCCAATCCCTGGTCTCGCTGCCCAGCAGCCGCGGGCCCCTCCCCCTGCATTGCTCTGCCCCTCCACAGGCACCGGATATTTTAGCAGATAAAATATTAGTGATGTCACTGAACTTCTCATCTTGCTCATGAAAACAAATGATCCCAAACTGCCAAGACAGAGCTGCGTGATCAGTCCCCACACATTACTGACAAACTGAATGATCAATCCCCACTTATTACTGACAAGCTGACAAGACACCCGGCACACTCTGTGTTAACAGGTTTGGAAAACTGCGTAACAGAAAGTGGTGTCATTATTTTCAACATTCCCACTAAGCTGACTACGTTATCAGTCACAAACAACAAAAAAGACCTACGTGCACACAGATAAACTGTATAGTCAGAGAAGCGTCTCCTCACACTCCTTTCTTTAACTCTTCTCTACCCTTCAGGAATTCAGCACCTTCTGGCTCTCTAACCACCCTCTACCAAAACAAGAAAGGGCCTGACATCGTTGACACAATTCATTAACTGACCACACTGACATTCACATCAGTCAGGATCATCTTAATCAGGCAATTTGCATTTTAATTTTTTGATCTCTATTAGTAGGCTTTGTGCCCCACTAAAAGATATTCAGAGATCAACAATAAGCGGTCGCGTACATTTTCACTATGTACAAACACATCTGAAGGCAAGAGAAAATATCATACTATGAATACGTAAAAATCTGGCCCTAGGGGCAGAGCCAAGATGGCAGCTGGAAAGCGGGGACTTGCTTAAGCTCTCCCCTCCAAACACCTGTAAAAAATGGCTCTGAATAAATTCTACAGCTGCAGAACCCACAAAATAGCAAAGGGAAGCAGGTCTCTAGCCCAGGAGAGCCTAGACAGTCGCTGGGAAGGGCCTATCGCATGGTGCTAGGAGCGGAGTGCAGCCCAGCATGGGCCCCACCAAGACAGACCACCAGACGGGGAGCCAGCCGGAGCAGGCCTTAGGGCTGTGAATTATTAAGCTGTGACAATTACCAGACTTCTCAACCCACAAATGCCAAAGACCACGGAGCAGGTTAGTGGGAAAACTGATGAATTGGGTTAGAAAGCACTCTGGCACCAGCCCTGGGGTGGCAGAGGTGGCACGGCAGTGACAGCGGTGGAAGCAGAAAGCTCCTGCGGCTGCTTCCAGAGCTCCGGTGGCAGCTGCTTCTAGAGTCCATGGCTCACACCTTGGGAGGAATCAAGTGGCAGATGAGAGCAAAAGTGCAAGAAGAGCTTTGCTGGCACAGAGGCAAGTTCTCTTGCTATGCCCTGCTCAGATCTGGGTCACCATCCTGGTTGGCAGTTCTTGGGGGAGGAGGAAAGCTGCTGTAGCAGAGCTTATGGTGACAGTGGACTAGAAGTAGCTCTGAAAACAGAAGCGCAGCCCCTAAAGCTTGGGACAAAGCTCTACAAACAGTCACACCCTGACAAAAAGCTCAAAGGTCAAGTAATTGTCTGGGATGTGGCCAGGCAGCAAAAAAGGACTCAGAATCAGACTCAGACTACAGAATTTTTTTTTTTGGATGACAAAGAAGATCTAAACATACAGCAAGACATCAACAAAGTCAAAGAGCCTACAACAAAAGCCTCCAAGAAAAATATGAATTGGTCTCTGGCCATGGAAGAGCTCAAAAAGGATTTGGAAAAGCAAGTAAGAGAAGTAGAGAAAAAACTGGGAAGAGAAATGAGAGTGATGCAAGAAAATCATGAAAAACAAGTCAATGACTTGCTAAAGGAAACCCAAAAGAATACTGAAGAAAATAACACCTTAAAAAATAGACTAACTCAAATGGCAAAAGAGCCCCAAAAAGCCAATGAGGAGAAGAATGCCTTGAAAGGCAGAATTAGACAAATGGAAGAGGAGGTCCAAAAGACCACTGAAGAAAACACCACCTTAAAAATTAAATTGGAGCAAGCGGAAGCTAGTGACTTTATGAAAAATCAAGATATTATAAAACAGAAACAAAGGAACAAAAAAATGGAAGACAATGTGAAATATCTCATTGGAAAAACCACTGACCTGGAGAATAGATCCAGGAGAGATAATTTAAAAATTATTGGACTACCTGAAAGCCATGAACAAAAAAAGAGCCTAGAAAGAGCCTAGACATCATCTTTCAAGAAATTATCAAGGAAAACTGCCCTGATATTCTAGAACCAGAGGGTAAAATAGAAATTAAAAGAATCCACTGATCGCCTCTTGAAAAAGATCCCAAAAAGAAAACTCCTAGGAATATTGTTGCCAAATTCCAGAGCTTATAGATCAAGGGGAAAATACTGCAAGCAGCCAGAAAGAAACAAGTTTAGTATTGTGGAAAAACAATCAGGATAACACAAGATCTAGCAGCTTCTACATTAAGGAATCAAAGGGCTTGGAATATGATATTCTGGAGGTCAAAGAAGCTAGGATTAAAACCAAAAATCACTTACCCAGCAAAACTGAGTACAATGCTCCAAGGCAAAAATATGGACTTTCAATAAAATAGAGGACTTTCAAGCTTTCACAACGAAAAGACCAGAGCTGAATAGAAA
>CM053622.1:17934768-17946000 GCA_028646595.1 Phalanger gymnotis | reverse complement strand
TTAAAACCAAAAATCACTTACCCAGCAAAACTGAGTATAATGCTCCAAGGCAAAAATATGGACTTTCAATAAAATAGAGGACTTTCAAGCTTTCACAACGAAAAGACCAGAGCTGAATAGAAAATTTGACTTTCAAATACAAGAATCAAGAGAAGCATGAAAAGGTAAACAAGAAAGAAAAATCATAAGGGACTACTAAAGTTGAACTGTTATGTTTACATTCCTACATGGAAAGACGATGTGTGTAATTCATGAGACCTTTCTCAGTATTAGGGTAGTTGAAGGGAATATATATATATATATACAGAGAGAGAGAGAGGGCACAGAGTGAGTTGAATTTGAAGGGATGATATCTAAAAAGAAAAATTAATTTAAGGGGTGAGAGAAGAATATATTGAGAGAGGGAGAAAGGGAAAGATAGAATGGGGTAAATTATCTCACATAAAAGTGGCAAGAAAAAGCAGTTCTGTTGGAAGGGAAGAGGGGACAGGTGAGGGGGAAATGAGTGAATCTTGCTCTCATCAGATTTGACTTGAGACAATAACATACACACTCAATTGGGTATCTTACCCCACAGGAAACTAGGGATAAAAAAGGGGGAATGATAGAAGGGAGGGCAGATCGGGGGAGGAGGTAATCAAAAGCAAACACTTCTGAAAAGGAACAGGGTCAAGGGAGAAAAGTGAATAAAGGGGGACAGGATAGGATGGAGGGAAATATAATTAGTCTTTCACAACATGAGCTTTGTGGAAATGTTTTACATAATGATACATGTGTGGCCTATGTTGAATTGCTTGCCTTCTTAGGGAACGTGGGTGAGGAGGGAAGAAGGGAGAGAATTTGGAACTCAAAGTTTTAAAAGCAGATGCTCAAAAAAAAAGTTGTTTTTGCATGCAACTGGGAAATAAGATATATAGGGAATGGGGCATAGACATCTATACTGCTCTATAAGACAGTAAGTGGAAAGGGGATGGGGGTGGAAAGTGGGGTGACAGAAGGGAGGGCTGACTGGAGAATGGGGCAATCAGAATATATGTCATCTTGGAGTGGGGGGGAAGGTAGAAATATGGAGAAAATCTAACTCAAAGTCTTGTGGAAATCAATGTTGAAAACCAAAATATCAAATAAAAATGATTTTTAAAAATCAAAATAAAAAACATCTGGCCTTAAAGGTGGATTCAGTCATCCTAGGAAATAACTCAAGGTCTCCTTACTCAAGCAGCATCCAGCTTGACTACAGTGTCTAGTTTGAGCCACTGGCCTATTCCCAGAAAGCACAAAAGGTAAAGGAGATAGGACCTAATGTTTCTTTCAACATTCAGAGCCTGCTCAATTAGGAGACACGTCCTTTTGGATTCAGTGGCAAGTTCCTCCCCTCCACCTTCCTCAGAAGGCAGACCATTCTTCCATAACCCAGTGACATGGAAGAAATTCAGCAGAGTCCAATTTGAAGAAAAATTCTCTATAGATAGTCAGGTCCTCCAGCTGCTCCTATTCAAAGATGACATCACACTGTATTTTCTTTGTCCAGTAATAAGCAAGCAGATGCTGTACTGAAGGAACTGAACCACATTCCTATCAACAGTCTTACTAAAGATGAAACCAGAAGGCATGACAAAGTCACTGCTAAATAAAAAGACAGCTTGTGGATTCTCCTTGGAGAAGGAAAGATAGGAATGGGCAAAAGACATTTCATCCAGTGCCCAAAGGAACAAGAAACATCATTTCAGGGGATTCTTGGTCACATCACTTTGTGGTGCTCACAGTGGAACGTCATTGCAGCTTACGTGCCCAACACACATACTACAACGAATCATAGAGAAATCCTGCAAAAACTCTGACAAGATTTCCCAAACTAAGTTTACATGTACCCTGAGGCTGACAGTGTACAGACAAAGGCTCAGAAGGCTCAAAGCTGCACATCATGAACGCTTTCTTCAGGAAGAAAGTTGTGAGGTGGTAGACACAGATGATGCCACACAAAAAATGAAAGTGACTGTACAATCTCTGACACGGATCAAGTCAAGTCAACAAATAGGAAGTGCCTTCTATGGGCCAGGCACTGTGCACCAGGAAAGGCAACAAGGTGGTCCCTGCCCTCAGGGACCTTACATTCTAAGGGGCGAGACAGCTACAAGGTACATACAACATAGATGGAAGGCACTTGGAAAGGCCATTAGCCTGGCATCCGAGGGTTGGCAAAATGTTTTACATATATGAGCTCATCTGATCATCGACTCCATCTCAAAGAGGAAGTATCTGGCTACGGATGTCCCAGCCATTTCAGAATCAGCTGTCTGTTTACGGTCAGATCATCTACAGTTTAGAAGAAGGATCACAGACCAGAGAATGGAAGTGCCTTTCAAGGTCATCTAATGTCAGCCCCTCACTTTTCAGATGAAGAAACGGGCCCACAGAGCTTTAGTTGCTTACGCAGTAAGCGGCTGAGCCAAGATTTGAACTGAGGTCTCCTGACTAAATTCAGTGCCCCAAGCTCATTCTGCCCTGCATTATGAGGCTTCTCCAACTGTTTACTTAATTTGCATTACCAAATCCCTTCTCCTTTTCCCTCTCTCAGTTCCTCTTATTCCTTGATCTTGCTCCTCCCCTTCAACCTTCTCTCACACAAGACAGAAGGAAAATCTAGACCTGGAAATTTCTTTCCTTAAATTTTCCTCAATTTCTCTTAAACTTCTCCAAATCAGTCGAAATCACCTTCAGAATTTCCTTCTCCTTACCGAACTCCTTTTGTCCCTCTCCACTGCTCCCCAGCCAAGCGTGGAGGAGCAGGCTAGGGGATTATGGGGACTAGGCTGGATGATTTCTCAGTTCTGTTCCAATTCTATGATTCCAAGAAAAATTCCGTATTAAAAATCTGTATTAAATTGTGACCTTGGCTTAATGCAGTACACTTCTTTCCTGTGTTTTGCTACATCATCTCCTCCTCTTCCAGAAGCACATTGCACACTGAGGCATACAGAGTGCAAATGCAAAAGTCCGCTGCCATTGATGCTAGGCAGAGATCACAAGAGGAACACTGGCAAAACGGTTTCATTTTGTACATGTCTGTTGCCATCCTGCTGGTCATGCAACAATACACTTTACTTGGATCTCCTGACCAACTTTCTGCAGGCTCACTCTCTGTTCACTTGCTTTTTTCTAAAATGCGAAACTTTAAACATTTCACGAGGATAAAATGTAGAGTCCTACAGGAGTCCAAGAACTCAAACACCAAAGTCCAGAGCAGGCCAGCCGTGGCTAGATTACAGTTCATGTGAAAAAACAAACAAACCTGAGAGGGTCAAACTCAACACCAATTAGCAAAGAGACGAAGCAGTCAAAGAGTCTTGGGCCAGTGGCCGGAGTGCCGAGGTAAGCGCTGGCCGCGACATTTCAGGACGGTGACTGAGTCTTCACAGAAGCTCTTCTTGTGCTGGCTGAGATGCAGGCACTCCAGCTCACTCCAGACAGGACTAGACCACGTGTGTGCTCTCTCCCAATGACCCTGAAGAGCTATGCAGTGGCTCCATCAGCCCGCCCCCCTCCTCACTTGCAACCTTCTACTACCGTCCCCTTGCCTGTGTTTCAGCCTGTCATCACATTAAGCTTGTTTCAAATTACAAAGATAAAATTGTATTGATCTTTTGTTTGTATACTGACTACAACAATTCTAAAATAACCGATTATTTGGGAGAGCCAGGGTTTTTTCCCTTTCTCCTATTTCCTCATTCAAAGTCTGGTTTTTCAAGGAGATCCCTGACCTTGCCCAAAATTTTATGCCACCTGGACCATCTTATCTAGGTAAAGCTGTTGCTCCACCCAACTAGAAAACCTTACAAAGAATTGAATCTAAGGTGGATTCCAGCCCACTGTGTTCTAATAAGGCAAGTCTGAGTAGAGGTGGACCCCCTTTGTCCACATGGGGTGGGGGGGGGGGGTGGCACGGTGTCCTGAGTGATCAGAGTGACATCCCCCAGCCCCTCATTCGAACAGGTCTGCCTCTCATTACAATATTAATCCTCTCATTAATTGTTGATCTATCAGAGTTGACTACTGCTCATCAGGAACACCTAGGGCATATAAACATCAAAAAGCCAACACGATTCATCTTTGGTTTAGGAGAGAGAGCCAAACGATCCTTTTATTAATCATGCACTGGCAATAATTAATACAATGATTAATTACCCAGAAACTATGTCTCTCAAACTTTTCATTTGTCACACTACATTACCTTTTGTTTCCTTCCTTTCTCCTACTTCCAGAAAATTAGCCCTTATAAGAATGAAAAAGGAAAAGAAAAAATCCTCAACAAAACCAACCAACAATCAACTGGGGTCCAACATCCTAGACAGTGTTCCACACCCAGTCCCCCATCTCTGCAAAGAAGCAGAAAGTCTTTTCATTTCTCTTAAGGCTAGGCTCAGTCACTATAATTTCATAGCCCTCAGTTTCAATGGTTTTGTTTTTGCTGTTATGGTTCTTTCCAATTACATTGTTGTAGTCATTATAGATACTATTTCCTGGTTCTGCTGACTTCAATTTGCATCAGTTCATGTAAGTCTTCCCGTGGTCCCATGGTAATATTTCATTACATTCATGTCGCCATAATTCGATAATATTATAAAATTATAAAAGACTTCTTATTAACTAAACTACAGAGAAAATTATGTCTAACTATGCCCTGATTATCAACATCAAAGAGGTAGGAAAGAGGAAGGATAGAAGTTCACCAAAGGTGCTGACCATCTATAGGTACACAGATCACAATTGGAAAAAAGATTATCAATAGACGGTGAGGTCCTCCAAATGTTCTATTTGTCAATGGCACTGTGCTGATCTGTCAAGCCCCAAAGGGATTTCTCGGTGAGATCCAAAATTAATCAAAAGATTATCAGCCTAGTAATCCACAGAGAAAAACATCATAAATGAAGAACATATGCTAATACTGTGACATGGAGTTGGATGGCCAATCCACTGAGTTAGTAAAACAGAGCGTGTGTGTGTGTGTGTGTGTGTGTGTGTGTGTGTGTGTGTGTGTATGGGGATGTGGGTATGAGTGTGGGTGTATGACAAGCACTACACTACACAGTAATTACATCTGACAAAACATGCAGTGCTTTCCATAATCCTAAAAAGCTCAATGAACACAAAAAATACATTCATCTAACATCAATATTCTTCTAATGATTCCAATGACTAGAATCATGGAATATTATGTTCTCCAAAGAATTCAAATTGCATATGCCCCAAAAGGCACTAGAAAACATATTATGTACATATGTGGGAGGAGGCACAGGACTAATGCCTTGCAAGCAAGAAATAGTGCAAAAGAGAGCGTTAAGAAAATAAATATATAATAGAAAAAGAAAGTAGGCCAGTAATATGGCAAAAAGTTAGGAATAAAAGATAGCCTGAATATTGCGCTAGTAACTATGAGATATTAAAAGTCCAAATCGTGGATAGAGCACCAGCCCTGGAGTCAAGAGGACCTGAGTTCAAATCTGGCCTCAGACACTTGTTATCTGGGTGACCCTGGGCAAGTCACTTAAACTCATTTGCCTCAAAAAAAAAAAAAAGGCCAAATGGAATTTGCATTGGGTAAATATTCTATAGAGGAATTATATGAAAGCCCATGGATGAAGCTCACATGGAATGACAAGGAATGAATGAGCTGTGATGTGTACTGATAGAAGGAGTGCTCATTGATGAGATCACAGATTCACTGAAGCAAAAACATCATAACTTTGAACCTTTACATTCCAAGAGTTTAGGTACCTTCAGTTGCCTTGTGTTATTTGATATAAAGAAAATTACAGTGAAAGTATAAGCAAAAGCAATATTCCAAAGCAGAAAGGAAATGCCAATTACAAACAAATAAGCATTTCCTTAATCAAACTGCCCAAATTTCTCCCTCAAGTTTTTCTGAATGCATTACCATGTTATTTGTAGTCATTTTGGCAGCTGTTCCAAAGTCCACCAGCTTAATATGTCCTGTTCGGTCAATAAGAATGTTTTCTGGTTTGATGTCTCTGTAAGAAAGTCAAACACAAAAACTCAAAAACCAATGCTACTCTCTGCACCAATGAGAAACTCCTATACTGAACTGTCAATTCTGTCAAGTACCTAAGTGCATGTTTTTAGAGATCTAAGTGCAATGAATCATTTTTGAAATATAAGCACACACTTTTGAAGTAGAAATTAAAGCAAAAGAAAGTGTTTGGGAAATATGATATAATTGTAGTATTTTAGTGTCAGAAAAAACCTACCTCCTCATTTTACAGATAAAGAAATGAAGGCCCAGTCAAAAAAAGACTTGCCTAAGGACATTATAAAGAGCTACATAAAACCTACTCTTAACTCACAATCTAATGCTCCCCTCCACCATGCTGCCTCACACAGATGAGCAGAAACTAATGAAGACATGTTGGATGGGGAAAATCTGCTATGACCAGAAAGGATAGGATTCTAGTCCACTAGACACTTTTAATTACTTATTGAAACAGGGTTAAACAAACTCCTTGATCTTCTAGAGCTCTTATTATCTCTTTAATGCCAAAAATGACCTGCACCAACCCCTTTAGAAAAAGAAATTCCATTTTTCTCCTCTGTAACCCAAAAAGCCTTTATCAAGGTAGTCAAGCCTTCTGTTCTAGATATAGCTCACCTTGCATGTGGTTCCGTCAAGGTACCCATACCTTTCCAAAATTTACTTTTATCCAGCTACTTGTAAGACTGCCTCAGAATTGGAGTGTACACTCATTTGATGCACAAATAATTTAATGCCCTGATTTCTTACAGGATAAATCTTCACTGAGCTAATAAAGAATACTCACTCACCGATGGACATATCCCATCTGATGAACGCTATGAATGGCCAATACCAGTTCAGCAAGATAAAACTCCACCATGTTTTCATCTAATTGATCCTCATATCGATTCAAGAGTGATAACAGGTCCCCTCCAGGCAGATATTCCATAACCTGTAGAGAATGACAATACTGTTCAATCACATAAATTAAGTCCTCAAATGAAGTCTTTGACATAATACAGTTCTTTCATAAAGCAATCAAGATGTGTATGGAATTTTAAAGATCATACTTCTTTAAAAATGTATCTCTTTGTAACAGCCTGAGTATGATATACTCAAAAAATTATTAATGTGATTTTTTTTAAAAAATAAAATTACACAAATATATTTAAAAGTATCTGAAGACAAAGTAAAAGCAGTCAGCTGCCTAGATTAGCAATAATGATGAGGAAGAGAAGGAAATCTGAGTTCTCTAGTTCTTATTAATAAGTTCACATTTTTTGTAGTACTTTAGTCAGCTAATAAGCATTTATTAAATGCCTACTGTGTGCCAGACACTGTGCTAAGGTCTGGGAATAAAGAAAAGCAAGTAACAGTCCTCACGCTCAGGGAGCTCACAGTCCAATAGCGAAGAAGCTTTCAATATCACAAGAAGAGGCAGCAGACCACAGTGGACACCAGACCGGCCTGGCTCAGGAAGACCCAGTGTTGAATAAGGCCACTGACACATATTAGATGTGTGGTCGACCTGGGGGAGGGAGGGCCACTTAACCTCTAAGTGTCCCAGTGTCCCAGGAAACTCTCTAACACAAATTATGGACAAACTGCCAGTATGCATGAGAAGAAAAAGGTTCCACATTAACATTCTTTACACCAATGAAATCACAGTCTGCCCACCCCTCAGCTATGAGGCAGTACTGGGCCTAGAGGCAGGAAGTCCTGAGTTCAAATCCAGCCCCAGACACTTACTAGAAGTATAATCCTGGGCAAATCATTTTACCTCTGTCTGACTCAGTTTCCTCAACTATAATATGGGGATAATAACTGCCTCCCAGAGTTGACATGAGGATCAACTGAGATAATATTTGGCACTTGATAAATGCTTGTTTCCTCCCATACAAAAAACATACATATATTTACAAAGCAATGTCCTCACAACTTTATAGAGTAGATCAGGGCTGTCCAACCTTAGGTTTTTATTGAAACAATAGACAATATATTTTGATTAGCCATTTTAGTGAGAGCTCTGCCATAGTTCAGCTTTGTTTACTAAAGCATTTATGTAAATTTCTGTACTTGTAGGTGGGCTGCATAAATTGCACTGCAGGGCTGTGGGCCACATTTTGGACAGCCCTGGAGTAGACAGTAAAAGCATTAATACTATTATCTTCATTTTACAAATGAAGAACCCATTCCAAAAGGTAGAGTGATATGTCTGTTGACCCAAGGTCAAAAGAAATCAGCAACACAATCAATCCAGTCCAAGTCATCTGACTTCAAGTCCAACAATATTTTCACTACCACTTTCTTCATTTTTGCCATTTTTAGGAGTTGGGTAGATAGGCACCTCCATATTCCCCACAGTGGGATGCAACAGCCACCAGGCTAGGCATTGAAGACAGGATCTAGTTGGTTGGCACTGCCATTCTTTCTACCCCACTGCCATATGTCTGCTGTATTTCTAGATTAGAGCTAGTCCCTATAGAGGGAAATGTTGGGGTATAAACTTCAAGATGCCAAGTTTGGTCCTTGCTTATTTAGATGAAGTCAAACTTACGTTGGCCCCAACCCATGGCAACCCCATTAAGTCTGGTCTAATAGGAAACCAAATCTATATGCCAAAAACCTTAGTCACATCAATTGTAGAGCCAACAAGAGGCACTGTAGCAGTCTGGGGAGGACAATTTGATCGGAAAGAAGACCTTGCCATAATAGATGATCCCTGATCTCAAGGGGCTCTATAAAAGTTTATAAAGACCTTTACAAACATTTGCTAGGTCAAATGAAGACAATTTTCCCTGGTATCTGTCACAATGTCAATTACAGACCAATGAGAATTCAGTTTAATGTTTATAACCTATAAGGTCCCCTTTCAGTTTGAGATTTATGACCCTATGACTTAAGAAGCACCTCCACTATGGATGCTTCTGGTACACGAGTATTTATAGTCCAAAGACCCCCCCAAAAAATGTCCTCCTCAAGGTGCTTATATCCTCTCAAGAGTTTATTACTCCATCCAATGTAGAATACTATTGATGGAAGAATAGTCCATTACAGGGGCTTCTTCTGTCCCTTCACATCCACAAGAGACCTCATCTCAGCCCTATAGAACCCACCTGCCAAAATAAATATCACTCATCAGACTCAGTTCTAACCTGCAGGTAAAGAGTATGTAGGTGAATGCATTTTAAACATATATGCTGATATTCAAGTATTCTTAATATTTTTTTAAAAAGGAAATTCACAAATAAAGAACTCATACTTTAAAAACTCAAGTCTCTAAAAATAAAACTATTTATACATGACGATATATCATAATTATGTTTTCCACTCTGCTTGTATTAAAAGATATGATAATAAAGAGAATCTCTAGTAAAGTAATGATTCTGGAATGCTGGGATAGTCAGCCACAGCTGCTAGAATGGTTTCCTTTATGAATTTAAAAATTGACCATGAAAAGCTATACTCCATCTAGGAATGGGGAACCTGTGCAGCCTTAAGGCCACAGATTCCCCACCCTTGCTCCATACTTTATCCTGAACCTGTATTAAGTATTAATACTAACACACATTTCCTTCAAAGAGAAACACCTTTTCTGAAAGACATAAAGAAATGCACCATGATTTTTCCAAGGGGCAGGCCTAATCACGTCACTAACGTCCTATTGCAGTTTCAGGCTTCTAGCAGAGTGCATCCCTACAGAAAACAAGCTGCAGACACCAAAACAGCTGCTTCCATGAAAGCAAGCCTCACATCATGTGGAGCAAATGTAAAAATGCCTAGTGATTTTCACTTAAATCATCTGGGGTGGGGGCGGAGCCAACATGGCAGCTGGAAAGCAGGGACTTGCCTAAGCTCTCCCCCAAATCACTCCAAACACCAGTAAAAAATGGCCCTGAAGAAATTCCAGAGCTGAAGAACCCATGAAATAGCAGAGGGAAACAGGTCTCCAGCCCAGGAGACCCTGGATGGTCGCCGGGAAGGGTCTATCCCACCATGCTGGGAGCGGAGCACACCCAGCGTGGGCTGCTCAGGGACAGACCAGACCTGGAGTCAGCCAGTAGGAAGAGACCTTGGGGCCATGAAACAGTTTGCTAGGGCAGTTACCAGACTTCTCAACCCACAAAAGCCAAATAGCAGGTTAGGGGGAAACTGTGGGATAGAGTTCAGAGCGGTCCAGCCACCAGCTCTGGTGGTAGAGGAAGTGGTGCAGTGGTGGACGTAGCAGCAACAGGAAGCTCCTGAGATTGTTCCCAGAGCACCAATGGAGGTTGCTTCCTGAGTCCCTGGCTGACAAGATGAGAGGAATCTAGCAGCAGATCAGAGCAGGAGTACAAGAGTCACTTTGTGGGCACAAAGGCAGATTCTCTTGCTGTGCCCTGCTCGGATCTGTATTGCGGTTCTTGGGGGAGGAGAAGCACTGTAGTGACAGAGTCTGAGGTGACGGTGGAATAGAAGTAGCTCTGAAAACAGCAGCACTTGGACCCTAAAGCTTGGGACAAAGTACTCTTTACTCTACAAGCAGTCATATCCTGACAAAAAGTTCAAGGGTCAAGTAATTGGCTGGCAACATGAACAGGCAGCGAAAATTAACTCAGACTCAAACTCAAACTTTAGATTCTTTTTTTGGTGACAAAGAAGACCAAAGCATACAGCCAGAAGAAGTCAACAAAGTCAAAGAGCATACATCAAGAGCCTCCAAGAAAAATATGAATTGGTCTCTGGCCATGGAAGAGCTCAAAAAGGATTTGGAAAAGCAAGTAAGAGAAGTAGAGGAAAAATTGGGATGAGAAATGAGTGTGATGCAAGAAAACCAGGAAAAACAAGTCAATGACTTGCTAAAGGAGACCCAAAAAAATACTGAAGAAAATAACACCTCAAAAAATAGACTAACTCAAATGGCAAAAGAGCTCCAAAAGGCCAATGAGAAGAATGTCTTAAAAGGCAGAATTAGACAAATGGAAAAGGAGACAAATGGAAAAGACCACTGAAGAAAACACCACCTTAAAAATTAGATTGGAACAAGTGGAATCTAGTGACTTTATTATGAGAAACCAAGACATTATAAAACAGAACCAAAGGAATGAAAAAATGGAAGACAATGTGAAATATCTCATTGGAAAAACCACTGACCTGGAGAATAGATCCAGGAGAAATAATTTAAAAATTACTGGACTACCTGAAAGCCATGATCAAAAAAAGAG
>CM053622.1:17890989-17934268 GCA_028646595.1 Phalanger gymnotis | reverse complement strand
TATATTGAGAGACAGAAAGGGAGAGATAGAATGGGGTAAATTATCTCACATAAAAGTGGCAAAAAAAAAAAAAAAGCAGTTCTGTTGGAAGGGAAGAGGGGGGGCAGATGAGGGGGAATGAGTGAATCTTACGCTCATCAGATTCAACTTGAGGAAGGAATAACACACACACTCAATTGGGGATGTTACTCCACAGGAAAGGGAGGGGAAGGGGACAAAAGAGGGGGAATGATAGAAGGGAGGGCAGATGGGGGAGGAGATAATCAAAAGCAAACACCTTTGAAAAGGGACAGGGTCAAGGGAGAAAAGTGAGTAAAAGGGGACAGGATAGAATGGAAGGAAATATAGTTAGCCTTTCACAACATGAGCATTGTGGAAGTGTTCTGCATAATGATACATGTGTGATCTATGTTGAATTGCTTGCCTTCCTAGGGAGGGTAGGTCGCAAGGGAAGAAGAGAGAGAATTTGGAACTCAGTTTTAAAAGCAGATGCTTAAAAAAGAAAAAGTTGTTTTGGTTTGTTTGTTTGTTTGTTTGTTTGTTTGTTTATTTGTTTATTTAGCATGCAGCTGGGAAACAAGTTATATTGGGAATAGAGCATAGAAATCTATCCTGCCCTACAAGAAAGAAAGGGGAAAGGGGATGGGGGAGGGGAGTGGGGTGAAAGAGGTGACGGCTGACTGGGGAATGAGGTAATCAGAATATATGCCATCTTGGAATGGAGGGGAGGGTAGATATGTGGAGAAAATGTGTAAATCAAAATCTTGTGGAAATCAATGTTGAAAACTAAAATATTAAATAAAATAAAACCTTTAAAAAAATGACCATCTAAGAATCCAGAAACATGAGGATGAATTTGGACTGTTGTTTGGACTGAGATGGAAACAGTGGGACAACTCATCAGTTCTAGTTGATTGTTTTATGATCATGCCAAATGACAATAAATGTGAATGAATGAATGTATGAATAATATTCCATGCCTATAGAAATAAATGCATATTAAATCTCAAAAAAAAATCATCCAACCAAAATTCGTTCTAGCTAAAAATTCTAGTAGTCATGATTGCAACTCTCTGCTCTGGGCTACTAAGCAAGTTACATGAACCCTCTGATTTCCAAAGTGCATATTACAAGGGCATTGCTGATCTCTCCTGATCAAATGATACCTTTCGGACCATTGCCCATGCCTGGATAGTTAGAAGGCTTCATGTTGCTGGGTTCATCAACCTTTCCCTTGAAGTTAGTCATGCTGGAGGATTCAACAATGGACCCAGAAAAGGGTGTTAAAATATACTTTCAGATATTGGGGAAAATTGTGTGACTCTGTAGGCTACAAATATGAAATACTTGTGCTCCCGGAACATCCCTACAACCTATCAAGATCAAAGCCAGAAAGCAACGTTCACGATGGAGACCACATGTACAGTCTAAGTGGTTTTGGTTTAGGGGTGGGGGAGTACTCATCACTCAGAGTGGAAAGTTGTCCTTAAATTCTATATCTAAATATTGTCCAACCATTCACAGTGATCAATAAGTTCAACAGGCATTTATTAAGTACCTACTATGTGCAAGACACTGTGATAAGTGTTGGAGAGATGCCCCAAATGAAGATCAAGATGACCAAATAAAGGAAACCGACATATCCTACAAGAAGCTAGCAGTACATGGTGCCAAACCAGACCAAAGCTCTGTAATAGATCACGCTAACCTTGCACAGTTGTTAAACCAGGAATTACCACAGACGCCATGTCCGGCTTCTTCAGCCACTTCATCAGTGTCACCAACAAGCCTTACTGAGCATTAAGGTCAGGGTGTGCCAGGCCCTGTGCTCAGTGCTTCACAAATGGTATCTGCCACTTAGTGGCAGGACAACATCATCAACAGATAAGGCCCAAAAAAAGCCAATCCATGCCATCTGAAAAACAATACTCATCACAATACTATGCCAGGCTGCAGAAACAAGACAACAGCTGGGTGTTATGATCCCCAAGAGGGTAATCACCAGCAGGAATGGCAGAAAATGCTTTGAGGTTTATAGCTCACATCGTCTTCGAGCTGAAAGGGACTTTGGGGCTCATTCAGCCCAACCCCCTAATTTCAAGGAGGATAGAATTCAACCCTGTTGATTCCGCCTTGTTATTTTCTCAGATACTGCCATTCCCCTTTGTTCCTATTGTCCCCTGGGGCTGTCTTCTGCCTCAAGCTTCTCCATTTGTTTTCTTTTCCCACACAAAATCTTTTTTCTACCAAAACAACCTACTCTCTTTCTTATGCACATTTTCTTCCCCCATTCCTCCAGTAATGGTTCTTTAAACAAAAAAACAGCAGAAATCTGGGGTGAGCTCACATTCTGATTTTTAATCATCAATGCTTTTAAAGTCTTGTGAAATAGAACTAGCCCTTGCTTCTCCTTAGTTCAGACAGATGCTGCAGTGGCAAATGAAATAACTATTTTCGATTAAATACAGTATTGAGCAATATGGTCTAACTAGAGATCACTGACAAAGCAGCCTGTCATGCAGCTAGCTTCTTGTAACGGACTTGCTCTTTTTGGAGCACACTTCCGACTGGTTCTTTCCAACAGCAGCTGTAGATACTAATAAAAGGGCAAATTTTGCATGTGCTCAGGGTGAGTAAGACTGCAGATCCTAAGCTGATGCTTGCAACCACACCCAAGCTCATGGAAAGGAATCTCACCAAAAGCATCTTTGTGTTGGTACCAGAAGAACCAATCAAATATAAACGGTGTTTGTGATTAAGAACCACTTGTGCTAACCAATGGTAAGGGTCCTTTCAGGTACTTCTTATGTGAGAACTGGAGATCCTACTATTTCTAGCACACTCTCTGAAACTGGTCACGATCCTCCTTTGCCATAGCTGCTATTTCTCAGTGAGGAGGGAGAGCATTTCAAGCATGAGGGAGGCAACTGGAGAGGCATATGGCTGATGTGTCAAGTACAAGGCACAGTAAGAAGGCAAGGGATCCTAGATCACAATCCACTAACTCTATTTCACAAATTAGTGAAGCCAAAAAAGCCTCCAACTGGTGGTCAAATCTTCTTGTCATGAGTTTCCTTCCTTAAGTGGATTGGGCCTTGTATAACAGACACACAAGCTGTCATTTAATCCACACTCAAAAATCTTTTTGAACTTGAAAGAACCTGTCAAATAGTTTACATTCCACTAGGTCCATAACCTTCAAGAAACAAAGGGTACCACCAAACCAGGACCACCTCTTCAAAATTGCTGCAGAATGATCTGCATGGTAGGCAATAAATTATCCATTCGTGCCATTGATTAGCCAGTAATGTACTTTGGTGATATCTGGACATCTTTTCTTCAGTAATGAACACTAGTTCTAAACCATCATGAAAGGCGTCACTGTGTAAAGTTCCTTGCTTTGTTGACTGATTTTGGGACCAGTCTGCTTTTTATATAAAATGCCCAAGCGAGAAAAAAAAAAACCCACATCTTTATGGTTCGTGAGCTTGGAAGGGCTTCATTCTAAATATTCTAAATTTTTACAAGTCACAGCTTTCTCTACCACAGGCAGAAGGCCATCACTATGGTTCCTTCCTAGGATTCTACATCTCAGGTCCTCACATGGTAAGAGTCTAAATGCACTTAGGGTAATGTAACATCTCAAAAGATCAAGACACAAAACGACTATTTCAAAGGCACTGAGAACTCCAAAAATTCCTTAAGGTGATAAGATGCTTAGCAATTGAATTGAGATCTATAAGAAGTATTAATATCTCATTTCACCAATGAGAATACTGAAAAGGAAAAGGCTAACGTCTCCTGAGAGACCAAACACAAAACAGGAACCAATACTACAAGCCTAGCTTCCACCTGATGGCCAGTTGTCTTCCAAATACTCTATTCCAACATATAGGAGCAATGGCAAAGTTGATGGATGATACACTTTAAATATACCTAACCCCTGACCCCCCCACACACAAAAAAAGAAAAAGAAATATCTAAACCCCTAACAATCTTACATTAGAGATCAGAATAGCAAATATATATTTTGATCATTTTAAATACATTTTTATTCATATCTTTTGTTTTTCTATCACTTACATTTCCCAGTCTGCCCCCTACCTCAAGAGTAAGATTTTCTTTTCTTTCTTTTTTTGGTTACATTTTGAGTTCCAGTTTGTCTTTCTTTCTTCCTCCCCCACCCCCAAACCCACATTAGAGAAGCCCAACATTTACTACAGATATAATTGTAGAACCATACAATACATACTCACATACTTCCATAGATCAGTTCTTTCTCTGGAGTTGGACAGCATTTTCCTTCTTAAGTCTTTTATAGTTAATATGATTATATTACTCGGAATAGCTTAGTCATTCATAGTCACAATCTTCAAACAATACTGCTGCTACTGTGTACAATGTTCTCTTGGTTCTGCTTATTTCACTCAGCATTATTTCATGCAAATTTTTCCATGTTTTTCTATAACCAACCTGGTCATTTCTTACAGCAGGGTAGTACTCTATCACAATCCCATACCACAACTTATTCAGCCATTCCCCAATTCTTTGCCACCACAAAGAGAGCCACTGTAAATATTTTTAGAACATGTAGGTTCTTTTCCTTTTTTCCTGATCACCTTGGGAAACAAACCTAAGAGTGATTTTGCTGGGTCCAAAGGGTATACACAGTTTTATAACTCTTTGGGCATAATTCCAAATTGCTCACCAAAATGGTTGGTTCAGTTCACAATTCCACCAACTATGTATTAGTATTCCAATAACAAAGATGTTCAAAGAGGAAAAAACAGTTCAACAACATGAAACAATATATTAATAATGTGCTAGTGCCATGCAATGTCCCACACCCACATTCTGGAGCTGCAAAAAGCAGTGGGGGTAAGGCTTTCTCTGGCCTCTTCTTTGGAGCTAAATTTGGTCATAATTTCACAGCATTTGGTTTTGCTTATATTGCTATTGTTCTTTCCAGCTACATCAATGGAGGCATTGTGTGCAGTTTTCCTGATTCCACTAGCTTTCCTCTGCATCAGTTCATGAGTCTTCTTTCCCATGCTACAACACAGTAATCAATCGATCCATTGACCAAAAAGCATTTGTTAAGTGCTCACTAGGCTTCAGGCACTGTGGTGAACATTGGGTATATAAAGATAAAGCAAAAACAATCCCTGGCTTCAAGCAGCTCATATGGGAAACAAACCATTTAAATCAGAACATACAAGACACTAACATTGCTGTAGAGAACGACTGCCATACAAACAAAAGTTTGTAGAGGAACGCGCTAGAATTTTTAAAAATCACTTTCACGGTAACCACATCAGCACAGCACTGCTACTCTAGGCCATCTTCCAGGAGATGCAAACAGCACTGATTGAGAGAAACAGAGCCTGGTGGCTGTCCCACAGGCCAGGTTCCCAGTGTGATAAAGGAACACAAATACTGGCTCTGGATTCAGGAATCAGGTTTGAAATGCAGCTCTGACATTAGCTATACGATGCTGGCCAAGTTGCTAAATAAATCTCCCTGAACTTTAGTTTCCTCACCTGTGAAATAAAGGTAATACACTTTACACTAGTTCCTTCACAGCACTACAGTGAGGAAAGGATTTTGTAAACCTTAAAGTGCTATGTGGATGTGGCTATCATTAGTTATTTCTCAGAACGGTTAAAAACCTATATGGCAAAAAGGGATCAGCTGTATTAATTGGTGAGTAGGCAGAAGTGTTATTTCCAGACACCATCACCCAGCTTAAAGCATTGGGTTGTAAAAAATTTCCATGCCTTGAATCATGGTATCCATCTCAGGACACTACTTCAGTATAATTTGGAATGATATCCAACAGGCTATAAAACTGCATGCCCTTGGACTCGCAATACCATGACTACTCCGTATCCCAAAGACATCAAAGGAAAAGCAAATGGATCTACATATACAAAAATATTAATAGCAGCTCTTTTTGTGACGTCAAAGAATTAGAAATCAAGGGCATGCCCGTCAATAGAGGAGCGGCTGAACAAGCTGTAGTATATGATTGTGATAGAATACCGATGTGCCATGAGAAATGATGAGGAGAATGGTTTCAGAAAAACCTAAGAAGACTTGCATGAACTGAAGCAGAGTGAAGTGAGGAGAGCATCGTGCACAGTAAACAATATTGTAAGGCTGATCAACTGTAAAAGACTTAGCTACTCTGATCAAAACAACAATCTAAGGCAAAGGACCCAAGATGAAAAATACTATCCACCTCCAGAGAGAAAACTGATCGACTGAATGCAGATTGAAGCAGACATTTTTAGTCTTTGCTTTGTTTTTTGGTCTGTCTTCTTTTGCAACATGGCTAATATGGAAATGTTTTGCATGACTCCACATGTATAATCAATATCGAATTGCTTGTCTTCTCAAGCGCTAGGAGGGACAGAAGGGAACGAGAGACTTTGGAATGCAAAATTTTTTTAAATGAATGTTTAAAAAATCTTACGTGTAATTGGGAAATAGTTAATGAAATTAATAAAAATATATTGAATGAAGCACACTGAGGATGCTATGAGCCCTCCAGATCTTGGAGCTGTGTCCATCTTGCATTGTTGGTGATTGAATGACTGAAGCCGGTAAATGAACTCATCGATGATATCCCCCAGCCACCAGCAAGGTAATGTTCAATGACACTGCAGACCTGGCTGGCTTGTAGCTCGTGTGCCTTTCAGTTGAAAAGGTCAGGTTCTGTGGAAACACTGGATGAAGTCCTTGATCACTTCCACAAGCACCTAGTAGGTTGGGTGCTGCTCCTGCTGGCCTTCCTAAGTCAGGCCCTGCTCTGGCTCTTCTCTGTGCACATTATAGACTATATACAGGGATTGCCTGTGACCTCAGGCTCATGCTCCTGAGCTGGAAAGGATCCAGCTATGAGATTGGAGAGCAAGTGAGCAGCCCAACACACTGAGAGAGGTTAAAAGACATGCCGTACGTCACACAGCCAACATGTATCAGAGGCTGGACCAGACACTAATCCACTATGCCAATTTTCCCATATGTGTGTGTACATTACATACACGTGTATTACGTATTTATGTGTACATACACAAGCACTGGGTTTTTGTTTACGTGTATCTTGCTATGTGTGCCAACATGTGCTTGTATACATATAAGGTTGCATATATGTCGGAGTGTGTATTGTGCATGCGCGCACGTGTGTGTATGTGGATGTGTGTGTGTACACATCTTTAGAAGTATAAATCAGTATGAGTAAAAATATTATTGCACCAGTATCAATGTGCTAAGACAACCATGACACCCAAAAACTGCTTATCCAAGGGAAAACTTCTGAATGCTAATAGAACTACACAAAAATCTAAACATCAGAATTCTATGAACCACAGAAAGAAAATGCTCCAAGATGACAACACACCAAGGAAGCATACTAAAACTGTGAGGCAAGCGCCCTAAAATGTCAGTAACCAGAAGAACACAACAGGCAGTTGTGAAGACAAGAATGTCTTCAAGTCTGCAAGACTTTGATGCAGCGTGTGATCAATAAGACAGCTACGGCTTTGGAGCAGAAACAACAGCCATATCACAGAGAGATCCTAGAGGGACAATGGACAGTGGGATAATGATATGGGAGAAAGCCACCTGGACTGGGGCCAGGGGAGCCAGGTGTCACCCTGGCTCAGACACTAAACGTATGTGACCACATATGGATGCATGGTCTGTCTCCTTGGCTGGATCCTTTTCCAGATCACCCCCTCTAACTGTAGATGTCCCTCAGGGTTCTCTCTCTGTAGTAAATCTTATCAGCTCTCACGGATTTCATTACCACAGAGGCCAGTTTCAGTCTAATGTTTTAATAGCACATGAACCAATAACCATTTCTAGGCTGCCCTTCAGAGTTTAAACTAGAAACTAAACAACTCAAGGATGAAGCAAGCTGCAAACCCAACAGTAACAATCTATTAAAGCAAGAGATCACTGCTGGGGAGGATGAGCAAAGCTCCTGGGAAGCCAGCTCTTCACATGAAGCTATTTAAGTCTTAACTAAGCGACACGGCTCTAAATGAGGCTGCTTCTAAATGGGCTAACCTACAGAGGAGCTATTACGAGAAATGGGATAGTAATGCCAAGTCAGAAGATGGACTGAACTCACGTCTCAAAACTCAACTGCAAGAGTTCTTGAGAGAAAGTTCTAAAGGGCCTGTAAAATATTCGACTAATTCTGTGATATGTCAAGGAAAAAAGGGACGAAATAGATACTATATGCAAAATGATCATAACAACGTGAAAACATATCTATGCAAATAAAAAGAGAACTGAGATATAATTTATAGTTTAATGTTTATTAAATAAGTTTGGTTTTTTCCTATAAAATTAATACATTTTTAATTCCCCCAAAAAGCTATTTTATTATTTGGTTATACTCTGCAACCAATAAATTCTAGAAACACAAAAAGAACTAAAAATCAGCACTCATTTTAAAATTTCATAAAATCCTACATGGAAAAAAAAAATGACACGCTAGATTAATGTTTAAAGCAACCGGCATGGGTCATGGATTTACATTTGCCAAGAATATCATCATTTCATGTGTGAAATCTGTGCAGGGGTTTAAAACCCCTCAAGTGAAAATGTGCAATGATCTACACTTGTGGTAATAAGATAAAATAACCATAAGAAGACCGAACTTAACTGTACCCATGTTGATAGCGGTCTCAGGTAACTCAGGAGCCACGCTTGCAATTACCATGAACCAAAAGAGTCACATGATTCCTAAATATTCTGCAGAGTCTATTTATAATATTCTAACACTTCACCCCAAGGCCTCAACAGGCCACAGTCTGCACAAGAAAGTGCCACATACAGAGAGACTCCACCCAAGAGTCAATGAACTAGGCCAATCCCAAAAGTGGATGAAGACAAAATCTAGCCTCACCAGATAAAGATTCTCTTTGTCCTGAAATGCGTAGTGTAACTGAGGGATCCAAGGACTTGTACTCCGAGATAATATGCTTCGTTCTTCATCAAAAAATAAAACCTACAGGAGAAAAAACACTTTTTAAGCAAACACATTCTCAAAAGGACTTACCAAGGCTGTTCCTCTGCCTTCCAGCACATCCACCTTTCCCGGAATTCTAAAAAAGATCTCATTGCCCTAAAATAAGTGGGGGGCAGAGCAGATGACTGCTCCAGAGCTAGGATCCCACAATGTGGCCTCACTATTCCTTCCAACTGCTATCTTTTTTTCCTTTTTTTGAGCCAAGTTCCTTGAAACCATTGGCACTCTCTCCATCCCCTCCCCTCATCTACCTCTTTGCCTGACCCTACTTATCTGTCTTCTTTTATTCAAATGTTTCTAATGCACAGATATAAGATACTGTATATCTGGCACACACACAAGGCATTCCAGCATCACCAGTTGGCTGCCAGGGCTCTCCCTAAAATCAATCAGCCTCATATATTCTACTAAACCTCCATTTATTATCCTCTGCTACTTCATTCTTCTTGGCTAGAAGGGCAAGACTCACTCCAAGTCTTCGCATCTATTTTTAAATGAAATTTTCATTTGTTTTGATATCTTGTTTTTTTTACATTACCTTCATTCTAAATTGGTCCCTCCTCTCTCCCCAGCCGGCTACCACTTTAACCCAAAATTTAAAAGGAGAAAAAAGCAGTTCAGCAAAACCAACACATCATCGACCAAGCCTGTAGCAAATGTAATGTTTCATAATTAGAGTCCCCCACCCCTGCAAAGAAGGGGGGAGGTTCATTTTCTCATCTGTCATCTCATCGGTCACTCTAATTATAGATCATTCAATTTTGTCCTGTTCTTTCCATTTAAACCATTGTGCTCACTGTGTCTTTAGAACTTTTCTGCCTCTCTTTGGAACTCAAGTGCAAAATTTTCTATTTATCCCTGTTAAATTTCATTTTATTAGATACAATCCAACGTGCTAGCCCTCCAAGATCCTTTGGAGTCCTGTTACTCAACAAACTAGCTACACCTCCTAGTTCCATGTGTTTGACAACCACGATATCTATGCTTTATCTAAGACAACGATAAAGATAACACAGGGCCAAAAATAGATCCCTAGAGTATATACCACTCAAAGCCACCTTCTAAGATAATAGCAAACCACTAATGACTATACTATTTGTCTCTGTCCAGCCAGCCTGTTCCAACTCCATCTAACTGTACTATCATCTAAGTCAGCGTTATCAAACCTGCAACCCTTAAATGATGCCTAAAGTATATTAAAATATAATTGGGATATGTTTAACAAATAAATAAAAATACAACATAACGAATGTTAATTTGTGGTTTTCTAAGTCGGTATGAAGCCTGCAAGGACCTGTTTAGCACTGATCTAAAGCCCACATCTCTCCATCTTTTCCACACAAATAGCTCTTCCCCTACATTCACTCTCTTAGGAAATTAATCCATTGGTTTCCATTAACTAACACCTGTATGTGACTGACTCCCAAATCCAAGAAAACCTACTTACCACGTTCTCCATACAGCACTACTCCCACTTGCCAAACGTCATACACTCTCTTCTTCTCACCTGGAATGCCCTGCCCTCCCCAATTCTCTCCCCTGGATCAAATTGCTACAGCTCTAATCAATCCAGCTGCCATTCTACAATCATGTATACCCTCTGACATTAATTCACTAATTATTCTTCCTTTCTATAAGGCAGTCAGTCAGCTATGAAGCTGTATCTTTGTGTTTATTTATCTTTATACATTTTTGCTTATGCTTTTCTATCACTCCCACAAAGATTATAAAAAAAGGCTTAAGAATACATGCTTTTTTTTTCTACATGCTTTTAGAGCTTGCAAACAGGGCCATGGCAGCATCTGGAACACAAAGGACATTCCAACCCTCCTGGCTAAAAGGCCGAGATCTCAATTTGCAAACAGAGGGCCACCTCTCTTGGAACACTGCCTATTAATTTACTCAAATATCTGTCTACAGACAGCAGCTTTGTTTACAAAAACTCCCAAAACAGAGAAGATACAGCTTCCTATCAAGCAAAAGATTACCTGGCCACACAATAAACACAAATTATATTTAACTTCCCCAAATGCCTGTTAAATCTCACATACACCCAACAAAAACAAACAATACCTAACTGAGCTGACAAGACTTCTCTAGCTCTAAAGATGGCTACATGAATCATTTGTAAGAATAGCCCCTTTTGTAAAGGCCAAAGGGATTATATAATAAAATGAAATGGCAGGGATGTTTATAAAGGACCCTAGTGGACCTGTGATGCTTGAAAATAGCTAAAGAATATTCAGGAGGAAGAAATTAGGAACTGAGAAAGCTTTTTGCCCGTACAACTATACCTAAATCTAAGCTCATGAGGCAAGATCTGCTTGGTTGACCTCAGGAGCCATCAGTCTCTTAAAGTTTTGTTATCAAACAGAAAACTCTACATGAAGAAGGTGCATACCTCTTCTTGCGCCAACAAAGACCTCTTCTTCATCACTTTCATGGCATAGACGTCCCCAGTGACTTTTTCCCTCACTACCTGCACTTCAGCAAAGTGGCCACAGCCCACCAGACTTTTTACTTCAAAGTCCTTCAGGCCAGGCTGGAGTTCCCGTAACTCAGCGATGGTCTCCGAATCTGCACAAGATGAATAGTTACTTCTAAATACGGTGATTGAAACAAATATCTCTTTGTTAAAGGAGAAAGTGCTATTAGGTGTTTCCAGGCTGTCAAAAGAGAGTCACTTTACTTCCTCATCAAAATCATGAATAAAATAAAGCACATAAAGTAAGTATAAAAGTGTTTTCATATGATGTTATGTTAAAACTACTAAGTGTTCCCAGAATTCAAAAGAAGTTTCCATGGTAGCTATAATTTGAACCCCACATAGTCAGAAAATAGACAAGGAAGACACATCACGCTTTTTTCCCTTTCTGTCTGTAGGCTGCAACACAATATTTAAACGAATACGCATACCAGCATTTTGTCCAGTTTAATACTATTACCTAAGAAATATAGTTTCTATCAATGTTTGTCTTTCACAATAAGTTTCAGTCTGCTTCTAGCTTCTTTCCACTCAGGCTAAAAACGTTTTGCTCCCTAGTCCCAAAGCTTTGCCCTCCCTGAGTCACTTTCAATAATTCCTCCCTCTCTTTTTGAGGACAGAGGAAGGGAGGGAAAAGGGAAACCCTTATTCCAAGCCACCAAAACATATCTGTTATTTGCAATATATGAAGTGGCTAGCAGATATCTCTAACATCTGTCTCTTTCCTAAACATATTCCTAATTCCTTCCGAGTTTAGTCTTTTAGCGTGAGATTGAAAACATACATAGTGAAGCTTAAGCTTCAGCCTGCTAGGCTACCATGTGGCCTAGCAACTTTGGTAGGTCCTTAACCACAAGGCACAGCTGGCTCCCAGAAGAAATCCTATCTGTGAAGCCTTGCTCTATAAACGCCCATAGTAAGCTAAGCTAAGCTAGCTAGTACACGGTGGGCACCTGCTGAATCCAAAGGTTAGTTCTCTATTAGCTGCACTAAAGAAGTGGGGCAACAACATAAGTAATCAAAATCATAGATACTTCAAAATCAGTACTACTGGATCCTAGAATAGGTTATCAAGTTTGGGGGAGGGGGGCAAATTTCACATCCTCCTGACAACTCAAAAGCGCTGAGGACTCACTTCTATATCTACTGACTACAACTTCAATCCTGGCCAGCCATCCTGCAAACACATGAGCTTAGTCACAAAGACAACCAAGCAGGTTTATGCGCCTGCACCCAAATGAACACACAACTACTAGAAAAAATAACTCAAAAGGACTTCTACTCTTGGTGAATCAGAGTACTCTCTTCTGCATGTAACATTTTGAGCGTGGTTAACCGCTGCACCAGAAATACTAGAATACAACACCTCTGTAAGCATAATCCAAATCTATGTGATATTTGGGAAGGCCATGTCATTTCTGCAGGCAAAGCCTTGATCTTCTGTTTATAATCATGATAAAACTATGCCATCCATCCTAATTTCCCAAGTTCCTTTCAAATCAAAGATTTGAGTTTTGTATTACATTCCCTAAGACATACGTCCTTGCAATTTTTTCAGTCGAACCTGATTTTATCATTGCTGCCCATAATAATAACCTCTCTTACATACGGGCCAAAGTTATAAACGCCTAAGTCTAAATGAACTTGGCTCTGATTCGATGCCAGTGCCCACCAACTTTGTCAGCTTCATAGAACACCCAACAGTTTTGCTCAACAAAGGCAGTATCCTTTCAGGATTCTGAGGGCTCCCCTAAACCCTACACAAACTTATCTCCACAAAAAGATTCTTTCACAGTTAATGTTAACAAGCTAAAATAGTAAAAATCAGCCAAGTATATAACTAGACACTTGATAACTGCTCTATATATTCCCAGTTTTTCCCAAAGGCTACAGAACTCTATTATCAATAGCCCCAAACTCTTGTAAGTCATGCTAAGAGTGGGTGTCACCTCAAGGCTCTGTCCTCTACAATCTCTCACAATATCATTCCTTCCCTTGAGTTCAATTATCTATCACATATAATCTCCAATCTAGACAGAGAGCGCCCTAATCTGTCATCTGATCTTCAGTGACACATCACCAGCTGGCTGGTGGATATCGAGAAGTGGATGACCCTTAGACATCTCCAACTCGATGTGCACCAAACAGAACTCGCTAGCTTTGCCCACAAACCCTGCCCTCATCTGAATCTCCCTATTACTAGTCATCCTTCCAGGTGCCCAGGTTCACAACCTTGGTGTCACCCTCGAATCCTCACTCTCACTCACTCAATGAAAACAACCGTTTGCCAAACCTTTTCATTTCTCATTTCTACTTTCACACTCACTCTGACCTGTGTCCCTTCTTTCTGTTCATACATACATACCACAGCCCTGGTTCAGGTCCCTGGCATTCCCTTTTGCCTAGATTATCACTATGGCCCAATGATTACTCTCGTTGCCTCACTCCAACCTCCACCAAGATTCCAAAGGATCTTTTCCTAAAGCATCAGTCTACACTTGTTACCTCTAGCCCATAAATTCCAGTGGCTCTCTGTTACCGCTAGGATCACAAACTCCTCTGCTTGGCGAGCTCATCCCTCTCTAGCTCACGTTTTCCTCCCTCCCATATACTCTGTAACACAGCTAACTTAGCCCATCTGGGCTGATCCATCTCCCTTCTCCCTTCTCCATGACCTTGCACTGGTCACGCCATGGCCCGGAATGTACTTAGACAATCATAGATCTCAGGGTGGAAGAGACCTGATCACTGAGGACTGAAGAGATTAAATGACTTTCCCAGGATCACACAGCTACTAAGTATCTAAGGCAGCATTTGAACCCAGGCCTTCTTGACTCCACATCCAATGCTCTATCCATCACACACCATGCCACCTCTGCTTTTTCCATACTGTCTCTGAGAATCTCTGGTTTCCTTTGAGACACAAGGCCACATTCTACATGAAGCCCTTCCTGATTCGCCTAGCTGTCAGCACCTTCCTTCCCCAAACAACTAAGTTTGATAGGTAGGTAGATAGACAGACAGACAGATAGATAGATAGTTGGATGAATGGATGTACATGCTGTCTCCAGTTAGAAAGTAAGCTTCTTGAAGGCAGGGGCTGTTTTGCTTTTGTCTTTCGTATCCTCAGCAAGGTGAGTGACACACAGTTGGTATTTAAGAAATGCTTGTTGATTGATCGGTTTATGGCATTTAAATACCCACAGAATAAGAAACACTGTAATGGAGATGGAGAAATACAAAAAGGCACAATCAAAATACCTAGAACAAAGAAATGCCTTCCCAAATAGATCCTTTGACACATGCCGCTAAGTATCAACACAGCCAGGTGCTGTCTCCTTCATTCAACCTCCACTGCCATTTCTATCCAAGTTCAAAAGCTGCAGACACCCAGAAATTTATAGCAACAATTTGAGAAGACTAAATATCACCCTTTTAATATTTACATTAGCCATCTTCATTGGAATGCTAAAGACGCCCCTCCCCCACCCACAAACCCCACCACCACTAAGAAGTTGCCTGTTCCTGTCACTAGGTCCCTTCTGCTGTCACCAAGCAAGACTTAGAGGACTTGAGTAGCCTTTGATGAAATGTGGACGAAAAACTCAAAACTAACAAAGGCTGCCAAGAGTAACAGCAGGGAACCAAGATCCAGATACTCACAAAATTCTTCCTCTCACCCTACTCCTACCCTCCCATTTTAGAACAAAAATATCTAAGAGAGGGGTGGAGGTGGGGGAAATTATGTGAATAAAGACAGCACCCAAATAACCAAAAATACAGTTCTAAAACCAAGAATAATTAGCCAATTTAAGGACAATTTTGAAATTAATTTTAACAAAGAAAAAGTACTCCAAACTTACACTTTCTGACAAAGTTGCTCACATGCTTAATCTTCATTAGGGCAGGACTGCTGCACTCTTCAAAGAAAACAAAAAGGGCATCCAGTATCCCTTCACGGGAGAGAGGAGACATCTGCTGTTGAGTCATGAAGGGTGTTTTACCCTAAAAACAGCAAACAACAGATGGAGTACTAGTCAATAATGAAAAGCATGGATCAATAACATCCCCATAAAGTAAATTACACAGTGCCAACAAAAGATAACTGCATGTGCCATACTAACAGGACAATCTTGCGGGTTTGCCCTTTAAAACACCAACAGCCATCACATTCAGGAAGACAACTGAAGGTAGAAGTAAATGTAAATGACGCAACTGGATTTCTGAAACCAGGACCTGCGGCAGAACACAGTAACCACACTGCTATCCAACTATGCTTCTGACTGGAAATTTAGCATTTTACCTGGAACCCAACATCCCTCAATGCACATCTCACTGAGCTCTGCAGCAGTAAAGACTACTTTTCTCACATAGACAAGACCCTATAGGCTTTATCAATGGAATTTCTTCTCACAGCCTAAGAAACAGAATGATCACCATGCTTGCAGGTTTGGCCATGGTTCACCACTGATGCAATTGGTCACAGAGCAACACAGTACAATGGAAAGAGAATTCGATTTAGAGGCAGGGGACCTTGGTTCAAATCCTAGCCCCACCATTTACTGCCTGTGATCACATAACCTCTCCAGGCCTGTAATATTAATTAAGCTGGGACTTTTTTTTACTGTTTTAGAATGCTAAATGAAGTAAGTGTCTTTGACTGAGCCTTCCTAGGTGCAAAGCCCCAGGCCCAAACCCGTATCTACTAGGTGCTAAGCCTATATGGGCATCAAGCCCTCAGGGCCCTAAGGGGAGTTGCTAAGACCAGAGCCAATAGTAGGTGCCTAAGTTCTGGTTACTCAGATGATGTCCAAAGACTGCATAAAAAGAGAGAACAGAGCTGTTTTGCTTGGGGCTCTCACTCTTGCAGGAGTGTTGATGTGGAGACTCTGGGCAGCTGTAGTTAAGAGCCCTCCAGTTTGTGAACCCAGATGTTGATGCCTTCTTGGTAACTATGAATTGTATTTGGTCTGTTTATAATGTATCTTTGTAATTTGTTTGTATTTGCTGGCTTTTTCCCCTGAACTAAATGAATGATATTTGTATGTTGGATTGAAATATGACTGTTAACCCCCTAACCTTACTTTCCTTAGTAAAGCAGATCAAAAGAACCTATGCTGGCAGCGTTCTTGTTGTTGGGCTTGTGTTGGTCTTTCACCCCCACAGCAGCTGAGAGCTGAATTGTTGCAACAAGGCTTCGGTTTCCCTATCCACCAAAATGAGAGGATTAAAGGATGGCCCTGCAGGTTCATTCCAATTCTAAATGAATGAACCTATAAGACTCCCTTGCCTCAGTTGTTCTGCCGGGCTAGAGCAGAGGATCTTAATCTTTATTTTTTATACCTCTGACCCCTTTGGCAGTGAAGCCTATGGACTCCATCTCAGAAAAATGTTTTTAAAGGCATAAAATATGGGATTACAAAGGAAACTAATCAAATATTTTGAAGAAACAAGTTCATAGGCCCCAGGTCAATAGCCCCTGGCCTGGAGCTTCTTGCAAGAACGGTCCTACATAAAGTTAAGGTAACATTAGACTTGAGATTCCCTTTTAAAGAGCTTAGGAGAACATCAGAATTCCAATGCTCCATATGAACCTCATTTAAAAAAAGCTTCATGTACAGAAATAGCATTTTTTCTTATTTATTAATGTAAAACAAATGTCATACATTTTGTTTACAAACAGAAAATACATTGGAGGGAGAGAACCAGAAGAAGAAATTGGAAAATGAACCAGGATGTTACAACAAGAGTTCCAATATTGTCCTAAGCTCTCCTGATGTAACATATAATCACATTAGGAAAAGGATGTAAAATATTCGAAAGCAAATGTGGAATTCTTTCAAAATCTATTCATCCCTTTTGGGCATTTTATAAATTGAATGAGAGCCTGTGAGGCACAGTGGATGCAGGGCCTGCCTCAGAGTTAGGAAGATAAAGGTTCAAATTCCATTTACCTAATCAGTCAGTGGACAAAGTAGGAAGTTACATAAAGGCCCTTCTCTAATCATTCTGCCACCTTATTAAATCCCTACTCCTTTGTCCAACGAATCAGCTATTCCTCCCAGCTTTGGGTCTTTTGCAAATTTAGGCCTTCATTGAAGCCTTCATCCAAGTCACTGATAAAAAGTGCCCAGCACAGATCCAGGGGCCCTCCACCTGGGACCTCCTTCCAAGCTGACATTGAACTATCAATGACTTTTGAGTCCAAATTTTCGACCAGTTCCAAATCTACCTAATATTCCATCATCCAGCTGCAATCTCTCCATCTCATCTACAAGAGATACAAGAGTAGCACAAAAAAACTGTCAAGTTTTGTTCTTGTTTAGTCATTTTTCAATCATATCTCACAGTTCGTGACCCCATTTGGTGTTTTCTTGGCAAAAATACTGGAGTGGTTTGCTATTTCCCCCTCCAGCTCATTTTATAAATGAGGAAATTGAGGCAAAAACGGTGAAGTGACTCACCCAGGGTCACACAGCTAGTAAGTATCATGGGGCTGGATTTAAACTCAGGTCCACCTGACTCCAGGCCCAGCCTGTGGGCATTCTATACACTGCACCACCTAGCTGCCCAGGCAAATGTTTTGTTCCAATCTAAATAAACCATGCCAACAGCCTTCCCTTCATCTTCCAGTCTAGTAAGCCTGTCAAACAAAGACAAGGGGTAAGTCTGGCACCAACTGCTTTTGATAAAGATGGTTCTTTGTGACCACTCTTCTTCTAGACGCTCACTAACTGCTCCTGTAATGATAATGATACCTTCCAGAATCGTGACAGGCATCAAAATCAAATTCACTGGCCCACGCTTTCCAGACTCCTTTCTCTTCCCTTGCTTCAGACTTGGGCTCTCTGCTCTTCTTCAGCCTTGTTAAACCTCTCCAGCTGGCTCTGCAATTGCATCTGCCAAGTCTTTCTGCACCAAGAACACAGTTGGTTGGAGCTGGGTCACCGGAAATCACCAATGGCAGCTAAGGTCTCTCTTAAGATCTCGAGTATCAACTTCCCAGTAGCTATTTTTGTTCTGTCCTTTTTAGTTCGAAAATCACTCAAAAAGAGAAATAAGCAAAATACGCAGCAAGCATCTCTCTATCATTTCTCATTCATTTTCACGATAGCCTCCACCCTGAAGCAAGGATCCTACTCCGCACAGAACTTAGTCACTTTTCTATTCAACTGGTTACCTGTCCTTGTTACAATCTTCTATGAGAGGACAGAAGGAAACAAGCATTTATTAAGCTCCTACTATATTCCAGGCACTATGAGAAGTGCTTTACAAATATTATCTCACAACAACTCTGGGAGGCAGATGATCTTATTACCCTTCTATTACCGTCAAGGAAATTGAAGCAGAGAGAAGTTAAGTGACTTGCCCAGAGGATAAATCTAGTTAAGTGTCTGAGGCCGATTCGAATTCAGCTCTTCCTGATTGCAGGGCCAGCGCTCTATCCTCTGCAACACCTAGCTCCCTTGATACATGTCTTTTCAAAACACATTGGTCAGTGAGTTCTCTATACATTCTCTTTGGTCTCTTTAGACAACTCCTCCTTTTTTTGACTTTATGAGAACTCTTTCTTTTTGTGCTTTCAGAAAGTAGTTCTTACAAGCTTCCCACACCTCCAGGGCAAGTTTCCCCTGTAGAATCTTAGCTGCTGGGGCCCTACAAATCTTATATGTGAACCCTTTGAAATATGCTCTTCTGAAAGCTAGAATGCAACTTATGTCTACATTACCCCTAAGTTCCTTTCATTTCTACCCTACTTCTTATTTATCGATGAGAATCAAATCCAAAGTAGACTAAGAATTCTTATGCCGATGACATTACAGATTTAGCTGCTGCCTCCGAGCATCATTACTCCAAGGATCTTTCATCACTTTGGGGATTCATCCCACTGACATGAATCACAACCTCTCTGCGACTGGCCAATAGGTCTTCAAGAATAGCTACAGCTTAAAAATTTATCATCCTTTGGCCAACCTGATGATGGTGGTCTCCCAACTTAGCTAAGCAAATCCTCAGAGAGCAGAAACAGTCCTTCCTGGGCCTATCCTAGAAAACTTTCTAGTTTGGGCTCAAGAAGCTGCCTCCATGCCATAAGACATCAGGACAGAATTTCAATACAAAAATACAAATAGTCTTCATAAACACTTTACTAAGGGTGTTTAACATTTCATTAAACACACTAATACTTTGGAACACGTCTACTTACCATACAAAGATCTCTACTTTAAAAGAATGTGTTATTTTGAACAAACCAGCAAAAGCTGTTATTAGCTTTTAGTCAGTACATGGAAATGACATCAAAGAAATGCCAATGATATTCATTAAAACAAGATCCTACCTATATTAAATTACTCTAAGGTGCTATGTGCCCTTTATACAGCAAGGCAGACAAATTCTTAGACAGGCATTTACAAAGTGCTAGAAATGATACAAGGAACTCATTTTAGAAGTAAATTCAAAATATAATCTTTGTTCATACATTAAAAATTAGTAGCTACAATTACTCCTATTACACATCTAAGCCCACTGTTAGTTCTTAGGAATACAGGATCTAAAAATGACTCTTAGGGATAACCTTAGCCAATCTCCTTATTTTACAGAGCGGGAGAAAAAAACGAGAAGTGACTTATCAAAAATCGAACAAATAAATCAGAGTCAGAATTTGAACTCAAGCATCTGTCTTCTAATCCAATGCTCTCTCACATCACTTTCTCCTTCCTTTCAAAATAACAAAAATACCCAGTCATGTTTCTTGGTGAGCAAAAACTTTACAAAAAAATAAACTGAGACTCAGAGAAAGGGCATCATTTGCTCCCAATCATTCAGCTGATTAGTTTTCAGACCTGAAACTAGAACCTCAGGCTCCAGATTCCAAGTCCAGCATTCTTCCCACTAGAACACAAGGCCATGATTCCTGGTTGAGAGAAAGACGGCCGATAGGCCTAGGACAAAAATGGAGATAACAAAGTGAAGTACTTGAAACTCACCTGGAAAAGAAGATTCAGCCTGGAGGCCCGGCTACTGATGGGCTCCTGTGCACTTGGAGCCAATGGGCTGCGCATGCCATACTTAAACTTCAGCATCTCCTGAAGAACAGATAAGACAAGCTTGTGTTTAACAGACATGGCTCTTAGTAGTTCAATGGATTCATACCTGTAAGAGACTAAGTATCAGAGGCAGAAGGCATCTTAGACAATAGGATGGCAGTTACAGAAGAGACCTGTTAGAAGACAGAACGCCAGCACTGGAAAGTTAACATTTAGAAGGGAGAATGACAAAGTTGGAAGGAACCTTGAGAACATCAGAGTTGGGAGGGAAGACTGAATGTCAAGGCTCCCCCAGCCTCTCAGCTAAGACCCTTGTCTTGTACTTTACGAAAAAATTGAGGCCATTTGCATGGGCTCCCTCTTCTCCCCTCTTCCTCATCTCTTATTACTCACATGCCTTCTGCCACTCTCTCCTCCTCCATCCCTGTCTTGAAAGAAGTGGTCTTACTCCTTACTCCTTACTCCAAGGCTAAGCCCTCTATCTGTTCAAGTGACTCCCTTCCATCCCATCTCCTCCAAGAGATTACCCCTTCTGGCATCCTCGCACATTCATGTTTTCATTTTCTCCTCTCTAGTGGTTCCTTCCCTACTACCTACAAATATGCCCACATCTGCCCTATCCTGAAAAAACCTTGACTTGATCCTTCCATCCCCAATAGCTACCATCCTATATATCTCTTCTGTCCTTTGTAGCTAAACTCTTCAAAAAGGCTGTTATTAAAGGCCTTTCTCACCTCTCACTCTCTTCTTAATCCCTTATTGTCTGGCTTCTGGCCTCATCATTCTGCCAGCACTGCTTTCTCCAAAGTTACCAATGATCTCTTAGCTGCCAAATCCAATGGCCTTTTCTCAATCCTCATTCTCCTTCACCCCTCTGCAGCCTCAGACATTGTTCACCACTCCTCTTTGACTCTCTCTTCTAAGATTCCAGGACATCACTCTCCCCTGTCTCTCTGACCCCACTCCTTCTCTGTCTCCTCTGCTGAATCCTCCTCCACATCACGCTCTCTAACCAAAGGTGTCCTTCAGGGCTCTGTCCTGGGCCTTCTTCTCCCTCTATCTGACTTCACTAGATGATCTCATCAGCTCCCATGGATTTAATTACCATCTCTGATGATTCTCAAATCTACCTATCCTGCCCTAACCTCTCCCTGACCTCCAACTTCCCATCTCCAGCTATCTTTCAGTCACCTCCAAACGTTTGTAAACTCAATATGTCCAAAGTTGAACTCATCACTTTTCTCCCTAAACACACCCCCTTTGACCTTACCTATTATTGTTGAGGAATCATCCTGGACTCCTCATTCTCTCTCATCCCACCCCACCCACATGCAAGCTGTTGCCAAGACCTGCCAATTTCACCTTTGTAACATGGTACAGTGGCGGATAAACAGCTAGGCCTGGAGCCAGGAAAACCTGAGTTCAAATCCAGCCTCAGACACTTACTAGCTGTGTGACCCTGGGCAAGTCACTTCAACCTGGCATTTTCCTCCTCTGTAAAATGAGCTGGAGAAGGAAATGGCAAACCACTCCACTCCAGTATCTTTGCCAAGATAATCCCAAATGGGATCAGCAACAAGTGAACAATGATAAGAAAACACCTTTTGAATACATCTTTCTCTCCTCTGACCCTGCCACCCTCTGGGGCATTATCACCTCATACCTGGACTATTCTAATAGCCAGCTGATGGGTCTGCCTGCTTTGAGTTTCTCCCCACTCCAGTCCTTCCTCCCCATTCAGCCCCCAGTGATTTTCACAAAGCACAGATCCAACCACCTCATCCCCTACTCAATAAACTGCAGCAGCTCTCTAATGCCTTCGAGATCAAACACAAAATCCTGCTTGGCTCAAAGCCCTTCAAAACCTCGACCACTCCTACCTTTCCACAATTCTTACAACTTACACCTTCTTACAACTCCAGGCCATGTGCTCTTTGATCTAGTGAATTGGTTTATATATGTCTCCCCATTAGAGACTGGGCTCCTAGAGGACTGAGACTGTCTTTTAACTTTTTTTTTTTTATACCTAGGGCTTAGCACAGTGCCTGGCACATAGAAGATGCTTTTAAAATGAAGACTACTGAGCTGGAAGGGGGCCTTAAAACATGGAATGATGTGGCTAGGAGGGGCTTCAGAACCGGGAATGGCAGAGCTGGGAGGGGCCTAAGAACAAGGGATGTCAGGGCTGGGAGGGGCCTTAGGACAGGGGATGGCAGAGCTATGAGGGGTCTTAGGACAAATGAATGGCAAAGCCGAGAGGACCCTTAGAACTGCGGATGTCAGAGCAGGTGGACAGAGCCCTTCTAAAAACTTAACCCCGTTCCACTTCCCCAACACCCCCCCAAGATAACTTGCCCCTCACCTCCCCGCCCCTCGACTCGCTTCCCCAACCCCCCGGCCAGAGCAAAACCGCCCCGCCCCCGTTCCCGCTTCGGGCAGCTCGGGGCGACTTCTGGGAAGATGTAGGGGGGGTAGGGGGCTGAGGAGCAGAGAGAGCAGGGCGCATGCGCACTCCTCTTTTACACCCTACCCCTTTCTCCTCAGACACCTGAGGGACTCCTCATCCTCACCCCAACCCTGGGAAAAGGGAAGCCCGACAAAACTGACGCAAGGGTGGCTCTTTCTCGCCTGCGCAAAGGGAAGAAACAATTCGGGAGAGAGGGGAGATGTGGGGGGGGGGGTGGCCTATACTCACAGTCCACGCACTCCCCCGCCTCTTCTGACTGCACCGCACCGCACCAACCCCACCCTCCTCTGTCCCGCCTCAGTGTTTGAATTGTGAGGCGGAGCCGACCACTAGCCGGGGGAGGGGTGAGTGCGGCTCCTCGTCGCCTGGTCCAATCATTTCTCCATGTCCTCTTGATCGATGTCTAGGAAGGCCCCGCCTCCGCGCTTTGACTGTCCAATGGAAACTCCTGAAGCTGTAAAAGGGTGGGGCCAATCCCTTATTTTCTCTTCGACTGTAGACCAATGAATGGGCCAGCCGCGGGGAGTGGGCGGAGCGTAAGGGAGCGGGAGTCTGTTCAAAGTTTGAAAGAGACTGTTGAAGACTTTCGAATGTGGAGGATACCTCGGTTCCTTCCGGGTCCCTTGCTCTTGGGGGAGATACTAACCACCTGCTCTTAGCTTCTCACTTTACTGGTCTTCTCTCTAAGAGTCACTTTAACCACAACAATAATTATTACTGTCTCTCTTACTTATGGTTTGCAAAGTGGTTTACAAATGTTAACATCATAGCAAACATGTAGATAGTGCTTACCAAGTGCCTGAGGCTGTGCTAAACCCTTTACACTTATTAGTACATTTCAGAACCAGGAGAACATTGTATACAGTAACAGCAACATTGTAACAATAATCGACTGTGAAAGACTTAGCTTCTCTGATCAATACAGAGGATACAAAGGACTCAGATGAAAAAATGCCATCCACCTCCAAAGAACTCTGAGTGTAGTTTGAAGCATATTTCTTTCTGCTTTCTTTATTTGTCCTGGATTTGTTGTTGTTTTGCAACATAGCTAAGGCGCAAATGTTTTGTATGATTTCATATGTACGAAAGGTATCTTCTTGAGTTCTCAGGTAGGGGAGGGGTGCAAGGAGGTGGAGAATTTGGAACTGAAAAAATGTTTTTCTTAATTTGATCTTCACAAGAATCCTGGGAAGGTAGAAGCTATTATTGCCACCATTTTACAGCTCTGGAAACTGAGGCAGATGGAAGTTAAGTGATTTGCTCAATCACCTAGGTCTGAGGACAAATTTGAACTCAGGTCTTCCTGACTCTAAACCCACTCCTCTATCCACTGTACCACCTAGCCACTTATGACCCTATGACCTCCTTGAGCTTCCATTTCCTCCCCAGTAAAATAAAGTGTTAGACCAGATGACCTCTGAAGTACATTCTGTCTCTATCACACTATGAACAATATCATATTTATTAAGAGCCTATTGTGCATAGATAGACATCTTTTCTTAGCACTGGAGGAAATATAATGTTTATACTTAATAGTATTTTATTTTTTCCCAATTACATGCAAAGATAGTTTTTAACACCATTTTTGCAAGATTTTGAGTTCCAAATTTTTCTCTCTTCCTCCCTTCCCTCTCCCCTCCCCAAGAAAGAGAGCAATCTGATAGGGGTTATAGATGTACAATCATGCTAAACATATTTCCATATTAGTTGTGTTGTGAAAGAAGAATCAGAACAAAAGAGAAAAACTACAAGAAGGAAACAAAAAACAAAGCAAAAATTATCTGCTTTGATCTGCATTCAGACTCTGTGGTTCTTTCTCTGGATGTGGATGGCATTTTCCATCATGAGTCGTTTGGAATTGTCTTAGGTCATTGCGTTGCTGAGAAGAGCTAAGTCTGTCGTAACCGATCATACCACAATGTTGCTGTTTCTGTGTATGATGTTCTCCTGCTTCTGCTCACCTTACTCAGTATCATTTCATGTAAGTCTTTCTAGGTTTTCCTGAAATCTGCCTGCTCATCAGGAAATATGTTTAGTTAAGAAACAACTCCTGTTTTTATGGAATGTAGTCTAGTAGGGGAATAAGGGGCAGCTAGGTGGGTCAGTAAATAGAATGCCAGGCCTGGAGGCAGGAAGACTCATCTTCCTCTGTCTAAATCTGGTCTCAGACAATTAGCAGCTGTGTGACCCTGGGTAAGTCACTTTACCCTGTTTGCCTCAGTTTCCTCATCTGTAAAATGAGATAGAGAAGGAAATGGCAAATCACTCCAGTATCTTTGCCGAGAAAAGCCCAAATTGGGTCAGGAAGAGTCGGACACAACAACAGTCTGGCCCCTACAGGCAAAGAAAAAAAAAACCTCAGGCTGAGTTCTCTTCAAGGACTGAAATAAATTCTCATAAAAAGATCTGCTCTTCCCTCAACTTTGTCTCCCTGTGCCATCCAGAAAGAAATACTATAACACAATCATTTGCCTTTTCTTACTTCAATGTTTCCTGTATTTTTGCCTCAAATGTAAAGAAGCTAAGGGGTTAGCTAGAGATAAATATAAATTCAAATTAGGTCAGAAAGCCAAATATTTGCCTGAATAATAGGAGGTTTTGCTAACCATTATTGTATTTACTACTAACTTTTGGCCTGAAATAAATTCCATAAAACAGTAGAGGAGAGGACCTTGTACAGCTCAGGAACACTGTATTGTCCCTAGGATAAAAAGGTGAACTAATTGTTGTAACAATGTGAGACCGATTAAATCTTCAAGTTGTTTTTGTTGCTTATCCTTCATTTTAAAAAGGACCAATGATATCACAGGATGATACCTTGATGAATTGGTTAATGAATTGGATTTACGGGAGGCCGAGTTGCACAAAGTCCGCCTCACCGTCTCTTCCAGAGTCATCAAAATCCTGTAGCAAGACAAAAGTCAGGACAACTGGAGATGGTCAGAGATGCAGAGGATAATCTTAGTGTCTTCGAGGTCTAACCAAGCTCTAAGTGCACCACAATGCCTGCTTCAGCCACTCTTCTGGCTGTTATTACAGTTTGTTCTCATCCGCCCAATCTCCCAGGGAAAATTTTCACATACTTGGGTTGTCATCCTCACCTCACCAAGAGGTTACCCTCAGCTTGGTTTGGCCTGTCTGCCCAGATGGTTTTCTCAGGATGTGGCTATGGTGCATGCTACAGCTTCTTGGAGCCACAGATGAGAGCTGGATGAAGGTGAACCCCAAAGGTGGATGAGCAGCCCTGAAAAGGGCTCAGCAAGTCCTCACACCAGAGGTACTAGTCCTCCATGAACACCCCATACCCTCCAGATAGTGAGGGAGGAAAAGGAAATGACCAGAGAAAAGATCATATCCCTTAAACTAAACCCAGGGAGAAGATAATAAAGGCCTAGACAGGAAGCTCAGCCCCTTTCTAACAGAAGGAGAGAAAAGAAAGAATCCAATATTCACTGACCGGCTCTGCTATCCATAGCCTCACTCACAGGCATAGGCACAACTGTTCTGCTTAACTGGGATATCTTCTCCAGTGCCTAGCTCAGTGCTCTGAATATAACAAGTGCATCGTATACATTTGTTAAATTGAACTAAATCTAGTCTCACTCATTTTACAGAAGAGAAAATAGTGTAGCAGAGAAACAGCTTGCCCAAAGTCACATGGTGAGTTGAGAGATGTTTATCTCAAGTCAAAACATACCAGAAAATCTCCGGGCCACTACTCCTACCACACTGCAGTATTTCATGGGACTGCCCCAAGATAGGGAAAATTTAACTGGCATGAAATGCCTGGCTGTGATATAAAGTCAATGCAAATTGGATAATCAGGAGCAGAAAAGCTGATTGTTAAACTTTCCCAACTAGAAATATGAGAAGCGTAAAAATTCTTTGAAAGATTCCAAATCCGTAGTAAATACAGGTTTTACTTTAATGAATGTGCCTGTCAATTAACTGTAATTCATCCTATTTGTTTCTACAGATTAGAACTGACAATGGGCTTTCCTGGAGCCTTAAGAATTGCTAATGATCCTGAGCAAGAATATAAATAGCATGCTGGTTTTTTGCTATATTTTGTATCCAGCCTAAAATAACTTTCACTTCCGCTGCCAACCCCACTCCCTACTATCACAGCGGCTCTCCTTCTTCGAGCCCTCAGTGACTCTCACCTGGGCCATTGTGGCAGTCTACTGTTTGCCCTCCCTGCCTTATCTCTCTCTTCCCCCTTCATCCTCCCCACCAGGGCCAAAATTATCTTCCTTCATCTCAGGGATGACCGTGACAAAGCCCTGTGCAAGGACTTCTCTATTGGCTCTGAAATAAAACACAAACTCCTTAGTTTGGCATTTAAAGCCCTTAGCCATCTGGCTTCAGCCTTCCTTTCCCATTTTATTTTACCTTATTTCCCTTCCCACACCTTACATTCCAAACAAGCTGACCTATTTGCTGTTCCCCAAACTCCATCTTCTGCCTCCACACCTTCTCCACCTGCCTGGAATGCTCCCCTTGGCTTTCCTCAGGCGCTGAGGTGCCATTCCTGGATCCCCTCCCCTGAGGGGGCCGTTCTGGAAACCCCCATTTGTTCCTGTCCCCTCTGGCTTCAAAGAATCTCATGTAATCCTAACTGTGTTGGATTCCTCCAGTAGAATGTAAGCTACTGGAGGGCAGGGACCACTGCATTCTGTATTTAATGTATTTTAATGTATTTGTATCCCCAGTGCCTTGTGCATAATAATAAATGCTTGTCGGATTGGATCAGATCGTCAAAACCAACACAAGCACTGTGTCAATTTTTGCCACTATCCCTCCTGGAGTAACAAATACACAGAAGGCTATTTCAGCCAATGTGATGGCAATGGGAATTTGTTATAAATCACATACATCAAAGAAGTCTGGTCTTATTAGGGCCGAACTGAAGAGGGTTATGAAATCCATTATTGAAGACAATTGAATAATTTATCACAGCTTCATAATAAAGATCAGCTGGTATCTATGATGACGGATGGAATGTTCAGAAAGAACTTTGTGCTCCAAGAGAACTGGAAAGGGATAAACTGCAGAAATTTAAGAAGAGAATGTAACACTTAGTGACTGCTCAGCCAAGTCCTCACTTCTAGAAGCAAACAAAAACCCTCCACTGACCCACAATTTATCTTTGGCCAATTCAAGTCAATCCAGCAAAGGAATAAAGTACCTTCCTGTACCCCCAAATGCTGAGCCCTGTGAAATACAAAAATAAAAATGAAGCTGCCCCTCCCCTCAATGAGCTAACGTTCTACTAGAGGAGAGAAAATGTCCTCAAATGCCATGCATCAATAAAAGCTTCTTGGATCACATCACTTCATGCCAGCTCAAGGGCTATGTTGATTTTAGGAACAGACAGTGGACCTGTAATTTCACCGGCATCAGGAAACTCCCAGAGAAGGAAACTCTCTTTACTAATGCAGGTCAGCAGCCCTACTCCATCATTTATCATCATAGACAGGACAGTCTAGAGGCAACTAAGTAGTACAGCAGATAGAATGCCCAGCCCTGAGTCAGAAAGAGCTGAGTTCAAAACCAGCCTCAGATATTTATCAGCTATATGATGCCAGGAAAGTCATTTGAATCTCTATTTGCCTCAGTTTCTCCATCTGCAAAATGAGGATAATAATAACACTTACTTCATTAATTGGTGAGGATAAAGTGAGATAATATTTGTAAAATGCTTAGCACTTCATAAATACTTGTTTCTTTCCTTTTTCCTTAGATAGCTTTTGCCCAGGGTCACATGGCCAGTATGTGTTAGAGTGGGACAGGACTTGAATCCAGGCTTTCAGGGTTCTGAGGATAGCCCGCTATACACATCAGAGGTATCAAGCCCAAGTGCGACCTGAACCAGATTAAAATGTCATTGGGAAATATTTAACAAAATAAGTAAAAAATACAATGTTGCTGAGTCCTGTCCAACTCTTTGGTTTTCTTGGCAAAAATACTGGAGTGGTTTGACGTTTCTTTCTCCAATTTATTTTACATATGAGGAAACTGAGGCAAACAGGGTTAAATGACTTGCCCAGGATCACAGAGCTAGTATCTGAGACTGGAATTGAACTCAGGAAAATGAGGCTTTCTGATTCCAGACCCAGTACTCTATCCACTGCACCAACTAGCTGGTTTGTAAGTCAATATGCAGTCTGCAGGGATTCCCAGGTATAAATCAGGGGTCCCCACCCATTTTTCTATTTGAGTTTAATACACTGCCTCTCAGATTTCAGGAATAATTTATATTCTTAGGGCATTGTTTGAGGCATAGGGCATTGTTAAAGCCTATTGGCCATGGTTGAACTAGCAAGTGTCAAAAGGCAGGATTTGAACCCAGATCTTCTATTTGCACTAAATTCTTCTCCGCTATGCCCAAATAAAGAGCTCGCTAACCGCTGAGGGGATCAGGGAAGGCTTCATGGAGGAATTAACCTTCAAAGTGAGCCTGTAAGACAGACAAGGATTCTGAAAGGTAGAAGAGTAAAGGACATCATGGTTGGGGAAGCTTCGGTGGGGGGTCACCTTTCACGCAGCCTACCGAGGGAGGACACTAAGTTTGAGGAACAACTAGCAGGCCAGCTGAAATTTAGAGGGAGTATATGAAGGGGAGTCATAGGAAATAAGAATAGAAAGGTAGGATGGGGACAGATGGTGAAGGGCCTTCAATGCCAATGGGAGGAATTTAGATGTTATCTTGGAAACAGTCAGGAGGAAGCCACCTGAGGTTCGGAGGGGTGGTGCAGTAAGAAGATAAGCTGGCTACATACGGAGAGTAATCCCATCTATGTGAATGTAGGCTGCTTACTCTGCCCCACCTCTCTCTAGGGGAAAGAGGTGAGGCTGGTGACCTTGCACAGCCCTCCCTCACTTAAATCCAATTCAGTTGCGTAGTCTTCCTGATGTCATGGCAAACCACACAATGGGGAAGGAACCAGTAAATCCTAACCAACATTTAATAAGAGCCTCAGCTTCTTCATCTGGAAAATGGAGGAAACAACACCTATGGAACCAGCCTCACCGGGCAGTTTTGAGCTTCAAATGAGCCTGACGCCTGGCATATGGTTATTGTTGTTCAATTGTGTCTGACTTTTCATGACCCCATGGGCCAAACTGTCCATGGGATTTTCTTGGCAAAAATACTGGAGCAGTATGTCATTTCCTTCTCCTGTGGATTAAGGCAAACAGAGGTTAAAGGACTTACCCAAGGTCACCCAGCTATTAAGTGTCAGAGGTCAAATCTGAGCTCAGATCTTAGTGACTCCAAGCGCAACATTCTAGGCTGAGCCACCTAGCTGCCTCTATCCCGGAGGTAAACTAAGAGATTTGCCAAGGATCAAACAGCTAGGAAGCATCTAAGGCTGGATTTGAACTCAAATCTTGGCTCCAGACCCAGTGCTCTATCCACATGTAGCTGCCTCACCTGGCATATAGTAGGAGTTAAATAAATGCTAGTTAACTGATTGTGTCCAAAGCCTCACATACATGCTAGCAGGGGTGTGACATGATTAGGCCTGTACTTAAGGATGAATATTATGGCAGCTCTGCAGAAGATGAATTGGGTGAATGATAGTCCAAGTGAGGGAGGAAGAGGACATCGACTAGGACAGCCCTGTGAGTAGAGAGAAGGGGGAAGGATGTGAGAGGGACTGCGCCCTTGGATTGGCCCCTTCCATATTAACAACTAATTTCCTTTCTCACCATCCCTTACTTTTGTTCCCAGAATCACTAAGTTATGACAGTGTATCTGCCTACAGAAAATAAAGACACATAGTTCCCTTGAAAACTTAACCAAAAAGTAAGAGAAGAGAAACAAGGCTTTTTTTAAGCTTTTTTTTTTTTAACCAACCCATTTTCTCTTGGGCTGAAAAACAGGCATGTGGGCCCAGAATAATTTGCATGACTTATTTAAGTACAATCTTAGAATAACAGAATTTCTGAGCTACAAGACCCTAGAGATCATTTAGTTCAGCCCTCTCGTTTTGCAGCAAGGGAAACTGAGGACGACTTCCCCAAAGTCACACTATGGTAATGCTGTGAGTAGGATCTTAGAATAACAGATCTAGAAACGCAACCAGCTCTTAACCTAAGGTTCATGGGCTTGCTTTGGTGTTTTTTTTTTGTTGTTTTTTTTTTGTTAATGTATTTGGACAACTACCAGTAAGAGACTTCTTTGTAAATGTATACAAGTAGATAGTAGGCAACTATATAGCATGCTGGACAGAGCGCTGGCCTGGAATCAGGCTAGACCCGAGTTCAAATCCAGCCCCAGATACTAGCTCTGTGACTCTGGGCAAGTCACTCAACCTTGTTCGCCTCAGTTTCCTCCTCTGTAAAATGAGCTAGAGAAGGAAATGGCAAACTACTCCAGTAAATGCAGTAGAAGTAATCTTTTCATAACTATATTTCAATATAACTGTTTTCCCTTAGAATTCTATGTATTTTATGTTCTCCATTTAAAAAACATCATTCTGAAAAGGGATTCATAGGCTTCACTAGACTGCCAAAGGATTTCTGGACACAAAAATGGTAGAGTTAGTCGAGATGGGGGTAGGGAACCTGAGGCCTCAAGGTATTGACTTCACTGCAAAGTTTGGATTCGGTGAAACGGCCACACTTGAGGACCTCGAGGGCCACATGTCGCCTTGAGGCGCAGGTTCCTCAGCCCTGATCTAGTTCAACTCTCTAATTTTGCAGACTGAGGAAAGAGAAGCCAGAATACTTAAGAGATTTGACTAAGGTCAAATGTCTACCAAGTCCCAGACCCAGGACTTGAACCTAGAAGCCTTGGTTCCAAAAATCGGAGTCTTCCCATCATATCAGTAAATTCAAGTCAATTCAATACAACCAGCATTTATTAAATGCCTGCTGTTTGCAAGTCATTATGCTAAGCACTATGAACAGAAAGTCAAAAAAATCCCTGCCTTCAAGGAGCTGACAATCTATTAGTGGACCCAACATGTATACAGACATAGGTATAATAGATAGATAGATAGATCAGCCCTCCATCACTCAAATCAAAGTCAACTGCAAGTCATGTCACCATCTTCCTGATGTCATGGTCATCTTCGAGAATGAAGGACAAATGATAGATAGATAGACGGATGGATGGATGGATAGACAGACAGGCACAGATAGAAATAGATAGATAGATAGATAGATAGATAGATAGATAGATAGATAGATAGATAGATAGATAGATAGATAGACAGATAGAGATTGATACACACAAACACATATACATGTATATATGTGTAATCTTTTTTAGAATAACTAGCTAAGTCCAAGTCTGTCAGACAACATAATAGTCCCTACAATCCCTGTGGTTCCTTCCTCTTCAGTTTTAGGAAGTTATGAATTCAGTCAGAATTGCTCTAAGCCCCCAGTTAGGAAAATTCCCAACATTTACATAGTTCTAGTTATACAAAAACAAGTAAGTGAGATAGCCCCTGCCCTCAAAAGGCTTACAGTCTAATAGCGGAAGACAGTGAATAAAAGGGAGGAGGATGCAGAATGGGAAACTGCAGAACACAGCACTGCTGCATGATTTTGGAGATGGTGAAGGACATACAGACTGGGACTGGATAAGGAAAAAGCTCACCAAGGAGAACCTCTGGTGCTAGGGGTCCTGCAGATGACGCAAGTCTCATTTCTCTTTTCATCTTGTCCATAAATGGATGATAGATTAAAAATAAAACAAAACCTGTGAGCCAGAAAGCTGCACCAGGAAGATGAGTAAGCTTCCTGCCCAGCTGTTTGAAAGAATAGTCTAGGCCAAGGAGGAAGGATGAACATGTCATCCCTGGCACCACTGGTCTGAGCTTGGAATCTCCAACTGCCAGGGTTTTAGCTCTAATGGGGCAATCAGTGTCCCAGAATGTCAGTGCTTAGGATTGATGGCCCCTGCTTTCACTCAAGGGCTCCACCTGATGGTTAATATTTAAATTTACACAAAGTAGTGACAGAGAGCCCTAATAACCCGGGGAAAGGAAAATGGGCAGCTAAGTGGTACAGTAGATAGAGCACTGGGCTTGGAATCAGGAAGACTGAATTCAAATCCAGCCTCAGACTCTTACTAGCTGGGTGACCCTGGGCTAGTCACTTAACCGTGTTTGCCTTGGTTTCCTCATCTATAAAATGAGCTAGAGAAGAAAATGGCAAACCCCTCCCGTGTCTTTGCCAATATGGGTCACAAAGAGCCAAGAGTCAGATATAGATGAGGTGCATCAGGAAAGGCCTCCGGCAGATGGTAGCGTGAGAGCTATGCTTTGAAGGAAGCTGAGGATTGCTAATAGTGGAGGAGAGCAAGTTCACCACTTGTACAAAATCACATAGGCAGGAGATAGAATGTTGTATCCTCGGAACAGTTTAACTATGTAACCCAGGGCTCAAGCTTATTTGCATAAGACTCTCCTCATTGGTGGAGAATGAGGACTTGATGCTCTCTTCCTACCTGAGCAGTGGAGTTGGTGACAACTCCACAAAGGAGAGATCCTATTTTGAGTTTCTAGTTTTGAGGAAGGAGAAATGGTTCCCAATTCCCTCCAGGGAGCAGTCCCCGAAGGGAGAGAAACTCTGGAAAGAAGCTGACATATAGCCTGTGCCTTAATTATGTCCCTGCCCCTAGTTTACCATGTCAGAGACTCTGAGGAATCTCCCCTTCAGTGAAATCTGGGACTTCCTCTCCAATGATTGAGCTGAGATATTCCCCTCCCTGTAGGAGATCTCATTCACTCTGTACTCTCTGGTATAGTTTAATCTGTATAAGTATAGACTTGGATAAACGGGTTTTATTTTCTAATCATTATGTTTCTTTGAGTGACTAGAATTTGTGAAGGGAGTAAAGCTTTTGAATATAACTCAGACTCTTTCCCTCTAAAGGGATAGCAATCAGGAAGATGAATTGAACCTAAAAATTGTTTCCCTTAAACTAACAATATGTTAAGGGGGTGGCAATGGATAGATATAATTCTTGCCCAGGACCCCCTCTCTAGGGAGAGCAGTATACCCAGCCTGATGGCTCCTGCTCCAGTTTCCTGCCCCCCTTATTTTTTTAAAATTAAATTTATTTATTTTTAGTTTTCAACATTTACTTCCATAAGGTTTTGAATTCCAAATTTTCTCTCCATCTCTCCCCTCCCCCACCCGAAGATGATGTGTAATTTGATCTAGGCTCTACATATACATTCATATGGAACCTATTTTTACATTAGTCATGTTTTAAAGAAGAATTAGAACCAATGGGAGAAACTGATGAAGTTTGGGGTTGAGGGGTGCTCCAGACCCCAAAACACCGACACGCCAGGTCTTGCCGAATGAATTTGACTCAAGCCTTCTCAGCCAAGGAAAAACAAAGTTTATTAAGGATTTGCCATATTGGGTTGTCTTAAGAAATCTCACCATTTGTGATGCTTGTTTTCACAAACGGGCCAGATTCAAACTACTGAGCTAGATTGAATCTGAGCTCCTGAGGGACTGAGGGGTGGTCTTGAGTAGTCTGGGATGACTAAAGGAGGGGTTTAGAGTGGACTGGGGTGACTGGATGTATACATAATGAAGGAGGACTTTTAGCACTTATTCAATGAAGTGCCCTTGAAGAGTTTGGCCTTTATCTCCTTAATTAAATTAGATAACTAAGATGGGGCTCCAGGTGGGGCCCATGAAGGGACATCTGATTATATCTTCGCTCCCAAGTAGGCCCAAAACCCCTAGCTATTAGGTGCTAAGTCTATATGGGCGTGAAGCCCTCAAGGTCCTAGGGGGAGGTGCTAACTCCAGAGCCAATAATAAGAGCCTAAGTTCTAGTCACTCAGATCATATTTGATAATGGCTAAAGAGTGCATAAAAAGAGAAGACAGAGCTATTTGCTTAAGGCTCTCACTCCTGGAGGCATGGGACTCTGGGCAGCTGCTGTAAGGGCCTTCTGGCTCAATTCAGATGTTGATGGTTTTCTTGATAACTATGAATTGTATTGGGTTTGTTTGTAGTTTGTTTGTATTTCCTCTGAAGTTCAGGGTGCTGGCTTTTCCCCCTGAACCAAGTGAATGGTGTTTGTATGCTGGATTAAAGTAAGATTGTTAACCCCTTAAAGTTGCTTTCCTTGGTAAAGCAGATCAAAAGAACCTGGGCTTGTAGCATTCTGTGAGCTGGTTGTTGTTGGTTTTTCACCCCACAGCAGCTGCTAGCAGGATTGCTGAAACACTGGGGTGAGGTCAGACTCCAGGGTGGGAAATAGCTGAAGGCTACCTGGAGATGAAAGACAACAGAAGGCTAGGGTAACAGAGCTAGGGTATAGATATTTTGATAAGTATGGAGGGTGGGAAGCAGTTGGACAATAGAAGGCTAGGCTAGGTAGAGATTTAGGCTTAGATAACGAAAGGCTTATGGCCTTAGGCAAAAGCCAAATCTAGTAGGAAGATTCAAGGAGAGTTCAAGGGGTTTCCTAGAGACTGTATTCCAGATTCAAGTTTCCAGAGACTGTACCCTCATCAAAACCATGAGAAAGAAAAAACAAACAAAAAAAAAGAAAGAAAGAGATTAAACAATATGCTTTGATTTGCATTCAGACTCCATATTTCTTTTTCTGGCTGTGGATAGCATTTTTCACCATGAGTCCTTTGGAGGTGTCTTAGATCCTTGCATTGCTAAGAAGAGATAAGTCTATCAAAGTTAGACCTTGCGCAATGTGGCTGTTACTGTGTACAATGTTCTCCTGGTTCTGCTTATTTCACTCAGCATCAGTTCATATAAGTCCCTCCAGGTTTTTCTGAAGTCTACCTCCTCATCATTTCTTATAGCACAGTAATATTACATTCACGTACCACAGCTTCTTCAGCCATTCCCCAATTGATGAGTATCCTCCTCAGTTTCCAATTCTTTGCCACCACAAAGAGAACTGCTATAAATATTTTTGTACATGTGGGTCCTTTTCCCATTTATATGATTGCTTTGGGATATAGACCTACAAGTGGTATTGCTGGGTCAAAGGGGATGTACATTTTTATAGCCCTTTGGGCATAGTTCCAAATTGCTTTCCAGAATTGCTGGATTAGTTCACAAGTCTACCAACAATGCATTACTGTTTCAATTTTCCCACATCTTCTCCAACATTTATCAAGTTCCTGTTTGGTCATGTTAGCCAATCGGATAGGTGTGAGGTGGCACCTCAGAGTTGTTTTGATTTGCATTTCTCTAATCAAAAGTGATTTAGAGCATTTTCTCATATGACTATAGATAGCTTTAATTTCTTCATCTAAAAGCTACCTATTCATATCCTTTGACCATTTATCAATCGGGGAATGACTTGTGTTATAAATTTGACTCAGTTCTCTATGTATTTTAGAAATGAGGCCTTTTTCAGAGACACTGGTGTTATGTTAAGCAGGGTGGGACTTTTTTTACTGTTTTCTCTTTTGGAATGCTAAATGTAGTAGGAAGGCCAAATTTATAATCTCAAATATAATCATGTATATGTTTGAATGGTTTGAAATCGCAAGGTATGAGAGATTCTCTAAGGAGAAAACAACAAGAAATTTATTTAGGCCCCACCGCAGCTGATCCGTGAACCAGCCTCCCCATTCCGACATCCTGACAAAAAGACTCCAGGCCCAGAAAGCCCACCTCACAAGAGTAACCAGGAGGCCACAGAAAAACAAGATAGGATTTATCCAAATCATTTTTACTGGTCTCAAGTTCCTGCTTGCACTCCTGGGTCTACACACGGGTAAGCCCTGCTTTCGCAGCTTCCTGCCTCCGCAGCTTCTTGCCTCCGCAGCTTCTGGCTTCTGCAGCTTCCCGGCTTCCGCAGCAGCTTCCGCTTCCGCTGAAACTATCTCTTGGCTCACCTTTCCTCACAGCTGAGCCTCTGGCGTTCTCAAGCCCCGCCTCAATGACCAGAGACCATTGGTTCCCGAGTTGGCCCCTCTTAAGTCATTAATCTACACCCACACAGGTTTCACACCTGATAGGGCTTTGGGCCTGGGGCTTAGCACTTAACAGCTGAAAGTACTTCCACTCAAAAGAAACAAAAGCCATACTAAGGAGACAATTTTGCTTAACAACACACTAAGGCAATCAAGTGCCTTTAATGTCTTGCCTTTATTTGAATCAAGAGTCATTCATTTGAAACAATGTATATGGTGTGGTGCTAATGATTAAAGATCTTTCCCACACCCTTTTGCTAAGTAGGCACTGAGCCCTCAGGGCCCTGAACAGAGTATATGTGCTCTGAGATTGGTGGTTTGCTTTTGGGGGAACACTCATTGGAAGAGTGTTGGTGATTTGGCCAGACAAGGTACTGAGTAGCTGTAGGGAGGACCCCCCCCCCCCATGCAAAATCCAAATGTTGATGCTTTTCTCTCCGGTAACTATGTATGTAATGTCTATGGTCAGACAGATAGAAGCTTGTCTGTTGCTTTGTGTTATTTTGCTCTGTTTATAATTTCTGTTTGTATTTTCCCTGAAGTTCAGGGTACTGATTTTTTCCCCTGAAGTATTTATGTATGTTTAATTAAAGTTGGTCTTTCACCTCCACAGCAGTAGCTAGCAACATTGTTGTTACAACTGGTTGTAAAAATTCTTTCCCAGTTTCTCTCTTGATCTTGGTTGCATTGGCTTTGTGCAAAAACTTTTCAATTTAATGTAATCAAAATTATCCATTTTGCATTTCATAATGTTTTCTAGCTCTTGTTTGGTCATAAATTCTTCTGTTCTACATAAATCTGACAGATAAACTATTCCTTGCTCTCTCAGTTTGCTTATAGTGTCAGCCTTTATATCTAAATCATGTACCCATTTTGATTTTATTTTGGAATGTGGTATAAGATGTTGCTCTATGCTTAGTTTCTGCTATGCTATTTTCCAGTTTTGCCAACAGTTTTTGTCAAATAGCGATTTCTTATCCCAGAAGCTGGAGGGGTTTATCAAGCAATAGATTACTATAGTCATTGACCACTGTGTCTCGTGTACTTAACCTATTCCAATCCACCATGCTATTTCTTAGCCAGTACCAAGTAGTTTTGATGATTGCTGCTTTATAATACAATTTAAGATCTGGTATGGGTAGGCCACCTTCCCTGCATTTCTTCTCATTAATTCCCTTGATATTCTGGACCTTTTCTTCTACCAAATGAATTTTGTTATTACTTTTCCTAGCTCTGTAAAATAATTTTTGGTAGTTTGATTGGTATGGTACTGAATGAGTAAATTAATGTAGGTAGAATTGTCATTTTTATTATATTAGCTCAGCCTACCCATGTCGTGCTTTCCTTCTAGGAGGAATCAAAGCCTCCTGTGGAGAAGGGCGGCCAGAGGAGACTCAAAAGATATGCATTCACCCCACCCTTCAAGCCACATCTATATTGACTCTCGAGGATACACATAACCTATATCTGCATACGTGTAAAAACAGAACTACTCCCAATGACCTCCCAAGCTCTCCTGATTCCCTCCCAGCCTTCATCCTGTGGTTCCACCTTGATGAAAACAGAGGAAAATGTCAATGCTACTTCTTTTCAAGGAAAACCAGAAAGTATAACTTGTACCCAGTGTAATCCAAGGGAAGGATATCAACTGTTTTTGGTGGGTGAATGAAAGAGATGTATGAGCTAGCAAAGGAGAAGGAAATCTGACTCTTTCTTACCATCAAAAGCCCTGTTATGTAAAGCATTTCTGTAATCAATAGTCTAAAAAGATACCACATTCCAGGGAAGTGTTTCCACTTGTTTCCAGGTTTATGATGTTAACCCTGGGACACCATGCTATAGAAAGGAGCCATCCTTACAGTGACTTAGGTCAAATTCTTGACTTTAATTAGCCAATTGCCTTTATACGTGTTGGCTTACTTCTCTGTGTTTCAGTTTTCTCCCAGAGTTATAATGGTGAGAGGGATAGAGAGAATGGACAGCTAGATGGTGTAGTCGATAGAGTACCCAGTCTGGAGTCAGGAAGGACAGTCAATGCCAGGTCTTCCTCGAACTTTCACCTAGGTGCGGAGGGGATCGTTTCCCCCTTCCTTTGTCCAGAAAGAGTAGCAGTTAGGAGTACACGACACTAAGAACATGTGCTTATCTAGTGGGCCTGAGTCCTTGGCTATCTTTGTCTGTTGTTGTTGTTCAGTCATGTCCAACTCTTCGTGACTCCATTTGTGGTTTTCTTGGGAAGGTACTGGAATGGTTTGCCATTTCCCTCTCCAGATCTTTTTACAGATGAGGAAACTGAGGCAAAAAGGGTTAAGAGGCTTAAGTCTCTGAGGCAAGATTTGAACTCACAAATATGAGTCTGCCTGATTCCAGGTATGGAGCTCTCTGCACTATGGCACCACATAGTGCCCTGCTTTTGTCTACCCTTGGGCTTCTTCCCTGAGCACAGTTCTATCTATGGTTAGCAAACAGATGACATGATTGTAGCTGGATCCAGCCTTGACAGCTAACTGTCTTGTGAGTTCCGGTGATCCTGGCTTCCTGTCAGTCCTGGCTGACCAGCAGGAGCTGTGTCTACACTACTTTGGGAAGGAGAAGATGACTCATTGACCTGAGAGGACTAAGGAACCATGCCTGGCTGCCCAGGAGGTCTGGACTTGTGAGTCATTTTGGATGGAAAAAATGAACTGCCTTTGCAGCAATTCCACAAAGCATCCTACCTCCTAGAACAGTGCAGAGATGCCATGAGTTATTGTTTTGTTTTTTAAGTGTTTGTTAATGCACACTTAGGAACCTTGGGGTTTCAAGCATTTCATCATAATGGTGGAAAGAAATCGCTATTCTGTTCCTGGTGTCACTTTTGCAAAATGAGTCTCTTTTTGAGAAGGGATTTTGTATGAGAATTTCTAGACATGAGGCATAGCTAAGCTTTGTTTTAGCAATTTTCTCTGGAGTTTGGGGATATAAGCCAGAAAGACCAGGAAAATGCTGGCTCTCCTCTATTTGGGGCTCATGCTACCCCTAGGATGAATCTGGGCTCCATGTAGGCCAGAAACTGCTATGAAAAGATGTCTCCCTTTACTCAAAGATCACATGTGTACTCACTTATCTGTGGGTACATGTTTTCTCCCAATAGAATGTAAGCTTTTTTAAGTGCAAGATCTCTTTGATTTTTGTCTTTTCATCATCAGAATATAGCCCAATGATAAGCATGCAGCAAGCACTGACTAAATGCTTATCGATTAATCCATTTTGAGATATTCTATGTATAACTATATATTTTATATATGTACACAATTTTATAATATATAAAGTATGCACACATGTACACATACACAGGAACTCATAGGAAGAGTGGTCCACTCATTTGGTCCAGTCCTAGCTAACATTTTTATCAATAACTTGGATAAATGTCATGCTTATCAAATTTGCAGGTGACAAAAAATGGGGAGGGGATAGCTAACACACTAGATGACAGGGTCTGGATCCAAAGTGGTCTTGACAGGCAAATTCTGCTGACTCTAACAAGATAAAATGTCATAGAGATAAATATTAACTGTTATAATTGGATTTAAAAAAACTATTTCATGAATATAAGATGAGGGAGGGATGTTTGGATGGCAGTTTATCTGAAAAGGATCTTGGGTTCTGAGTGTACCACAAGCTTATTAATGAGTCAGTCATGTGATATGGAAGCCCCCCGCCCACGAAAAGCTAATGGGATCTTGAGCTGCACTAAGAGAGGACGAGCTCCCAAAATAAGGAGGTGCTAGTTCCTTTGTCCTCCGCCCTGGTCAGATCACATCCAGAGAACTGTGTTTAGACCTGGGTGATGCAGTTTAGGATGGACATCCATAAGCTAGAAAATGATGAGAGGAGAGCAATCAGGATGGAGAATAGCTTCAAGTCAATGATAAGATCAGGAAATGGGCATGTTCATCCTGGAGAAAAGAAAATTGTCGTTAAGTATTTGGAGGGTTGCTACTGAGGAAAAAAAGCATTAGACTCTTTCTGCTTCCCTTTAAGGGCAGAATTACAAGCCATTGTTGGAAGTCACGGAAAGCCAGAATTGGGCCTGAATGGGCTTCAATGAGATGTAGATAACCATGTGTAACTCCTGAGTGAGACCAGATCAGATAAAAATATAATTGGTTAATGGGCAACAAAATAAATACAAAAGTACAATACAATATTTATTGTTATTCAGCTGTTTCAGTTGTTTCTGCCTGTTTGTGACCCCATTTGGGGTTTCCTTGGCAAAGATACTGGAGCAGTTTGCCATTTCTCTCTCCAACTCATTTTACAGATGAGGAAACTGAGGCAAGCAGGGTTAAGTAACTTGCCCAGGATCACACAGCTAGTGAGTGTCTGAGGCTGGATTTGAACTCAGGTCTTCCTGACTCTAGGTTTGACACTCTACCTGATATCCCACCTAGCTACCCCTACTAGCCAGTAGAACTTGCTAAATTGGGGGTGACAGGGTGAGATCTGCGCTCAGGGACTATTTTGCAGCTATGTGGAGGGTGGCTTGGAGAGGAGACAGATTTAAAGGTGAGAAGAGACTTGAGGAAGGAAGCTATTGTAATAATCCAGACAGGTGATGATGAGGGTAGTGTCTACATGAGTGGAGAGAAGGGGACAGATGAAGGAGATCTTGAGAAGACAACATTGACAGAACTGGATTAAATATTGTGATTTAATGACAGCCAAAAATGGCTCTTAGATTGTAGATGTCAGAGACTGGAATGATGGCGCCGTCAATAGAGAAAGGCCTCTACCAGTTCTGAAATTCTGTGATTGGAGATTCTATGATATACCCAGCTGACAGGCATGTTAAATAAATAACACAATTGAAACAAATTGATAGGACTTTCATTTTAACAGACTCTATTGCTTTCCAAGAATCCTGTCTACAAGCTAATAGCTATATAATTTCCTATGTCAATTTTTTTTTCTTTGCCTTAGCCCAAGGAAAGATAATTTCTCAATGTTCAATTAAATTATAATTATTCTTGGTTTGAAGTAATTTTTTTCCTACCTACTGAAGTCAATTTTGTTTCCTTAAGAAATAATTTCAAAACTTTGACTAACTAGAGAACATATCTCTAATCTTTCCCAGACATGTATCATTCCCGATTAGAGAAATATTTCATAACCTCCAATCCTTTTATTGTACAAGAAACTTGACTACTTGACTGACATTAGCTGTCCTTTAAAATCAAATTGAGAAATGTCATCTAATCCATAGGGAATGGAGGTCCCCTATCTTGTTATATCTAATACAGCTTGCAGATTTTAGACAGAAAGCATGGCACATGGAAAGAACGGAGATGTGCCTTATTCTAAAACATTCATCATAGTAACAGCTAAAACTTAAATAGTGATTGAAGGTCTGCAAAATGTTTTACATATTATATTATCTCACTTGATCATCATGACAACCATTTGATGTAAGTGGTGTTACTTTTCTCATCTTAGAAATTAAGAAACTCAGGCAGAAAGAAGTTAAGTGACTTGCCCAAGGTCACACAGCTAGTATATGTCTAAGGCTGGATTTGAACTTGGCTTTTTATGACTCTTAAGTCCAGCATGCTAGGTACCATCCTAGTAATAATAGCTAGTATTTATTAAGTACCTACTATGTGCTCATACTGTGGTGAATGCTTCACAAATGTTATCGTATTTGACTCTCACAACAGCCCTGGGAGGAAGCTACTATTATTACCCCCACTTTACAGTTGAGAAAACTGAGGCAAGGTTTCAATGTCCAAGGTTGGGTTTGAGCTCGAGTCACTTCCTAGGTGTGTGGCTCTGGGAAGACATTTAACCTGTGTCTGCCTCAGTTTCCTCAACCGTAACATGGAGATGATAACAACACCTTTCTCCCAGGCTTGTTATGAGGATAAAATGAGATAGTATTTGTGAAGCCGTTTGCAAATCTTAAAGCACTATGTAAATGCTATGATGATGATGATGATGATGCTATCATCCAAGTCAGTGGAAAGTGTATGTCTACATTAAACATTTTTCCCTGAAGAGGAAGGCAAATTCTAGGAAAGTCAAGTCATCATTGTGTGAAGATTGCCTTGACTCTTATTTGGGCTTATTTCAGGCATGATTTGAGAGGAGGGGGAAGGAAAGAAGGGAACAAGTATTTAAGTGCCTACCATTGTTAGGTTCGTTAACTTGAGAATGGAAAGAGACCAGAGACAACAGGAATTGCCAATCACATAGAGCTCTTTTATTATTATTACTGGCATGCCAGGGACTCCATCCTAAGGATGAGAGACCCCGACTCCAGGTTTA
>CM053622.1:17853463-17890489 GCA_028646595.1 Phalanger gymnotis | reverse complement strand
CATTGACTTCTATTTTTTTCATTCTTTTGCTTCTGTTTTATAATATCTTGATTTCTCATCAAGTCACTAGCTTCCACTTGCTCTAATCTAATTTTGAAGGTAGTATTTTCTTCAGTGGTCTTTTGGACCTCCTTTTCCATTTGGCTAATTCTGCCTTTCAAGGCATTCTCCTCCTCATTGGTTTTTTGGAGCTCTTTTGCCATTTGAGTTAGTCTATTTTTTAAGGAGTTATTTTCTTCAGTATTTTTGGGGTCTCCTTTAGCAAGTCATTGACTTGTTTTTCATGATTTTCTTGCATTACTCTCATTTCTCTTCCTAATTTTTCCTCTACTTCTCTTACTTGCTTTTCCAAATCCTTTTTGAGCTCTTCCATGACCTGAGACCAATTTCATATTTTTCCTGGAGGCTTTTGATGTATGCTTTTTGACTTTGTTGACTTCTTCTGTTTTGATCTTCTTTGTCACCAAAAAAAGATTCTATAATCTGAGGCTGAGTCCTTTTTTGTTGCCTGCTCATGTTCCCAGACAACTACTTGACCCTTGAGCTTTTTGTCAGGATATGACTGCTTGTAGAGTAGAGAGTACTTTGTCCCAAGCTTGAGGGTCCAAGCGCTGCTGTTTTCAGAGCTACTTGTACTCCAGTCACCGCAAGCTAAGCCACGGCAGCGCTCCTCCTCCCCCAAGAACTGCCAACCAGGATCGTGACCCAGATCCAAGCAGAGCAAAGAAAGAGAACCCTGCCTCTGTACCAGCAAAGCAATCCCTGCATTCCTGCTCTGATCCACCACTTGATTCCTCCTACTGGGTGGGCCTGGAACTGGAAGTAGCCTCCATTGGAGCTCTGGAAGCATCCATAGGAGCTTTTTGCTGCCACCACCACCACAGCACCACCTCTGCCACACCTGGGGCTGGGGCCAGACCACACACTTCTCTTACCCAGATCCAGAAGTTTTCCCACTAACCTGCTCCATGGTCTTTGGCATTTGTGGGTTGAGAAGTCTAGTAACTGCCACAGCTCAGTGATTCATGGCCTTAAGGCCTGCTCCACCCAACTCTCAGTCTGATCTCTCCTGGTGCACCCCACGCTCTGCTCCCAGCATGGTGTGATAGACCCTTTCCAGTGACCATCCAGGCTGTCTTGGGCTGGAGACTTGTTTCCCTCTGTTATTTCATGGGTTCTGAATCTCTAGAATTTGTTCAGAGCCATTTTTTACAGGTGTTTGGAGGGATTTGGGGGAGAGCTAAAGCAAGTCCTGTTTTCCAGCTGCCATCTTGACTCCACCCCCTGGGGGTATTCTTTTTTTCCCCAGTGTTTACCCTAATCCCAGGTACACAATAAGCACTTAATAGATTGATTTAGAGCTGGAAGGTGCCTCCGAGGTTACTTGAGCATTCCAAATCCAGTGCTCTATGCAGAGGGTCACAAACTTAACTGAAGCTGAATATATGAAATGGGGAAAGACTCCTTTCTGTATTTAGAAGGTTTTTTCCTACCACCCTCTTCAGCTTGAAGGGGGAGAATTAAACCCAATATGTTTTCCACATGTAGAGACAAACCAAATTTATCATATCAACCAGTTGGCCCTGTTTAGGAGGGGGAAAACCTGGTACCAAAAAACCCCAGCTTGTTAAGGTTTGCTTGTTTTCTTCCATTATGTTTTGTTTTAAATTTACAAACCTTTGACAGATTCATTATTTTCACACTTGGCTGAGAATGGTAAACAGATCAACCACTACTCCCTAAATGCAGCAGGCCTTTGGAAGAGGCAGGCATTGGATCAAAAATGCCCTGTAGTTGAAATTCCTTATGCCAACAGTGATATCATGATATTGAAAAGCCTTATGTGAACCAAACTGTCTCAAAGAGCCCTCCAAATGTGATGGAAAAGTTGCCTCTAATCATCCTGCCTAGTTTAATCAGAATTAATCACTATATGGCATATGAGAGTATAATGCCAAGACCTTTATTTTCATTGAATTGAATAAGAAATAGAAAAAGAGACAGAGGGCAAAGGACCAGCCTTCAAAATGATGGCATAATAATCATGACAACAATAATAATAATAGCTAATGTTTATGGAGTACTTTAAAGATTTAATAGCTTTTTACATATATTACCTCATTGTACCATGATGATTCTTTTTTCCTTCACTCATTCATTTATAGTACTTCCTCTGTAGCATCCCTCTCAGCTTGCTCATGATCACATGCCAGATGCTTAAAGGGTGGAGTCTACTCTGGGTTCCAGGGTCCTGAGTTTTTCACTCTTCACATTATAGTTCGAGAGCCCCCATCAGTGCACTTCTTATTCACAGTCAGTTCTTAGCAAAGCATTTACTCTACTATTATAGAAAGTACAGCAGTTAGAAAACATTCTTTCCATAAACTTTGGATTTACTGCCCCACAAATACACCCAATATTGATGGGAATGGTGGGATCAAACTTAGATAGAGTTAGTGAGGCAAATAAGTAGTATTCATGTGTGGCAAAGGCAATTCAAAACTCATGTCTTCCTAACTCTCAGCCCAGCACTCTATCCAGTGTTCCACCTAGCTGCCTCTTAAGTACTATGTTCAGTTTGGGGCACCATATTTTAGGGAGAACTTAGGCAACTAGCCCAAAGATCATGCCATAGAGGAATCAGTTGAAGGAACCAGGCTGTGTGGTCTGAAGTACACAATGTTCAGGGAGTAAGCAATAGTTATCTTCAAGTAGCTGAAGGGCTATCATATTTTTTTGGAGGGGCAGGGCAGTTGGGGTTAAGTGACTTGCCTAAGGTCACACAACTAGTAAGTGTGTCAAATGTCTGAGTACAGATTTGAACTCAGGTCCTCCTGACTCCAGGGCCAGTGCTCTACTCACTGCACCACCTAGCTGCCCCATATTTTTAAAAATTTAAATTTATTTATTTAGTTTTAGTTTTCCACATGCTCTTTTGTAAGATTTCGAGTTCTAAAATTTCCCTTTCCTTTCTCTTCCCCTTCCCCAAGATGGCATGCAATATGATATAGGCTATACATGTACACTAACATTAAACATGTTTCCACATTAGTCATGTTGTAAAAGAAGAATCATAACAAAAGGGAAAAAACCATGAGAAAAAAAAAGAGAGAAAAAATAGTCTGCTTCAATCTTCATTCAGACTCCATAATTCTTTCTCTGGAGGTGGATGGTATTTTCCATCATGAGTCTTTTGGAATTGCCTTAGATCTTTGCATTGCTGAGAAGAGCTAAGTCTATCAAAGTAGGTCGTGGCACAACATCACCGTTACTGTCTACAATGCTCTCCTGATTCTGTTCACTTCACTCAGCATCAGTTCATGTGAGTCTTCTCAGGTTTTTCTGAAATCTGCTGAAGGGCTATTATATTTAAGAAGGATTAGGCTTGTTTTTCTTCCAGAGGCCAGAACCATGAGCAATGGTCAGCGACTGCAAATATGTAAGTCTAGGTTTAATATTATGAAAAACTTCATAACAGTGAGGGCTATCCCAAAGTGGGATTGACTGTGATCCTTTTCATTCAAGGTTTTAAAGCAGAAACAAGAAGACCATTTGGCAAGTGTGTTATAAAATGGATTCTTTTTTCAAGAATAAGCTGGGGGAAAATGAGCTGGACAAGGTGACCTCGTGAGATCTCTTTGTAATGTTAAAAAGGTTCAAGAGACGTGGTTTCTGGGTAATTTAATCATTTTATTAAAAAGGCCAGCAGGTTATTAATAAAAGAATGGCCATTTCAGTGTCTCTCTTAGACCAAAGACCCCTAATGGTGGTTGGGTCACAGTTATATGTCCTTCAAAGAGATGCTCCTGAAGGATGCTTAATTGCCTCTGATTGGTTAATCAAATGGAAGGTGGGCTATCTTGGGGTATGTGACTTAAGTCACTCAAATCTTGGTCAAAGAGACATCAATTTCCGTATCATCTGTCTTGATAATAGGGAGAATCAGCATTTTCCCAGGACCTGTCTGAGCAAGCACAACGAGCAGGAATACACGCATTAGCCCAAACTTAGAATTTCTTTTACTGTCTGATGAGATCTTGGCCTGGGTAAATCTTTAAGAGAGATTTCTCACACTGGTTGGTTTCTGGATGAAGAGGCAGAAAAAAGAAAAACCTTGGTCCTAATATAATAATTAGTTATTAAATATAAAGGAGAGAAATATTCATTTCTCATATCTTCTAATGCCCCAATAGCCACCATCACACTAACAATGCATCCACCTTGATGATGGCCTTTGCTGATCGCTAAATTCACCCCTGGAATCTCCATTTGAGGAAGTAATCACACCATCCAGGCTTATTCCAACCCTGGCTCAACTTTGCTACTGAAAGTGGGTCCTTCCCCTCCATTTTTTAAACTTCTTTCTCCTCTACATTCTCCCCATTTTTACTACCTCTTATCCATGTGTTTTCCTCTATTAGACTGTAAACTCCTTAAGAGCAGGGACAATCTTGACTTTTGCTGGTATTTATTTACCCAATGGCTAGCATAGTGCCTGGTATGATCCCAAGGCTGAAATGATCTTCCATGATTTAAAGGTTTCCAGGCCATGGTGGAAGTCCATGAACAACCAAAGGATCTGTGATCTCGGATGGGAAAACAATAACATCTTTCTTTTCACTAATGACTCAGGGGGCTATGACCCAAAAGAACATGGCTAAAATGAGACATATTTTGCATGATTTCACAGCTATAATTGACATCACATTTTTTGCCTTCACAATGGATTGGGGATGGGATGGGAGGAAGGGAGAGAATTCAGAACTCAAAATTTTAAAAAAGTATATTAAAATAAATATTTTTTTGTTAAAGAACCTTTGCTATATACATATAATGGCACCTTTGGCATTTTCTTGGTTGTTGAAATTTTCTACCCTCTATTACTGAGTTGTGAGGCACTCCTTTGTCCAAACTCTCAGAGAGATGTAGCTACATAGACACTAGCAACCTGTGAAGGGAGTTTCTCTGTTAAAATTTCCACTCCAAGGAATCAGAACCCTAAAGACATCTGACCAGAAGGAAGGATGCTTGTGGCCTCAGCAGGTACATGTAGCCCCCAGCTGAAAGCTATTGATAAAAAAAGAGTCAAGCATTCCAACTCCTGGTCTATCCTGCCTTAGTCTATCATTGCCTTAGGGCTCCTGCTATGCTGAGAGATTGATGAGGCATCACCAACATATATCAGAGATAGAACTTTTTCTCCATGTAAGGGAAAAGTCTTTTGAATTACCATCCCACAAGCTAGTCTGTGGGCATTGTTACTTACATAGCTGCCAGCACTTGGCCTCCAGGTCTATGTGACTGAACAAGGTCATATTTCTTATCTGGAAGCACCCAAGAGAAAAACCTAGAAGCTGTGTTTCTTCCAGACCCTGAGATTCAGTCACCAGTATCCATGTCCTTTAATAAATTTTGCTGGGATACATATGCTTTATATGTGACTTTTTTTAAAATTTAACATCTCTAGTGTACTGGCTGACATCACATAACAAACGATTTAGACTTTTGCTCCTAAATAGTGGGGAATGGACAATTGTATTATGAAGGCAGAATTTATGATTTCAAAGAGAATCATATATATGTCTGAACGGTTCAGAACCGCAGGATATAAGGAATTCCCTAAGTAGAAGGCAGAAGAATTAAAGCATTTATTCAAGCTCCAAAGTAGCAGAGCCATGAACCAGTGTCCCCATTTTGATATCCTGGTCAAAAGCTTCCAGGCCCAATAAGTCCACCTCACAAGAGTAACCAGGAGGCTACAGAAAAACATGAAGGCATTAAACCAAATCATATTCATGCTTCCTCCCCTCCGGTAAGAAGATTACCCACTGGCCTCAAGCCCTTGCTCAGCACTCCCTGTCCACACCCATCAGCCCTGTTACCAACAGCTCCTGCATCTTCAGCTCCTTTGGCTTGGGCTTTATCTTCAGCTTCAGCTATAGCTGTCTCCAGCTCCAACAAGTCTCAATCTCTAAGCTGTGTTCTCTCTCTTATAGTTTCTGATGTCATCAAGCGTCCTCTGAATGACCAGAACTTAGGCTCTGGTGATTGGTTCTTGAGTTAGCCCCTCCCCTTAGGGCCCTGGGAGGTTCACATCCACATAGGTTAGGTTAATACCTAATAGGGGTTAGCGCCTGGGGCTTAGCACTTAGTAAGACTCAAGATGGCATGGCTCTGGAGTTAGCACCTCCCCTTAGCCAGCCCCACCTTGGGCCCCAGCCCAGTCACCAATCCACACCCACATAGGTTCCACACCTAATAGGGGTTTGGGCCTAGGGCTTAGCACCTAGTAAGGCTCAATGAAATACACTGAATTACTCAAAGAAAACAAAGGCCATTTTGCTTACCAACACAACAATAGAGAGTGTCTACCTGCCTAGCTTCTGAAATAGGGCCCTGGGACTCAGAACCTCCATTTAGATAAATACTCTTACAGTCTCTCCTTTGTCTCTGTCATTCCCCATTTTTTACTATTGTAAGGGAGGAGGGGTAGCTATAAGAGGGATTAATTAGGGGAATTCCTGAAAAAATGGAATATTCAACCCAATTAAAGTGATGGGACACAAGGAACTTGTAGTGATTCACTGCTCGAAGAATTGACTGTTGACACTCTTTGTTGCTTTCTGTACACAAGGACTCATACTTTGCCTTCTGTGTTCTCCCGCTGGGCAGCTAACACTGGTCTCAAGAATTCTTGAACTCATGTTAGCACCACCAACACTACTAGAACTCTCCATTTCTAGTTGATGACTTGTGATCAGAGAAAAGAAATTAAAAGGTAGAGTAAGGCAGCCAAGGGCTCCAGTCCAGTCTTAGGGTCCAGTCTTAGGCTTAGCCATGCAGGCCAATGACCCTCATTGCCATGTGCTTCTGTTGCAAGCCACTATGATCATAGGAGAAGAGAGAGAAATCCTCTCCATACTCCTCACTTACCCCCACTTTACTGGAGGTCCGAGAGAGAAAACACAAGAGACAAGTCTCAAGGTAGGAAGGTCTAAAAATGAAGCACAGAACCATTTCTTTTCAGTTATTCTTAATGGCCACAGATAGGGGAGGTCACCAATCATCAGAAGGCATCCCCAGTCACTAATCAGGAGTTCCTTCTCTCAACTCTGCAAGAATTTCCTAATCAGCTCCATTATACTTACCTGGTACGTGTCATATCATTCTAGTAGAATAGAAGCTCCTTGAGGGCAGGATAATAATCCCAATCTTAACAATATCCACATATTCAAAAGGATGTGATCTCTGTGTATCTTCCCTGCAATGACGCCGATCACAAACCATCCATGACGACCCATATGTGAGCCCGTGAAACCAAGAAAGATAATAACATTCTTAATATTTGTCATCATAGTCATATCTCACATTCGTATGGAGCTTAGCATTTCCAAAATGCTTTATCTGCACTGCCACTATCGATCCTCAACAACCCTGGGGGGTAGGTACTATTATTAATCCCATTTTATAATTGAAGAAACTGAGGCAGACAAAGGTGGAAGGTTTGCTCACCAGTCCCCAGAGGGGAGAAGCAGATAGATTCATGGCAGGCAATGTCACAGCCTCAGGCCCTGCTTTAACTCCCAGAGCAAGTAGAGAGATACGGCAAAGGGCTGTGATTTTAATGGTGTGGGAACCTCCTCCGCCAAAAAGCTCAAAACCTGTTTGTGGCCTAGTAGAAAGTCTGAGAGAGTTGCCTGAGATGCACATAGAATGTGGGAGCCAGATGGGGCCTTAGAACAGGGGATGTCAGGGCTGGGAGGGGCCTCAGAATAGGGGATGTCAGGACTGAGAGGGGCCTTAGTCTTAAGTCTTGGCCTTAGAAGGCCACCTAGTCCAAAGCCCTCAGGTCTCCTGAGTCCCTGTCCCCAGGACAGGCAAACCTACTCATGAAAATGCAAACCCTTTTCACTCCCTGTGGGCTGTGATCCAGGTGAAAGCTCTCACTTAACAATTAGCTAGCGCTAATGTTATACAAGGCCGCTCAGAGGGACTGTGTAGGAGAACAGAATCTAGGTGGTGCCTGCGGGCTGCTCCTGAGGCAACCCAGCAGTCGTGCTTAGCCAGAAAGGACAACAGACAGGGCCTGTGCGTCACCCGGGGCTGACAGGCTGCCCGATGCTGCGGAATCTATTTCTTGAGCTGGTGGAAGCTCTCTGTTTTTGAATTTCTAATGTTCTTTTTACGCCCTCGGCCCCATAGAATGGGCCAGTGGAAAAGATCTTGCACCTGGTGTCAAGAAACCTAGATTACTGAATCATCTTCACATCTCTGTACCCTCCATAAATTTTTTTAGGGGGGTGCTAACACTTGTAGTTAGATCTAACACTTGTCCATTTTTAAATGCTACAGAAATAAGCCTTCACGGCGGCAGAGCTCCAGAGCAGGGAGGGACTTCAAAAGCCATTTAGTCTAACCTCTTACTTTACAGATTAAAAAAAACTGTATAAAACTATACATAAAATATATTTTTATTAAATTTTCTTTTTTTATTACCAACTTAGTCACAAAAAGCCATAAACATTTCTGCATACAGAAAAAAGGAGGATTGTATAAGAAAGAGCAAAATTCTGTTGCCATAGTTTTGAAAACAGCATTTATTCAAGTTAATGAGGTTGTAATGAGACAGCTGTATGTGTCCCCTTCTGAACTTTTTGTTTTGGGGGAATCCCACTCCTAGTCTATGTCCTGGGCCTCTTCTCAGAAGAATGTATGTGGCCCACATTCCTAACGGAAGGAAAGGCTTGATTTCAGTTAGACGTTAATGAAAATTAAGGTGTTATTTTTTTTTTTCTGCATTCAACATCAATGATTCCCCTGAAGTCTCTTCATAGGCCTGTTGCAGTACCAGGTCTGCAGATTAAGAACCCCTTCCTTACCTCTCACCTCTCCCTCTCAGAGTCCCTGTCTTCCTTGAAGACTCAGCTTGAATCCCACCTAATCCAGGACACCTTTCCCTAACAGCTAATGCCTTCCCCTTTCAAGTTGTTTTCTATCTACACTCTATATTTATTGATTCATTTCAATTGTGTCCAACTCAGTTGGGGTTTTCTCAACAAAAATACCGGAGCGGTTTGTCATTTCCTTCTCCAGCTCATTTTACAGATGAGGAAACTGAGGCAAACAGGGTGAAGTGACTCACTCAGGGTCACATGGCTGGTAAGTGTCTGAGGGTGGATTTGAACTCAGCAAGATGTCCTGACTCCAGTTCCAGTGCTCTGTGCACTATGGTGCTACCTAGCTGTACATATATATATATGCATATATATATATATATATCATATCTATCTGATTATTTACATATTGTCTTTCCCATTAGAACAGGGCTGTCCAACCTTAGGTTATCTTAGGGCTGCATTAAAATAAAATAATTACTCAAGGGCCACATCCAGAATGAAAAATACAGTACACTAATAGAAAGTGAGGGGACGTACGTCATTAATACAACAGGCGAAGTCGCCAAGCACAACAGCAAACACAAAACAACAAAGCGACAACACAACAGTATAAAGGAAGGTGCATACTGACTAGTCTGCATCGTACAGACAGAACGCATCCCACAGATGGATTAAAAATTCTGTGAGATATGTTCCATCCGTAATACTGCTTAAAAACACCAAGGAAAATTAACATTGAGATTATTCATTAGTGATGGAATTAAAACATCTAATACCCATTCCATGCAAATTATTATTTTATTTTTTTGCTCATGAAAATTAAAACCTAGAGGCAGGCCTCATAAAACCGCACCAAGGGCCTCACGTGGCCCACAGGTCATATTTTGGACAGCCCTGCACTAGAACACAAAGCATGTACAACCAAAAGTTCTTTTCTTCATCACATGGCTAGTGGACCTGAAACAGTTTCTTTAGTACTTTGAAACATTCTGAAGTGCAGATCTAAGCCCTTCATTATGTCTACATAGTCCCCTTGGCCTCTGCTGTCTGCCTGGTTTCAACCTCTCCCAGCCTTGATTGAAGACACCTCCCTCAGCCTCCTCTCCCCTCTGAATGGAGGGCCGAACATCAAACTCCTCCCAATGCCTTCCTTTATAGGGGGAAGAAGCTGAACTCTGAGATCAGTCCGCCTTACCTCTGCCGCGCTGTCTGGTTTCAACTTCAAGGAAGAAGATGCTCCACTGCCTCCCCACTGGGTATCCCCTGGTGTCTCGATATCCCCTTTCCCCATTATCTACCCTTTTAGGTTTTAAATTCCTTGAGGGCACTGACTGTCTTTTCGTTAATCATTTCCCTAGGGCTCAGTGCTTGGCATATAGTTTGTTTTGGGTACAACTCATGACTCCATCTGGAGTTTTCTTGGCAGAGATACTGGAGTGATTTGCCATTTCCTTCTCCAGCTCTTTTTACAGATGAGGAAACTGAGGCAAACAGTTAAGTGACTTGCCCAGGATGACCCAGCTAGTAAGAGTCTGAGGCCTGATTTGAGCTCTTCTTGAATCCAGGCCTGGTGCTCTCTCTATCCACTTTGCCACCTACCTGCCAGCTCTTTTTACTGATGAGGAAACTGAAGCAAACAGGGTTAAGTGGCTTGCCCAGGGTCATACAGTTAATAAGTGTTTGAGACTGGATTTGAACTTGGATCATTCTGACTTCAGAGCCGCTAGACCACCTAGCTGCCTCACACATAGTAGGAACTTAATAAAATGTCGATTGGACCAGAATGAGGCATCTATGTGTTCCTAGGACTCAGCCCTCACTGACCAACCCCCACCTCTAGCCCCATACACAAGATAATGTGCTCTGATAGAAAGAGCATCAGATTAGCATTGGGACCTGAGTTTGAATCCTGCCTCTCTCCTACTTACTTTGGAGAAGTCCCTTTTCCTGTGCGAACCCGTTTTTTCATCAGTAAAAGGAGGACGACAGACTAAATGCTCTGAGGGCCCACTTAGCTCTGACTCTACAGTCTAATGTTCTCTAATATTCACTAGTTCTCACAGTCAATGTTCTGTGTGCTAAAATCCCTTTCAGCTCTGACATTCTACATTCAAAGGTCTATTCTCGCTGTTCACATTATGTTCTAAAACTACTCTCAGCTCTGATATGCCATGGATGCTAAGTGAGTAATTAGTGGTGATAGTAACCAGGTCAGGGATGACAGGTGTATGCTGATGCTGGTGCTTCCCTCATTAATTACAATAATGTAGTGAGTGGAGGGGGAGGCGGGATGTTAACGTAGAGTCTGGTCAACTTCTCCCTTCATTTTACAGGTTGGAAGACTCAAAGCCCTGAAGGGGAGTGCCTCACCTGAGGCCACACAGCAAATTAAAAGCAAAGCTCAGACTTGAATCCCAGGTTTCCTGACTCCTGGTCCAGCTCTTTTGCACTAGACCAAGTGTCTTTTCTCTTTTTGTTGTTGTCATGTCTGCCTCTTCATGACCCCACTTGGGGTTCTCTCGGCAAAGATGCTGGAGACATTTGCCATCTCTTTCCCCAGCTCATTTTACAGATGAGGAAACTGAGGCAAAAAGTTAAGTGATTCGTAAATGTCTGAAGCCAGATTTGAACTCAGGAAAATGAGTTTTCCTGACTCCAGACCTGGATCCTATGCACTATGGTGCCACCTAGCTGCCTTTGTCCTCTATACTTTTATCAAAGTCATTTAGATCAATTCAGCAAATGGCTATGAACAGCCCACTCTGTGCCAGTCACTGGGAATACAGAGACATAACTGGAACAAATCCCTGCCCTCAGGGAGTTTACGCCATACTAGTGTGCAAAGAAGAAAATACTAAATAATTTGGTAGGGAAGGGGTGAAGATTGACAACTGAGGAGATCAGGAAGGACCTTATATAGAAAATAGGGATTCCTCAAGAGGCAGAGGGAAGGAGAAAGGGCATTCCAGGCATAGGGAATGCAAAGGTTTGGTGACAGGAGATGAAGCTCTAAGGACAAGGAACATCTGGAAGCCTTTTGACTAGAAGAGAGAATGCATCAGGAGGAATATTGTCTAGATAGAAAGTAAAGTCAGAAACTAAATGGGAGATAGATTGGGAAGGGCTTTCACTGGCAAACACAGTACAGTTATCCCTTCCTAATCAAGACTTTCTCCATCGTAGTTTTGATATATCGCAGGTCTGCTTAAGAAATTAAATGGGGATTTTGGGAGAGTTTTGTAGAAGCTGCAGATGATACGTGAAGGCCAGTAGAGGACACAGAGACCGTGACCAAATACTTAACGAAATTTTACAATTAAGTGCTGTAAATACTCCATTCAAGAAAAAGAAAAAAAATCAGACTTCTCTGGTGTGAAAGGAGAGCCAAAAATTTTACATGGATTTTCTAGATTGTGGGGGCACCATGCCCCTAACTCCCTCAGTGTGGAAGGGATAACTGTAGTCTGTATTTTACTCTAGGGACAATAGAGAGCCACAGACACAATCAGCTATCTGCTCTAGGAATATTAATTTGGCGGCCATGTAGAAGAAGTATCGGAGAGGAGAGACTGAAGACAGGGAGACCAATTAGGAAGTTATAGTAAGAGTCTAGTTGAGAGAGGATGGGGGCCTGAACTAGGGTGATAACCATGTGAGTTAAGTGAGGGAGATGGCTAGAAGAGATATTGTAGAAAATGAGCTGGGTCAATCGTGAGTCCTGGACACCCTCTGCGGGGATTTTGTGAGGCTCTGATGAGATAATATATGTAAAGTGCTCCATCAATGTCTGTTATTACTGGTGTAGCCAGGGTGATTAGAGGAAGACTTGATTTGCTGGTGTGGACTTTGACATGTGCCCGGTCTCTTGTGGAAAGAGGCTTTGCTGGGATGACAAATCAGTTCCTGATTGGTCCTTATTGGGGATGGGGGTGTTGGGTCAAAGATGATTGGGAACTGAGGGTGAGGAGGGCAGACTCTATGATCAATATGGCAATGGTTCCCTCCAATATCTTTGTAGCAGTCTAGCTGAGGACTTTTCCCTAGCACTTTATGGGTTTTCTTCAAAAGCCGGCGGGGGGGTGGGGAGGGGGAGGGTGGAGAAGGAATTTCTCTTCCATTCCTCCACAACAAAACCCTTATGAAGCAACAACACAGACTTGCCTGAGAAATTTATGGCAACTCAATCTATGCTTATGTAGTCAAGCATGAGACAGGACCTCAAGTCCTTAGTTGCTTTCTTCTGCCGGTTTCCATCCCCGAGTATGGGTCAGTGACCAGAGATACTAAGAAATGGCTGTTTCCTTCCATTTTAGCAATGGAAAGACATGCCCTGGCTGTCACTTAACACTTGTTTGCCTCAGTTTCTTTAACTGTAAAATGGGGATAATAATAGCATCTACCTCACAGGGTGGTTGTAAGGATCAAATGAGATATTTGTAAAAGGCTTTACGCAGTGGCTGGTGCACAGCAGGCACTTAAAAAATGTTTGTTCCTTCTCCCTTTTCTCCCCTTGCTGAGAGTAGGGACTGGGTGCCACTAATTTTTATACACGCCACTGTCTAACACATAGGAAGCACCTAATAATATCAATTGACTCAAACTTTCTCACCTAATCAATGCGTCTATATTTACAGAAATGGGAAAATCAGAATTTCTAGAAGCCCAGAATTCAGAGCAACCTCAGAGGCCAAATAATTAGGCTGGCTGAGAATCCCCCGAAAAGTGCTCATACAGCCCTTGCTTGAAGACATCCAGGGAAGGAAGATGAACTACAGGCACACCTCATGTCATTGTACTTCCCAGATTTTGCATTTTTACAAATTGAACGTTTGTGGCAACCCCGCACGAACAAGTCTACGGGAGCCATTTTTCCAACAGCATATGCTCACGTCACGTGCATCACAGGTTGGTAATCCTCCCAACATTTCAGACTTCGTCGTTATTATTATATGATCTGGGATGCTCAATGTTACTGTTGTACTCATTTGGGGATGCCACCAACCACACTCGCATATATCACTGATCAATAAATGCTGTGTGTGTGTGTTCTGACTGCTCTACCCTGTCCTCCCAGCCTTTCTGTCTTCTCCCTCCCCTTGGGCCCTGCTATTGCCTGAGACACAACAATATTGAAATTAGGCCAATTAATAATCCTACAATGGCCTCTAAGTGTTCAAATGAAACAGTCGATTGATGCAGCAAACTTGATTGTTCTTTTATTGTAAGAAATTGCCACAGACACCCCAGCCTTTAGCAACCACCACCCTGATCAGCCAGCAGCCAGAAGCACCAAGGCAAGACCCTCCACCAGCAAAAAGATTACAACTCACTGAAGGCTCAGGTGATAGCCTTTTTTAGCAATGAATTATTTTTAATTAAGATATATACATTGTTTTTTAGTTTTTTTTTTAGATACAATACTTTTGCACACTTAATACAGTATAGTGCAGGGGTGAGGAACCTGACACATGTGGTCCTTGGGTGAGGCCTGTTGTCTTACAGAACACATCCTTTTATTAAGGGGATTTGTTCTGTGAAGTTTGGATTCGGTCAAAGGGCTACACTTGAGGACCTAAAGGGCCCAGGATCTCCACCCCTGGGATAGTATTATCATAACTTTTATATGCACTAGGAAAGCAAAAAAATTCCTTGTGATTTGCTTTATCACGATATTTATTTTATTTCATTGGTCTGGAACTGAGCCTGCAATATCTCCAAGATATGCCTGTACCTCCCTCAGCATCCTACTCCACATTGGATTAGCTCTCATTGTTAGGAAGCTTTTCCTTATGTCAAGCCTACATCTGTCTCACTGCAACTTCCACCCATCATTCCCAGTTGGGGCCTCTGAGGCCAAGCAAAAAAGGCTCATTTCCCTTCAGTACCTTCCTCGATGGATGAAAGATAAACCACTTCATCTTTGGCCCTGGAAGGACTGAAAAGTTGCCTTGCAGCCCATCCCTCTGCTCAGTCACAGAGTAGGTGTGCTTGCTTGGCCCTGTCTTGGAGAGCTCAGCTTTGACAGCCTACATGTTGCTTTATTTAATTTGTTCTAAATTGGTGCTTGTGCCGGTTCTCTTTGTGATTGCTCTTAAATTGGGCCAAGATGTAGAGTTCGGTCGCAGATGGCGCAGGAGATGCATTCAGGAGCTCTTTAATCAGCATCACGGGATCATAGATTTGGGATAAAGAGACCATCTAGTTCAACTCACTCATTTTACGAAAGAGAAAATTGAGTGCCAGACAGGCAAGGACTTGGCCAGGCTCGTACAATAGTAGGTGGTGCCACATTTTACTAAGGACATCGATAAGATGGAGCATAGCCAGAGTGAGCAAGAAGTATATACGATAAAGCATCTAAAGTTCATGGATATAAGTCTGACACTAAGGACCATTGCTGGGCACTGTACCCACTCCCTTCTATACTAAGGGGTCCTTCTGCTCTGGAGTAGGTTCTTTCTTAGATGAGGCTGCCTTCTAATGAGAGGAGGAATAGGCTATCTTTTCTGATATTTTGGGGTCATTAATACCCCATACTGGCACACCAGGGACATATTTTTTAAAATTTAGAATATGGCTTATATCTAGGTCCCCAAAGTAGAGAATAAAAAAAAGTATTCATAGCTCAATATGAATCAGGCATGGGACAGTTATTTATTTCCTACAAAGGAAAGAAATGCCAAAAGACAAAAAATCACCAGGCTTCATTGACAGAACAATTTAAGACAATATTTAGTAACCTAGCTGGTCCAGTCTCTCAGGAGACCGATGCCTCAAAGTCATCAGACCTTAAAACAGTTTTCAGGACTGCTGTTTAAATATTTTAAATCTCACCTAGTTTCTGCACTGTATCCCTCAAAGTCCACATCTTCTAGCAAGTCTGGCTAATGTTTGGGCCCATTCTCTTGCTCATGAGCATTTTCTCCAAGAACACTGGAGTAGTTTCTAGGGACTGTTCTCCATACTATCAATCTACTCCTACCCAAAGGACCTCTGAATTCACAAGGTTACCGCCAAGGCTAGACATAGCCATCTTGGGAGAGAGTCATTCACAAGATTAGGAAAAGAGATACCCAAACCCAGGGTCAGCCTTGCCTAGACAGGTCTTACATTTTATTGCAGTATGCTAACAGCCACATGGTGGCCAAGATGGGAGACAGAGCAAAGGGCTCCACTCTCACCCTATGTGCTAGAAATTGTCTTGACATGAGCCATAGCCAAAAGGGAAAAGAGCAATGCGGGGAGGTCATTCACCTTTAAATATCTATTGAGTCATTGGCTCTCTCTCTCACAGACCAATGAGGGGACTGCCTCATCATTTCAAAGTACAGGTCCCTCAATACCAAGTCGCACATAACTAGAAGAAGCCAATGGGTCATTATCTCAAAGCACCAATTCGTCACAGGGCTTAGTCATGCACATGTAATTGGCCAGAAGCAGGCAAAGAATCTGCACATGCTCTATACATCTCTGATTACATAAGATTTTGGTTAAAGAAGTGGGGGTGTTCAGATCTGAGCAAAGAAAACTTCAGAGGAGCGTGATAGCTGCCTTGCACAACCTTAAAGCTGTTATCATTATCATATGCTTTATACACATTAAATTGCTATGTCGTTGTTCAGTTGAGTCTGACTCTTCATGACCCCATTTGGGGTTTTCTTGACAAAGATACTGGAGTGGTTTGTCATTTCCTTTTCCAGATCATTTGACCGATGAAGAAACTGAGGCAAACAGGGTTGAGTGACTCGTCCAAGGTCATACAGCTAGTGAGTGTCTGAGACCAAATTTGAACTCGGGTCTCCTTGACGCCAGGTCCAGTGCACTATGCACTGTGCCACCTAGCTGCCATGGTGCTCAATTGCTATATTAATGTCAATTATTGTTCTGGTAATGAGTCAAATTCTATGTCCCTGGGGGTAAACCTAAGTGGAGGTTTCAGTCAAAGAGATAATTATTGAGAAATTTCAAAGATTGAAGTAGGTCCTTGGTGGCTCAAGACCATGAATCTAAGCCACTAGTGACAAACAAAATACAAAAAAGCTTAGACCAGAGACATCTACAAGTCCCTTCTGGCTCCAAGATGATAAGATTCCTGGATAAGGCTATTTTGGATTTAAACTATCAAATCTCTGAATTTTTTTTATTTGTTTGAAATTCACCTTTGTAAACCACCAGCTGCCTCTCTGATTCAACAACTAAAAATAGCAAGTAGAAGGATTCTCTGGGGCTGGGGTAAGCAGCCCTTAAAGAAGGCCAGAAGCATTTTAAAATTATAAATGCAGTTTAGATGACCAAGACATGCATTATGGGGACATAGGGCAGGAACCTCATTAGACGCTGACTTAGAGGGAGACGAAAATTGTCCAGAGAATCTGTTGACCTTTCCTTCCACTGCCCAAAGGGCAGGCTCCCCCAGCAAGAGTCCAATCTTACAAATTATCACGTCTCTACATGCCTAGGGCTCAGAGGAAATAAGTCAAAGTCGTTCTAAAATAACTCTACTAAACTCTGCCTCCCCTTAAAAAACCAAAACAAAACAAAAATAACCACTGGGATTTTTGTGGGAGTTAGTGGGCAAGTTTCTATTTCTATATAATCCATATTTATGTCTTGTATTAAGGTTTACACAAGTTATCTCATCTGATCCAACCTCATTGGGCCTTAGTTTTCTCATCTGTAAAATAAAGATGTCTTCCAAGGTCTCTTCCAGCTATGACTCTGTGGGTGATTTTAGGCAAGGCACACCATGCCTATTTCCTCAAATGTAGCAAGAGGGTCTAGATGACCTCTAATGTACCTTTTAGCTTTAGATCTAGGAGAATATGGGTCTCATGATAACCCTCTAAGGTATGTATTACAGGTATTACTATTCCTCTACTTTTCTATGTCCATATTGTCCCTCCCTTCCCCCCAATAGAAGGTCAGCTTCTTGAGGGCAGGCCTAGTACATTTTTCTCTTGGTATACCCAGCAGCTAGCACAGTGCCTGACCCAGAGTAGGTGATTAATAAATGCCTGTTGAATGAACGAATTTCTGTTGTAAAGACCAAAAAAACACCAAGGGTGAGGGTGGTTAAAGGATTTTTCCATAGTCATGCAACTGTCAGAGATGGAAGTAAAGCGAGGTAACTCCTGACCCTAGGTCCAGTACTCTTTCCAGTACGCCATGAAACAGTGGTATGTCAGACCGTATTTGCCGCGATAAGGGCCATGAAGTTGCCAGCTCCTCAAAAGATAGGAGCAAGCAGTTTGGGGAAGTATAATCATAAATGTTCAGTAACCAAAAGAAGAACTCAGAGAAATGCAAATTCCTTATTTTGTTCTTGCTGCCTATGCCAAGGAGAATGTCCTTTGGTTTAGACAGAATGGAAATGGCCAATGAGTAGTTGGTACCCAGGATAAGTAAGGAGAGAGTAAGAAAGTTCTTTTGACGATTCGACTCACCTGGCTCAAACGTGCAATGGTGGTTACCTGGGACCAGCCTGCCTGAAGGTCTGGTATGTTTCATTTCACCTCCCCCACAGGGTTCTCTGGAGCCTTTAAGAAGATGGTGTCAGGGGAGGGTCTAGGCCCTCTACCATGGGCTCCACCAATGGTGCTATCCTAATTATAAGAAGCCCTCTGTATCCCATTTCCACTTAACCACTTAACAGAAGAGTTAGTTTTTACAAAGGAAGATTTGCTTCAAAAGTATGATTACCAATATGTAAATATACTCCTCCAACACATGGGGCATAACTCCCACCCCTATCCTCTGCACTACCTCATAATCTGGGGAGATGAAGGATATTAGGTTTCCAGCTTATCTCAGTTCCTATACAACGGAGTCCTAAATTCCAAGTTCAAAACCTGCTTTGACCTTAAGCCCCAAGTACCCTGGTTTCTCCTGGGTTGGTTAGCTATATATCCATCCTAGAATCTTGTCTTCAAAGTCGCCACAGCTCAAACTCCCAGGTCTAATGTGAATCCCATTATCTGCACTTGTAAAATAAACCAAAACAGAAACCTCAGGTCCACTTCTCAGGGCCACCCAGAGCCTAAAGGGGGAGAGGGAAAGAAGGAAGTCCTTCCCCTAACCCAGTCAGATACTGGTGGCTGTGCTATGGAGGATGTTGAATCCTTACCCCTTCTGGAGCACTGAGCAGGGAAGAGAGAGTGAGACTGTCTCATTATGGAAGTTTTAAAAAAGCAGCCTATTCTGGCTCTGTAGTCAATTGAAAAAGTTTCCTCCCCTCACATGATAGGAGAATCTTCTCCCAGAAGCAGGGCGCCTCCTCGTTAGGTGATCTGGGCATGGGCAAATGCCCTTCTTACAGGTAAAATACATTCTTGGGTAACTGAAGAACTGGGTGAATATGATTTCTGAGGCATTGCCAATGATCTTTGAAAGACACCAAAGATTGAGAGAAGGGCAAATGCTGTATTATGATTTTTCCCAGGGAAGAGGATTGGATCTGAAATCATAGATCAATGAGCTTCACAGAGATACCTGAGAAAGTTCTAGAACATATTATTAAGGAAATGATTGGTAAACCGCTACAAAGAAAAGCAAGAATCAGCACGGCTTCATCAAGAACAGGACGTACCATATTTCCTTTTTAACATGATTACTAGACTGGTAGATCAGGGAAATGCTGTGAATACAGTTTGTCATGCTTTCAGCAAAGCATTTGGCAAGGTCTCTCATGCTATTCCTGTGGATAAGATGAGATGTGGGTTAGATGGTAGTACAAGTAGGTGAATTCAAAACTGATCAAATATCTGGATCCAACAAATAGTTATTGGTTTAATATCAACTTATGGTCAATTTCAATACATAGCAGGGGCAGCTAGGTGGCACCGTACTGCACGGAGCGCTGGGCCTGGAGTCAGGAAGACTCATCTTTCCGAGTTCAAATCTGGTCTGAGACACTTACTAGCTGAGTGACTCTGGGCAAGTCACTTCAGCCTGTTTGCCTATGTCCCCATTTATAAAGTATGAGAAGGACCTGGCAAACTACTCTAGTATCTTTGCCAAGAAAACTCCAAATGAGCTAACAAAGAGTCGGATGCTACTAGAATACAACAACAAAAAACATGGCCTACTTATCAAATTTGCAAATAACATAAACCTAAGAGCGATAGTGAGCACACTAGATGACAGAATCAAGATCCAACAGGCTAAAACATTGGGTAGGATCTAATAAGACGAAATTAAATATGGATAAACGTAATCTTACACTCAGGTTAAAAAATGGATGTCATTAGTGCAAAGCGGGGGAGGGAGCCATGGCCAAATGGTAGCTTGTCTGAAAAAGATCCGGTAGTCTTAGCAGACCACAAGCTCAATTTGAGTTAACACCATGACACAGTGTGATATGGCAGCCGTGGAACCTGCTATGATCTTAAGCCACTTCGCCAGAGGCACAGGGTTCAGAAAGAAGGATGCGATAGTCTTGCTGTGTTCAATCCTGGTCCAACTACACCTGAAATGTTCTTTTCAATCCTGAGTTCTGTAGTTTAGCGAAGGCATTGGCAAGCTGGAGATGACAAGCGGAAGGTAACCAGGGCAGAGAAAGGCCGTGAGTACACAGTACAGCCGTTAGTTCATCCTTCTTTCTTAGAGAGGATCAATGGCATGGAGGGGCCATGTCTTGACCTACGTGTGAACAGAGGCAGAGCTGCACAAAGTCATCAGCCTCACTCTCTCCTCCAGAGTCATAGGAGTCCAGTGGCAAGTCAAAGGTCAGGATGACAGATGGCATTTAAGGATCAGTTGAAGAAACTAGGAATAAATTGGGAGGAGAAAAGAGTGAATGTCGTGTGGATCACATGCCAGCTCTCTTCTAGGATTTGGAAAGCTGTCACATGAAAAAAGAATTAGCCTTGTCCTATTTGGCTCCACAGTGCAGAAAAATAGATGAAAATTTCAAAAATACAAATATAGCCTTCCTATCAGTAAAAATTCCTAAGAACTGTTGCTCAGTCATTCAGTCATGTCATCCGTGGGATTTTTTTTGGGCAAAGATACTGGAACGGTTTGCCGTTTCCTTCTCTAGCTCATTTTTTACAGATGAGGAACTGAGGCAAACAAGATTAAATCACGTGCCCAGCCGGATTTGAACTCAGACCTTTCTGACTCTATTCGCTGCACTACCTAGCTTCTTTCTAAGGCCTGGAGCCATCCCGCAGTAGAACGGGTGACCTGAGGAGCTAGTGGCTTTCCCCTTCAGGGAAAAGTAGGCTGAGTCTTTGGGGATGTTGTAGAAGAGATTCCTATTCAGGGAATAGACTAGATAAGCTCTGGGGCACCTCCTGATTCCGAGAATCTGTAAAATTAAAATAACTCTGCAGAGCCCCCTTCCACCCTTTCCATTGGCAAGGACCCAGAAAAACACTCAAGATCAATGCTGGCAGGCCTATGAAGAAGTCACTATTATGCTGCTGGAGGGGGTCTGAATTGGCATCATCTTTTTGCAAAGGAATCTAGTAATATTCAAAGAAGTTTCAAGTTTCTTCATATCCTTTGACCTAGTGATTCCCCTGTGGGGACTATATCCAGAGGATTGCTGGAAGGAGAAGCCTGAGACCTCATTGTGCAAAAACAGTCAGAGAAGCATTATTTGTAACAGCAAAACCCAAAAAACTGCAAACAGCCCGAATTTCCAGTGAAGAGGGAACAGCTGGACAAATTGTGGTATGTGAGCATAATGGATTATTATTGTCTGTAACAAGTGATAAATATGACGATAAAGCAGTTTTGGATGACTTGTAGAAGCAATGTAGAGGGGAGAAAGGAAAATCAGAACAATCATATAAATGCCCATTCTAATTAAGGAAGCAATAATGATGTCGATGATGATAAGGAGGATAAGGATGGGGATGGGGATGAAGATGATGATGGTCCTGTAAGCTCTGGGAATTCTTGCTCCAATTCTCACTCTTGCAGATGAGTTGGGTCCCCCAGGAGAAGACTAGGATACATTCCCTGCCCCACCAAGGTTCTAGGAGTATTCTGAAAGGTATGGGGTTCTTCCTTTAATGTAATTCCTTGAGTCCTCATTCTGGTGTATTCTCTCCAATATCAGTCACTAGTGATTGTTGCAACAGTTTCACTTAACCTCATAACATTAATTACCTTCTTAAAAGGGATCTGCCTTAAGAAGCTGACTTTTGTCCTGCCACTGGACTTCGATGACTCTAGAGGAGAGAGCGAACCTGATGACTTCATGCAGCCCTGCCCGCTTAAATCCAATTCACGAACAAGTTAAGACACTACCGGTGAAGTCATCTGTCCTCTTCAAAAACCAAGGACAAATAACAGCTGAGAAGATACTACAAGAACAAAAGTACAAACATTTCCCTCCAAAACTGGAATGTGTCTAGACCATCTTGGTCCCTGGGGACAATGGGTTAAAACTTAACGTGGTTTCTGCCATCCTACCATCTGAATTGGCACACCTGATCGACCCAGTTGCTCTCTTATTTGTAGGGCATGGCATCTTAGATTTGGGGGTTGGGGACAGCTAGGTGGTGCGGTGATAGAGTGTTGGGCCTGGAGTCAGGAAGACCTGAATTCAAATCCAGCCTTAGATATGTACTAGCTGTGTGACCCTGGGCATGTCACCCAACCATGTTTTCCTCAGTTTCCTCATTTGTAAAATGAGCTAGAGAAGGAAATGGCAAACCACTCCAGTATCTCTTTCAAGAAAACACCATACAGGATAATAAAGAATTGGGCACAATTGAAAAATGACTAAACATTCCACCCCATTCTGTGCCTTTGCCCTAGATTTGGCATGGATTCTAGTTCCAGACTTCGAGCGCCTCACCATGCCAATCTTTGGGCGACAACAAGGTCCTAGCTTTCTCCAATACTCCTTCCCCTAAATTCCAGAAGGAACAAGCCTAAAGAATCAAACAACGAAGCCCTGCTTTCACAGGCCACGTTTTTGGGCCTGAGTTGGCAGGCAGGAGCAATGACCTCTCTCCATCCAGAGGCTTAAAGTACATCTCTGTCACCTGAACAAAGCCAGACGGAAAAGAAAGCTGGCCTGGGCCGGCTGGTGCTCTGGAACTCATTCTTAGCTCTGGTTCAGCACCCCATTAAAAAGCCTGTCTTTTCACTACCATCTGGGTAGCAAGCCACAAACAGAACACCTGAGAATTCTCTGAAATGGGGAGCAGGGCCCTCTAATTACACACCATCACGCCTTTTCAGAAGCAAGCTCCCTAGCATCTCCCACATGGACTCACGGCAGGCACAAGGTGGGACACCACTAGGCAGGCCCCCAATATACGTAATAACAGCCACAAAATCTGAGAAAAATACCTGCTAGATGCTGGGGATACAAAAGTAAAAACTGCCCTTACCCCCAGGAAGCTTATATTCTAATGGGTGAGATAACATAGATAGATACATAGATAGATAGATAGATAGATAGATAGATAGATAGATAGATAGATAGACAGACAGACAGACAGACAGACAGACAGACAGACAGACAGACAGACAGATAGATAGATAGACAGAAGTATAAAGATAGAGAAGTAGACATAGATGTAGATGTAGACATAGTCATAGACATAGGCATAGGCGTAGATATAGACGGAGACATAGACATAGGTACAGGTATAGGTATAGGTATAGGTATAGGTGTAGGTGTAGGTGTAGGTGTAGGTATAGCTGTAGGTATAGGTATAGGTATAGGTATAGGTATAGGTATAGGTATAGGTATAGGTATAGGTATAGGTATAGGTATAGGTATAAGTGTAGGTATAGGTGTAGGTATAGGTGTAGGTGTAGCTGTAGCTGTAGGTATAGGTATAGGTATAGGTATAGGTATAGGTATAGGTATAGGTATAGGTATAGGTATAGGTATAGGTATAGGTATAGGTATAGGTATAGGTATAAGTGTAGGTATAGGTGTAGGTATAGGTGTAGGTGTAGGTATAGGTATAGGTATAGGTGTAGGTGTAGGTATAGGTATAGGTGTAGCTGTAGCTGTAGGTATAGGTATAGGTATAGGTATAGGTATAGGTATAGGTATAGGTATAGGTATAGGTATAGGTATAGGTATAGGTATAGGTATAAGTGTAGGTATAGGTGTAGGTATAGGTATAGGTATAGGTATAGCTGTAGATTTCCAGGCAGCTAGGCGGCCCAGTAGAAAGAGTGCCACTTACTAGCTGGGTCACCTGGGCAAGTCACTTTACCTTGCTTGCTTCCGTTTCCTCATCTGTAAAATGAGCTGGAGAAGGAAATGGTAAACCACTCCAGTATCTGTGCCAAGAAAACCCCAAATGGGGTCACAAGAGTAGGACACAACTGAAAATTGACCGAACGACCACAACATAGATGTAGATATGGAAATACCAAAGCAGACACAAGGTACTCTGGGACAGGAAAGTGCCAGAGCCTGATGGGTTTGGGGGGAGGGGAGGGACCAACAAGGGCTGAACTGAGTCTTGAATGAAACCAGATACTCCAAGAAGTGAAGGTACATTCCAGGCTTTGAGGGAAGTCACTTTAAAATTCCAGAGATGGGAAATGGAGAATTATGTGTGAGGAACCACAAGTAGGCTGGGGTGGTCAGTCCATAGCCGAGGTAGAGGGGATTAATGTGTGTCCAGACTAGAAAGGTCAGAAGGGGTCGGGCTGTAGGGATAATGCCAAACAGAGGAGTTGATTTTTGATCCTAATGGTGATAGGGAGCCCCTGGAGTTTATTGAGCAGAGAAAGGACATGGCCAGGCCTGCATTTTAGGATATCACTTTGGTGCTCATGTGGGGGATAGACTGGAGAGGGAAGAGACTTGAGGCAATAAATCAATCAGGAGGCTATTGCAACTGTCTGGGCAAGAGGGGCCTGGGCTTGAGGCCTTCCTCTGACCCATCTACTGTCTGTGAGATCCTGGACTAATCGCTTTGGACACAGGGATCCTGGATCCTGGACAAATCTTTCAGGGCTCTCTCTAGGCAGCTCTCTAAGACCATAGATTTCAGAAAAGGCACAGTTCTGCTTGATAGCTAGAGTCTCTCCACAGGTTCAGTCAAAAATCAAAATAACTACTGTTTTTTAAAAATTAAACCCCTTAAATGATGATTCCTTCAGTTTTTCCATGGACCTGTGATTCCTTCAGTATGCAAGGACGTTGATAAGAGTGGAACTTACCCTGGCCTCCTCATTCTGACTCACAGACTCACCCAGGGTCTCAGTACGGGAAAGGAGGTCAGAGTTCCGCCTATCCGTGAGCCAGACCCCTCTAGACGATGTCCCTCCTCCCCTACACTATTGCTCTAGGCTCCTCATGGGCCCCTCTGCATCTGGTCTCTCTCTCTTCCAAGCTCTGCTCCCTACAGCTGCCAACACAATGTTCCTAAAGCACGGGCCTGCCCACGCTACTCCCCATCTCAAGAAGCTTGGGACTTCTCATTGCTTCAAGGATCAAATACAAATTCATCTCTTTAATGGCTCGTTGAATGGTGGGCTGGATTTGGAGTCAGAAAGACCCGCATTCAAATCCAGCCTCAGACACTTATAAGCTGCGTGAATCTGGGCAAACCACTTCACTTCTCTTTGCCTCAGTCCTCTCACCTGTAAAATGGTGATAATAATACCACTGACCTCCCAAAGTTATTGTGAGGATCAAGTGAGATAACATCTATAAAGTGCTTTGAAAAGTGCCTGGCATCCAGTAGCCACTATATAAATGGTTGCAATGATGATGATGATGATGATGATGATGATGATGATGATAACAAGCAGGTAGAGGAGAAGGAGGATATTCAAAGTCCCTCAAGAGCTGACTCCAGCCCACCTCTCTAGATTTATTACTCATCACTCTCTTTAGTGATTTGCAAAGTGCCTGGCATACAACAGGTGCTACATAAATGCTTGCAATGATGAAGATAATGAGGAGGAGGAGGAGGTTGTTCAAAGTCCCTCAAGAACTGGCTCCAGCCCATCTCTCCAGATTCATTACCCATTGCTCTCCTTTGTGTTTTGCAAAGTGCCTGGCATACAACAGGTGCTACATAAATGCTTGCAATGATAAAGATAATGAGCAAGAGGAGGAGAAGAAGGAGGATATTCAAAGTCCCTCAAGAGCTGGCTCCAGCCCACCTCTCCAGATTTATTACCCTTCACTCTCCTGCTCTAACTGAGAGGACACCAACTTGAGGTACCTCCCATCTCCACACCTTTCCATGGTCTATCTCCCCAATCCTGGAATGCTTAGCCTGAGCCTCCTTTAAAACTCAACTTGAGGGGCAGCAAGGTGACATAGTGGATAGAACACTGGCCTTGGAGTCAGGAGGACCTGAGTTCAAATCTGGCCCCAGATACTTACTAGCAGTGTGACCCTGGGCAAGTCACTTAACCTCAATTGCCTCCGAAAAGAACACAAGCTCTGCCTCCTACATGAAGTCTTTCTTTCTTCCAGCTGCTAATGATACCACCCCCCATCTCAAAACACTTTATATATACTTTGTATCTATACTTTATATATACGTTGTATCTATACTTTATATATACTTTGTATCTACACATTATATATACTTTGTATCTATACTTTATATATACTTTGTGTCTATACTTTATATATACTTTGTATCTACTCATTGGTGGGTGTGTGTGTGTGTGTGTGTGTGTGTGTGAGTATGTTGCTTTCCCCCATAGAGTATAATCTCCCTGAGAGCAAGAATTATTTCATTTTTGTCTTCGAAACCCCAGAGCTTAGCACAGGGTCTGTTACATAATAGAGGCTGAATACATGCCTTATTATTGATTGAATGTTCATATATTCCCATCAATCTTCTACAAGGGGTACCCCCAATTTGCTAGCAACCTTCCTCTTAACCTTGAACTTAAAAAAATTATAACTGCATTTCAATATAATTGGTTTTCTTTGTAACCCTATGTGTTTTACTTTATGCATTTAAAAACACTTTTTTTTTTCTGAGAGTGGGTACTGTGTTTTACCAGTCTGCCAAAAATGTCCGTGACACCAAAGGAAAAATTAAGACTCTCTTGATTGTGGGGATGCCAAGTGGGCACATAGTCTGTCCATTGGCTCTCCCATGCTCTTGCCAGATGGCTGGCCTGCTTCCTTCCCTAGTTATGCATATCTCTGATGAGATCCTCTATACCATTTGTCCTACACAATTGCTAATACACTACAGCCTACTCACACCCACTGTGTGCCTTTCTATCGCCCTTTGAGTGACATTCTAAGAAGACAAGTAGGTAGATCCAATCTCTGCCTGCACTCAAGACCGTCTCAAGTCCTGAATCATCCAACTGACTATGGAACATAAAAGCATCGCTTGATTTGCTAACGGGTTTCTTACTGACAGTAGTCAAAACAAGAATGAGTTTTGCTTCTTGCTAACTCGAGAAGCACAGTGTTCGTGATTCAGTTCCAGAGATAGAGATCGCCTACTACCTATGGTTAACTCTCACTTAAATTCCTCCTAGCCCAGTGATCCAGTTGGTGGAATGATCTGGTTCCAGTCTTTGGCTTTTCTTCTTATGCCTACTGCTGCCCGCATTGTCGCCATTGATTCCTCAGAGGCAGCTCCAAGAGAAGTTGTTAAGAGTAAGGGGAAGAAATAGAAACTAACTCTGGTGCCAACTTTCTGCCTACTACGTCATATTGCCTCCCTTTTAGACATTAATGCACAAAGCTGACCAAGTTGAACAGCTGAACAATATATTGGAAAAAAATTATTTGTTAAGTGTTTACTTCATGTCAAGCATTGTACTGGGGTTACAAATACAAAAGGAAAGACAATTCCTGCTCTCAAAGACCTTACGGTCTAACAAGAAAAGATTATGTGTGTGTGTGTGTGTGTGTGTGTGTGTGTGTATACATATATATGTATGTATATTGTACTTCATTCTCAAAGAGGACCATGACATCAAGAAGGTGATGCCATGACTTGCAAATGAATTGGATTTGAGTGAGAGAGGGCTGTGCAAGGTCACCAGACTCACTTTCTCCTCCAGAGCCATCTGGGTCCAGTAGCCAGATATAGATCAGGACAACTGGAGATGATATATAAATATGTATATGTATATGTGTATATATTTATGTATGTATGTGTATACATATGTGTATGTGTATGTGTATATGTATATGTGTGTGTGTGTATTTGGTAAAGGGAGCCAAAAGACAGTCAACATGTCCATTACATAAATGATAGCGTTAATTAGAATATTTTCCCCAGAGCTAGAGGAGAGACTGCAAAGATGAGTAAAAGTGTGGTGAATCTGAATTGGGCTAGCTATGGAAACTCTCACTAATTAGAGTCTTCTATTACTTAGAAAGGTCATAATAAAGATAGCCAAATAATCAGGAGCATTTGAAATCAGAAGGAGAGTGGAGCAGTTGGTACAAAGTTTTCAGGAAAGTGAGAGCTTGTGCAACTCTCAATTTCATGCATCGTCAAGAAACTCTAAGAAGTGGCATGTGACACGTCCAGCTCATTAGAATAAGACCACAGCTGCTCGTTATTCTTTTCATAGATGGCAGGGAGCAAGTAGTTGGATACCTAGGGTAGACAACAGGGACATTCCCCTCCCTTGCCCCTTGATTGATGAGGAGGCGGTACCAAATCCTTAGGTTTAACCTAATAGAACTTAAATCGGAATCCTGGTTACTAGCCGTGTGACCTTGGACAAAACATTTAACTATCTCAGCCATCGATTTCCTTATCTGCAAAACGAATGGGCTGGATTAGAATCTAATCTGATCGTTAGATACTTCCTCCAGAGGTTCCTCCAGATTTGTTTCTAATGTACCAAGATTCTGTGGGTCACGATCTCCCCGAGCAGGAGTTTTCTCCTCTATAGGGTGAGGAGGTTGGATCAGATAGCCTCTAAAGCGCCCCGACCCTAAATATATGACGCTATAATCTGCACCTGTGCTCTGGATGGATGGAGGAAGTTCCCACATCAGAAATAGCTTTCAATCTCATCCGCCAGAGAGAGCAAAATTGTGTTCTCTGCGAGAAGCCCTCCTTTATTCCGAGCTACCCCGAGGAAAATTGGCCAGTGGTCATGAAGGGTGGGAATGAATGACCTTGGTGAAACCAACAAGGAAAAACCCATCATAGGCTGTGATGAATTCTCCCTGGGAAGCCCAGCTCTGGAAGTCATGGGGAGGCTCCAGGGGAAACTTGCTCTTTGCTGCCATCTGGTGGTCAGGCTGGCAGAATTGCCCAAATCCCTAGATGGGGGTTCTTTAACCTTTTTAGTGGGTGGTGGACACTGCCCCCCTCAGTTAGGCTTTTTGGTAAAGCCTATGGAACCCTTCTCAGAATCATGTTTTTAAATGTATCAAATAAAATTAATAGGATTACAAAGGAAACAAATTATATTGAAATGCAGTTTATATATACACACATTTTATATGTACACATGTATACATATGCATATACATATATGCGCATACTGTATTGTATACGCACAGGTATACACACATATGTGCATGCACACACATGTATACATACACATATATGTACTATATACATACATTCTAACACACGAATTCTCAGGACCCCTGTACCTAAAATAAGAGATGAGGGAGCTGGCCCTACTCCCTATTATAAATCCAACAGAGAGCATTTGTTAAGCACCTATTGTGTCTGAGGATATTAGTACAACACATGAATCAATCCCTGCTTGCAGGGAGTTTACAGTCTAAGAGAAGACAAGTACACATATAAATATAAGCGGAATAGATATAAAGACAATAAATGCAAAATCTTTTTGGAGAGGGATGCGAGTTGGTGAGGAGATCAGGAAAGGCTTTATGTAGAACATGTTACCTGATCCATGTCCTGAAGAGAGGAATTCTGTGAGTTGGAAGAGAGGAGGGCTTGCATTCCAGGCACGGGGACAGTTAGTGTTAAGGAAAAGATGAAAAATGGAGCGCTGTGCCTATGGAAAAGAAGGAAAACTAATTTGGGGGAAGGAGGGCAAGGAATAATGAGATTAGAAAGGTAGATTGGGGCCAGATTGGGAAGAGTTTTAAAAGTCCATCAGAGGGGTCTTACCAGGGGTGTGCTGGTAAATGTTTAGCAACTAACTCTGGGGGAAAAAAAGTATGTGCAAAACACTTTTAAGTTTAAACTGCATGATTAATGTTTTCTGTTGTTGTTTGTCTTTCATTCTTGAAGAGGACCATGACAGGGGAGGGGGGGGGTGATGCCATGACTTGCAAGTGAATTGGATTTAAGCGAGAGAGAGCTGTGCAAAGTCGCCTGCCTCACTTTCTCCTCCTGAGCCATCTGGGTCCAGTGGCCAGATGTAGATCGGGATGACTGGAGATGGCCCCCTAACATTTTCTAGACAATCAACAAAACAATAAGTCAGGCCCTGATTTGTGTAAATACTCACATTGAAAATTTAATGATTAGTTCTTGTGAGCCAGTTTGAGCTGGCTCCAGCACACACCTGGCACACTTACCCCACTGTTGCTTTTCAGCATAGCACAGACAAAGCCTGCTGTCTGTCCTGCTTCTGGACAGCACCTTTGATATCTCTTTTTTCCCCCTTAAACACACAGACACAGATGGACCAATGAAACAGAATAGAAGGTTAGACCAGACATTCTTTAAGTATACTTCCAGCCTTTTATCAATAGATATTGACACTGGAGGCCATCTAGTCTGACCCCTTTATTTTACATATTGAGGAAACTGAGGCTTAGAGAGGGAGGCATATTGACTTTCCCAAGGTCACAAAGATGGTAAGAACAGGATTCCAACTCCAGATCTCTTGATTCCAAGTTCTGGGCTCTTTCCATTATGGAGAGAAAGCAGCTCTGCTGGTCATCGAGATCACAAACCAATCAACAAACATTTATTAAGAATTCACTACGTGCCACATGCTTTGCTAAGATCTGGGCACACAGAGACAAAAAAAAAATCAAACAATCTCTGCAAGAAAGATCAGAGCACCTGGGGCGCACAATCAAGGTCAACTACCTGTTGGAGTTGTCCCCTACATCCACGGCAGTACTTCTTGGAGAAGAAACTGACTACCAGCAGAAACTGAGCCCAAGTCATGACCTGGTTTTTCAGAAGACATGGATCTTGAGGAAATGTTTGGATACTGTAGAGCAGAGGTGAAATGCCAAATGCCTATTCGGTAGTTCTGCAAACTGCAGCAAGTATTAATCTGCCAGGAGAGTATAACAATAGTTGTAGGTTACTGTCTTTCTGTCAATGCATTCTTCTGACAGCCTTTTGTGTTCAACATTTCTTTGGTGTGTAGGAAATAAATAGCTGTCCTGTACCTGACTTGGATTCTATATTGAGTATCTTTCCGCTCTCTCTTTGCTGGTTACTTTGACTCCAACATAGTGATATCATTTTGGTCCTCTTCAAGAACAAAGGACAACTCTCTCTCTCTCTCTCTCTCACACACACACACACACACACACACACACACACACACTTTTAGGAGGTACCAGACATGTGCTAAACCTAAGCTTTAAGTAATTTCCCCCCAGGTTTCTCGGTATAGGAAGGGGAGAGGGATATAAGATGCCAAAAAGTCTGAAAAAGAGTTTGACATTTCTTTTTGATGTCTTTTGGTGTCCAAGGTCTTCTAGGATGATGGTCAGTTCATGCCCACTTACATCCAGAGCAGAAGTGTCCATTAACGTAGTTTATAACTTCACTTTGCATCAGCTGCCCTGCTTGGTTTCAACTCCATGGAAAAAGATGCTGGGTACTCCCAGTGTCCAGTCCCTCCTCCCCCTTGCTTTCCTACCTTCTTTTGTGTGTTTAGATTATAAGCTCCTTGAGGGCAGGGACTATCTTTCTTTTTATTAAGTGTATCCCCTGTTCAGCATAGTTCCTGGCAGGTTGTAGATGCTTAATACATGTTGATTGGATTGGATGGGATGGGATAGAATCACCCCAGCCCCTTAGATCTGTCAACGATTGCTGACAAAAATAGGGACAATATAGTCTCTGACTTCAAGGTGCTTACAATTTACAGAGAGAAGAAAATGAGTTAACTAGTTTGCACATTTTAATTTATCTTAAATAAAGCCTCAAACTAAAAAACAAAAAGGTGGGAAACAAATCATGTGTCCACACGGGGCACCTCCTGGTAGAAAAGGTAAAAAATGAGGACGGGGACAGGGCTAAAGACAAATCTTTTTTAATACTTTGCAATTTGGCCAGTTTTTCTGGTCCTGTTAATAAATATTTAATCACACACCACAACCCACTAACCATGGCTTATGCCATTACTTTCCAAATGTCAAAATATAAATGAACCAAAGGCTGGAGTCCTGCCCATTAAATCTTTAAGAGGCACAGCTCCTTATTTTGTAAAGCCATTCAAATGTCACCCTGAGACAAACTGTTCTATTACCTAGAATAGTCAGTCCCCAGCAGGTTCCACCTGGGCACACTGGCAGCCCTTACCTGCTGCATTTCATGCCAACAGAGATGGGAAGTCAGGATCCCCCCGGGTCAGAATGCCAAGATAATCTACAGTACTCCTTGCCTAATTTTCTTCATCCTGTGTTTTTATGGACTACGTAACAACCTCCGCCATATCCTTTACAGCCCTAACACAGTGCAGAGCTTCGCAGCTAGGGGTGCAAGGGGCCTTTAATCCAACATGCAATCAGAATTCCTACAGTAGCTACCTCAAGGGAACATAGATTTATGGAACTGCTGAAATTGTGTTTTCTTGAACAAATTTGCTCTGAAACTCTGAGATTAGAGTTATCATTAAGATTTTTTTCCTTGTTTCATCGATTCAGCTATATAAAAACTAGAATGTTTCCAGCTTTTCAGTAAAAATAAAATTCTTTACACTTAAATAGAATTGAAAATCAGAAACAGTCAATTAATCAACAAACATTTATTAAGCACCTACTGTGTGTCCCAATGGAATGAGCATCTGGTCTGAATCTCAGAGGGAGGCAGCTAGGTGGCACAGTGTATAGAGCTGAGAGCCTGGAGGCAGGAAGACTCATCTTCCTGAATTCAAATCCGGCCTCAGATACTTACTAGCTGTGTGACCCTGGTTTCCTCATCTGTATAATGGAGATCATAATAACTCATTTTCCTCCTCCTCCCACTTTTCTGCCTCCTTTTGTGTGTTGTCTCTTCCCTAAGATTGTAAGATCATTGAAGGCAATGATATGTTGATATCATTGTATCGATAGCACTTAGCACAGTGCCAGGCACATCATTATAGAAGCTTAATAAATGTTTATTAGAATGTCAGAGCTGAGAGGGGCCTTAGAACAAAGAATATTAGACCTGAAAAGAATCTCAGAACATAGAATATCAGAGCTGAGAGAGAGCTTTGAACATAGAATATATTCTGTTAGAACTTTGGAAAGGACCCGATCTACTCCAACCTTCTCATTTTAGAGGTGAGGAAATCAGAGAGGGCCCACTTCAAAATGAAAGCAAACATTCTGGAAAGTAAGATGCACTAAAATGAAGAGTTTTGATGATTCATCCTTAAAATGGATGCCTTCCAGGTTGGAATTACCCAGGCAAAGAGAAGATAATTCTTGCAATTACCTGAAACAGTAGTAAAGTATTAACTTTTGCATTGCCAAAAAAATAAAATTCCCCAGTAAGGCAGATATACATTCCTCCAAATATTTCTTCACACTCAAGCATGATCCTTAAGAAATCTCAAAAGCTACCACTGCCTTTGCCCATTAAGAAGATTTATGGATGGACAATAGTAATAAAATAAGTATAATATATTATATAAAAACAATATCTTACATATGTTCAATTTCTTTCTACTTTTTCAATCACTTTCCCACACTTATTATCTTATTTGGTTCCCACAAAATCTTATGTTTCTTCTGGCATCATCCCCTGACATGTAAGGTGAATCTCTCAACAGATGGGTCCACAACAGCTAAAGCCATAGCTCATGAGCCCCCACTAATGTATTTAGTCAGCCAGAGGACAAGAGTTAAATTAAAAGCAAAGGCATTTTATGAAAAGCCATAATAAGAAAAGTAGCAAAAAAAATTCCCCCATAAACCTGAGGAAAATTCTCCCTAAAGTAGATACAGTATCAGTAGTAAGAGAGGAAACATTTAAGAAACCCATAGGGAGAGGAATACATGTATAGAACATATAAAGCCAGGATATATACATGGAAGGATGCGTATATGTCTGTTGGGAACTCAAATGACCAGGACACATGAAGGGCCAGCTCACACCTCTGACGCTGAGGGGTTGCTGATATCTTCTAACGATTTCAACCTGCTGTCACAAGCAGCTAGAGTTTCCACTAACTTTAGGTTCTATCAGATGACATTGTTGGCTATCTGGCTTCTCCTCAGGGAAGAACAGGTATCACCAAAATTGCTTAACTTAAAGCCTATAGGCTTTTTCCAACACTTTGAGAAAAAAGGCAGAAATCCTTGCCCAGAAAACACCTAAAAGCTTCTCCTGTCTTGTTGTTTCAGATTCTTGACAACAGAGGCCTTCTCCCCTAAGATTCTCCTTTAAAGGCACCAAGCCCTTTAGAACAGAGAACAAGAACAACATCTTTCCAGTTCTCCAACACCCTTAGACTTATTCTTTTGTTTAGACTTGTTCCCAGATCCACTGGCTTCTTTCCATTTCTCAGAGATCACACCCTTGTTTATGGTGATCATTGTATATATCATCCAGTTTTCAATCCCCAAAGCCAAGACTATAAGACAGTTAGTGGTTATTTGCCCATTAACCACCAAACAGCTCAGGGGTGCAGAGTTCTGAAGTTTTCGAACTCAAAGTCTTTTCATCTAGATCATATCCATGAATAGTTGAAGAAAAAAACCTAGAGAAGATGCCAAGCCCAAGAGATACTGTCATTATCTCTTCTCCCTACTCAGCATCATTCCCAACTCTTTAAGGTAAAGATGTGTCTGGTCCATGAGTAAGGCAAGTTTTTTCATCAACATTTTACAGATAAAGAAACTGAGGCAACAGGTTAATTAACTTGTCAAAGATTATGCACTGAATTGAATAAGGGAATGAAGCATCTCTTCATGTCATATAAAAATTGGTTGAAGAAGCTAAGGGTATTTAACCTAAAGAAGAAAAAACCAGTCATGATTTAGATATAAAGACAGATACTATAAGAGAGCAAGGAATTTGGGAGAGCAAGGAATAGTTTACCTGTCAGATTTATGGAGAAGGGAAGAATTTATGACCAAACAAAAGATAGAAAGAGTTACAAAACACAAAATGGATTATTGTGATTATGTTAAATTGAAAATTTTTTGTACAAACAAAGCCAATGCAACCTAGATTAAGAGGGAAGCAGAAAATTGGGAAAGAATTTTTAAAACCAGTGTCTCTGATAAAGGCTTCAGCTCGAAAGTATACAGGGAATTGAGCCAAATTTATAGCAATACGAGTCCTTCCACAACTGATAAACAGTCAAAGGATATGAACAGGCAGTTTTCAAAGGAAGAAATTAAAGATATTTATAGTCATATGAAAAAGTGCTCTAAATCACTATTGATTAGAGAAATGCAAATCAAAACAACTCTTAGGTACCACATCTCTCCTGTTAGATTGGCTAACATGACAAAACAGAAAAAAATGTAAATGCTGGAGAAGATGTGGGAAAATTGGAGTACTATTGCATTGTTGGAGTTCTGAACTGATTCAACCATTCTGGAGAACAATTTGGAGCTATGCCCAAAGGGCTATAAAAATGTGCATACCCTTTGACTCAGCAATATCGCTTCTAGGGCTGATTTCCAAAGAGATCATACAAGTGAGAAAATGTACAAAAATATTTCTAGCAGCTCTTTTTGTGGTGGCAAAGAATTGGAAATCAACGGGATGACTATCAATTGGGGAATAGCTAAACAAGTTGTGATACATGAATGTAAGGGAATACTATTGTGCTATAAGAAATGATGAGCAGATGGACTTCACAATAACCTGAAAAGACTTACATGATCTGATGCGGAGTGAGGGGAGCAAAACAAGGAGAATATTATACACAATTACAGACACACAGTATCTGTGATTACGAACTTTGATAGACTTGGCTCTTCTCAGCAATGCAAGGTTCAAAGACAGCTCCAAAAGACTCATGATGGAAAAAGCTATCTACATCCAGAGAAAAAATTACAGAGTCTGAATGCAGATTGAAGCAAACTATTCGCTCTCCTTTTTTCCCTTCTTTCTTGGTTTTGTTTCTTCTTTCTCATGGTTCATTCCATTGGTTATAATTCTTCTTTACAACTTGACTATTATGTAAATAAGTTTAAAGAGAAGGTATATGTAGAACTTCTATTGGATTACATGCTATCTTGGGGGGAAGAGGGGAGGAGAGGGATGGGGAGAAAATTTGGAACTTTTGGAAAATTTGTAAACTAAAAATTAAAAATTAAAAAAAGAAAATGGGGAGAAGATAGAATGTGATCTGTTAGGAAATATTTTTAAAAAGCCTAACTTTTTAAAAGTTATACTTTCCTATGTAAAAACAGACACTTTAATTAAGAACTACTCTATTGCATCACAAATTAAACTTTTACATCATTTTTTCTTCATGGAAAAAAGGAACAAAAGACCAGGAGTGGGGGAATTGGGAGTGGTAGCTCTCTTCAAGGATATGAAAGGCTATCAATTAGAAGAGAATGAGACTTGTTATTCTTGGCCCCAAAAGGCAGAAGTAGAGACAATGGGTGGAGATTATAAAGGGATAGATTTAGACTCAAAGAAGGTTTAGAACTGCCTCACAAAGATGGCGGCTGGGAAGCAGTGACTGGCATGAGCTTCCCACCAAGTCCCTCCAAAAACCTATAAAAATGGCTCTGAACCAATTCTAGAGCTGCAGAACCCACAAAGTGGCAGAGGGAAGCAGGGCCCCAGCCTAGGACAGCCTGGATGGTCTCTGGGTAAGGTCTGTCCCACACGGACCTCCCAGCCCCCAGCAGAGGGGAGCGGAGCTGAGCCCAGCGCGCACGGCGCGAACAGACCAGACGCGGACCTACCAGACCAGGAGATGAGAGGAAAGTGCCCTGGCATCCTGAAATACTGAGCTGTGACATGTACCAGACCTCTCAACCCACAAAAAGCGAAGACATCAGAGAAGGTTAGTGGGAAAAGCTGCGTGACTGAGTTTGCGGTTCCGG
>CM053622.1:17823195-17852963 GCA_028646595.1 Phalanger gymnotis | reverse complement strand
CCTTCCCCAAGAACCCCCAACCAGGACTGGACTTAGATCTTCAGCAGGCTCTTCACTCCTGCTCTGATCAGCCACTTAATTCCTCGCACCAGGTAGGCCTGGGACCAGAAGCAACTGCAGCTGTAGTTCTGTAGCTGTCCCACCTCTGCTGCCCCCAGGGGCTGTGGCTGAACCACAGACTCTATCCCAGTCCCCAGCAGCTTCTCCCACTAACCTACTCTGTTGAACTTGGTGTTAGTGGATTGAGAAGTCTGGTAACTGCCGCACTGATTCAGGGCACTAGGGCACGCTCCTCCCGGCTCCCGGTCTGGTCGGTCCATGTTGCCCACACTGGGCTCTGCTCCACTCAGCTCCGCTCCCCTCTGCTCCCAGCTCCATGCAGGATAGACCTTACCCAGAGACCATCCAGGCTGTCCTGGGCTAGAGCCCTGCTTCCCTATGCTATTTTGTGGGTTCTGCAGTTCTAGAATTGGTTCAGAGCCATTTTTTATAGGTTTTTGGAGGGACTTGGCGGTGAGCTCATGCTAGTCCCTGCTTTCCAGCCACCATCTTCTAGATGTATTTTTTTTTAAAGAGGCCATTCTTTGCCTCAATCACTGAAAGGCTACTGCCTCAATCAAACGGAGACCTGTGAAAGACCTTAGCTTGAAAAGGCCAATGTCTCCCATGGCACCCTGGCCCATCTCCAATTGTCCTGATCCAAATCTGGTCACTGGAGCCAGATGGCTCTGGAGGAGATAGTGAGGCTGGTGATTTTGCACAGCACTCCCTCACTTAAATCCAGTTCACTTGCATGCGATGGCTTCACCTCCTTGACGTCATGGTCCTCTTCAAGAACAAAGGAAAAACAGCAACCCTTCTGACCACTCTTGTCTCTTTTGCTGAATCCTCATTCAGATCATGCCCTCTAACAGTAGATGTTCCTCAGGGCTCCGTCCTCTTATCTTCTCTTCTCCCTCTATAGTACCCCACTTGGTGATCTCATCCACTTCCATGGATTTCATGACCATCTCTGTTCTGATGATTCTCAAATCTACCTATACGGCCCAATTTTTTCTGCTGACCTCCCATCTCCCATCTCTAACTGCCTTTCAGACCTCAAACTGTCCAGTAGACATCATGACTCAATATGGCCAAATTGGAACTCACTGTCTTTCCCCCTAAACCCTCCCTCCCCCACTCCCCCTTCCCTATAGAGAGCAACACCATCCTTCCAGTCCCTCAGGCTCAGAGTCTAGGTGTCATTCCAGATTCCTCACTATCTCTCATCCCTCACATCCAATCTATTGCCAAGGCCAGTCAATTTCACCTTTGCAACATCTCTTGCGTATGTCCCCTCCTCTCTTCTGACACTACCACCACTCTGGTGCCTGGATTATTACAATAGCCCCCGGTGGGGGGGGGGGTCCTTCCTGTCTCAAGTTCTCTCCCCACTCGGGTTCATCCTCTGAGTCAATCATTAAAGTGATTTTCCTGTAATGCAGGTGCCTCCTGTCTCCTTAATAAACTCCAATGGCTTCCTATTGCCTCCAGGATTAAATAGAAAATTATCTCTTTGGCACTCGAAGCCCTTCACAAGTTAACCCTCTAGCCTTTCCAGTTTTCTTACAACTTACTCCCTGGCATGCACTCTTTGATCCAGTGATACTGGCTTCTTGGCTGTTCTATTAACAAGACACTCCATATTCAACTCCAGGTATTCTCTCTGACTCTCTCATGCCTGGAATGCTCTCTCTCCTTTGCTCTGACTACTGGCCTCCCTGGCTTCCTTCAAGTTCCAACTACTTTCTATAGAAAGCCTTCTTCAACCCCTCTCAATTCTAGTGCCTTCCTTATGTTAATTGTTTGCTATTTATCCTGTGCATAGCTTGCTTTGTATGTGTTTGTTTGCATGTCATCTCCCCCATTAGACTGTAAGCTCCTTGAGGGCAAGGACTCTTTCACCTCTTCATATCCTCAGTGTTTAGCAGAGTTTAGCACATAGTAAGTGCTTAATGTTTATTAATTTATTTTACAGATGAGGAAACTAAGGCAGTCAGATATTAAGTGACTTCACTAGTAAGTGTCTGAGAGTAGATTTGAACTCAAGTCTTCCTGACTCTAGGTCTAATGTCATATTCATTGTGCTACCTACCTTCCTGTTGTTGCAGCACCAGGCTAGCTCAGATCACAGAGGTTCTCAACAGGTTGCCTAGAATGTGGATGGAATTTTGACCACAGTAGCTCTGAAAGGCAATCTATCAAGTGATCTATGGGGTTTCCATCTGAGTTAGTGGAGGAAAGCTACCAAGGAAGAAATCAGAGATCATTAGAATAAGAGGACAGACTAGGACAGTGAGGAAGGTAGGGAGACGGACAGACAGAGAGAGAAAGATAAAGAGAGAGAGAGAAGAGAGACAGGCAGACAGAGAGACAGAAGAGAGAGAGGGAGAAAAATAGAGTGGGGGGAGGGGAGAGAGAGAGACAGAGAGAGAAAGGGAGAGACAGACACAGAGAAAGAAGAGACAGAGAGGAGAGACAGAAGAGAAAGACAGAGAAGTAAATTAAGAGCATGCCTCTGCTACTTTCCTTTGTATGACTGTGCCTGTGTGACCTTAGGCAAGGTGGGTGTTGTGGCAAGAGTGGAGGACTTGGAATCAGGAAGACTTGAGTCCAAATCCAGCCTTCCTAGCTGTGTGACCTGGGCAAGTCCCTAAACTCTCAGCTTTAGTTTTTTCATCTGTAAAATGGAGATAATTAAGAACCTACACCAAGTCCCTCTCCATTCCATCCCATCTTCCACACAGCCTCCAAAGTGATTTTCCTAAATTATAAATCTGAACACATCCTCCCCCCACCACACACACACATGCACATACGCACATACACATACACATATACACACTTACACACAGGCTCACGCATGCACGTGCACACACATAAAATCTCCAATGGTTCCCTTTTACCTCCAAGGTCAAATTTTGGCATTTTGAAAATCTGTTCCCTTCCTATCTTTTTCAGTCTTATACTTTCCTTCCTTCCACGAGCTCTCCAGTCCAACCACACTGATCCTTCATCTACCATCTTCGTGCCTTTGCCCTGGCTGTGCCCAAGCCTGGAATGTTCTCCCTCCCCGATTTCCTTTAGAACTCAGCTCAGACTCCATTTTGCACAGGAGACATTTCCTGGTCACTTCAGCTACTAGTACTTCTCCCTCTAAGGTTACTTGTCATCCACTATATATGTATCTTATATGTGGATATTTTTATAATGCTTACCCCATTAGAGTGTGAGCTTGTGAGGACAAGAATTGTTTTTGTTTTTTGTTTTGTTTTTTTGTAACCCCAGAACTTAGCAGAGTGCCTGGATCATAGAAAGCCCTTAATAAATATCCATTGAATGGTTGATTGATTTAAATATCATAGTATGAAGTGATCTGCAAACTTTAAAATGTTATGTAAATATTAGCCATTATTTTTTTAGCTTCTTATGTTTCTTCATCTGTCAAATGAAGGGTTCAGATTAGAATCTCAGAGGTCCTTCCAAGTTCTGACTCAGATCTCCTTTCTGTCTAACAAAAGGATGAGGATTCTTTTTATGACATGAATGAATGAACCTGATTAAGTGCCTGTTATGTGGCATGTAACTATAAAGGTGAGATGGTCCCCGCCCTCAAGCAGCTTACATTCTAATAAGGGAGATAATATAGACAGTGAATGGTGGCCAGGGAAGAGAGTTCTGCTCTATAGATTTACAGGGACACCCTTTCTAATAGAAAGAGTGTAAATAAGATGATATTTGTAAAGCATATAGCACAGTGCCCAGCATATAGTAGATGCTTAGTAAATGCTTGTTCTATTCCATTCCAAATTATTTGATTTGATATGATAGAGCAGAGGACAGTTGAACAAATGAATATTGGTAGACTAGAAAGTTGCATGCAATAGCAAAAATAAAATGACTCTGCTGCCCCCAGGGAAAAAAAAACATTTTTTGGCCTTTAAAACCCTTCACCATCAGGCTTAATTTCCAGCTTAGCTATATATTATCCCTCCTGAGTGTATTCCAGCTAAACCACTCAACTTCATGTTCCCTGTACAAGATCCTTGTAGTTCTGCCTGCTGACCTTTGGACAGTCAGGTAGTACAATGGGCCAAGTGCTGGGACAGGATGATCAAATCATGGAAGCCAAGAAACTGAGCCAGTTTCCTTCATTTACATATGAGGAAACTGAGGACCAGAGAGGCAAAACCCAGAATCACATAGAAAGCAGGTGTCTAAAACAGAACTGGAGCTCAGATCTTCCTGTGTGACCTTGGACAAGTCACTTCACTTGTGTCAGCCTCAGTTTCCTTATCTGTAAAGCGAGGATAAGAATAGCACCTACCTCACAGGGCTACTGTGAGCACTTGCTGAGATAATACATGTAAAGTGCTTAGCAAATCTTAAAGCATTAATGGAAAGACTAGCTACCCCTATTATATTACCCTTATTATTTGCTCAGGGCATAGCTAAGCAGCGAGAAGAATAACTCCTGTCTTTATATAGGTCTGTTTCTTCTATAAAGTCAAACTCCTAAGGAAGGAATCACATGTTTATTAAGTGTCTACTATGTGCAAGGCACTGTGCTAAGCCCATTACAAATATTTCATTTGCTCCTCACCCCAACCCTGTGAGGTAGGTGATGTTTTCCTCATTTTACAGTTGAGGAAACTGAGAGAGAAGTTAAGTGACTTGCTCAGGGTCACACAACTAGTAAGTGTCTAAGGCTTCATTTAAACTCAGTTCTTCCTGACTGCAGGCTCAGTGCTCTATTCACTGCATCACCTGGGTTAGAAACAGAATCAAAGTTACAATAAGGATTGAGAAGTAGAAGCTCTTGTCTATGTTTGTTGTGGTTGTTGTTGTTGCCAAGGAAGGCTCACTGGGTCGGTAGGTGGGTGACTGGGGTGGTGGGGCATATATCTAGAAATGTCTGTGAAACAAAAACCAAAGGTATCAATGGGACTTCTTTTTTTAAAGGATGATAGGAGGACATGTTCTTTTAATTCATTAAAACAAATCAAAGCTTTTCAGGACCAGTATGTAAATATTGCTATGGAACCATTCCCCTTTAATGGATATTTATGCAAATATTGGGAGGATCTGTGATTTCATTCTGCCTAGGGAATTCCTGGGGTTCATCATCTCCCGAAACTCATCATGCTGAAGATGAAATCAACCTGGAAACTCACACCTCCTCAGATCATTACCCACACGATTTCATCATGTCTCCCTTCCTCCCTTTGCTGGGTAAACCCCTTCACCTGGGTAACTCACCCAGTTTTTCAGCTTTTTGTGTATTGTCTCCTCCATTAGATTGTGAGCCCTTGAGGGTGGGGACTGGCTTATGCCTTTCTTTGCATCCCCAATGCTTATCAGAGTGCCTGGCTTTAATGAATGCTTATTAACTCTATTGACTGAGGAGCTCTTGGTGTGGGAACATCCTCCAACAAGGCAGATTGTTCCTCTGCCTATGATTCAGTAATTAAGTTTCAGAGATCTGGCTGCCTGACTTGCCCAGGGTCACATAACTAATAAACGGCAGAAGGCAGTATTTGAACCCAGGTCTTAATGATGCTGAGCCCAGCACTCTGTTATGCCACACTTATTTCCAATGCTTGGTTCTAATTAAACCACCAACTGAATGATGCTAACCAAGGAGCTAGAGAGCACCAGGTGTCTCAGGAGCCTCATTTCATCCCAGACTGTCAGGCAAAGACTGCAGAAGATGAAAGTAAATTTCAAGGACAAAAATCTGTTTTCCTAAAGAAACTTTAGCCTCTGAAATTCACCCACGCAGAGCTGTGTACAAGCGAATAATTGATACTGAATAAATTAACAGGAAGCCTGCTTCCTAAAAACAGCAAGAGAAGTCCAGTTTGGGAGGGGGCAGAGATGCTGCAGGGGAAAATTACAAAGGCCAATCCGGTGCTAAGGCTTTACTCTTGGTCATCATGACCCACAGTCTTTCAGCCCTTAATGAGATTTCCTGAATATAGCCAAAGATTGTTCAAAGGAGATCAACCTAACAATCCACGTAGAAAAATCTGAATGGATGAAAAATGCTGCTTAACAAGACAATGACATGCAGCAGGAAGGCCAGTCTATGGGTGTACAATAGTCCATGTATCAGGAACAATGTGGTAATCTGGGAAAATCTCGGTCTAATGAGTCGTCTATGTGCTAAGCCACATTCAGGGAGCTGAGCAGAGGGACATCGAGAGAGTACCGAATGACAAAGGATACAGGCAGTTGAGTGTAATGGTAATAAGAAGAGTAAAAAGAGATTTTCCTTGGAGAATTGGGGGACTATGTGTGTGGAATATTGCATACACTGTCAGAGAGGGTATCTATTAATTGGTTTTCCTTAACCATTTATTATTGTTGAAAAGGAAGGCTCGTTGGATGCAGTGGGACTTCCTTCTACCAATACTCCTTTCTTTGGCCTGGCCTGTCTCTTCTCTGCAATCACTCTCTTCCTTCATTATTTGGAGTATCTATTTTTGACTAGAAACTTCCAGCTTCCTGGATGATTGTCCTCTCCTTTCTGTAGCCTCAGGAGTAGAAAATCAATCAGATTTATAAGAGCATGCCCCCTCTCCTTTCTGTAAATCACCTGAACAGCTCTGATCCTGGGGCAATCTCAACCCTCAAGCTCTCAGTCCTCAACCCCAAACCCAGAGCTGACTGAGTTGCCTTGAAGTGTGGACCCAAGAGTCCAAGCACAAGGTTGGTTAACCATGTTACCAAGTTCTGAGTGCAGCTTCTATTAAGACCATCGTATCATAAGCATTGAAACTATTCTCCAGACTTGGTCTATGAGATAAGGTTCAATGGCCAACTTCTTGACAGTTCCTCCTTCAGGCTTCTGAAGGCCAGCAGACCAGCATGGCCAACAAAGAGGCAGGAAATCTGGGCTGAAGTGCATCAGTACTGTATCCTTGCTGGATGTCCTTTCCACGCTAAATAAACTTCCTTTTGTTAATTGTTAGATGGTCTATATGCAGTGTTCAGTATGGACTAGCACCTCTAGCATGAGGACTTGCTTTCAGGGCTATTCGTGCATCTTTGGTGTCTACCTCTCACTCTGCTCTCACTTGTGGCTCTGAGAAGCTGTAGCATGCGAAGCAGCTACACAAGGCTAAACAAGGTTAAGATTAACTCACAGGCCTCAAACCCATCAGTGAGTTAGGGGCTACCCCAAGCTTTCCCCAGCAAAATGGATGGATGAGGATAATTTGTTCCAAAGCTGAAGTAGGTGCTATGGAGTGCCTAGAGCTTGGTGAGACATCGGAGATGCCAAGGTCTTCCCCAATGCATTTTGGGCTATCACCAGTTGTCCTAACTTTTGTCTTGCCAGTGTACTTGCCACTGATTCTGGAAGAGAGTGTGAGGCTGAAGACTTTGTGTAGCTCTGCCTCACTTAATCCAATTCACACATAAGTCAAGACATAATCCCGTGATGTTATTGGTCTTCTTCAAAATGAAGGATGAGCAACATGAAATCGTCTGTGTGTCTCAATTTATTCCATTCCCAAACCTGAACCACCAGACATGCCTGAGTTAGGTCTGGCCTCCAACATGCCTCCATTGCACAACCCTATCTTGTTAAGATAAATGTCCCCCTGGTGCTGTAAGGTTACAATGCTTTGAACATCATGATCTCCAAAGAATCAAAGGTGCAAGATGACCCAAGGCCACATGGAGGGTGCAGGTGTGGCATATTCCAATGATAACTGAGGGAACTGAGGGAATTAGAACAGCAAACAGTAGTGGGGATTGAGTGAATAATGCTGACTCCATCTTGTGATTCAACTCTGGGGCTAGCTCACTTTCCCTTCTATTCAATTATGGGTCTAGTCCAATTTCTGTCTTGTGAGAAAACTTTATTCAGTTGTGGGAATTGTGAGAGCACTTTATCACATTGTTTGAACCTAGTCCTACATGACTGAGAAGCTGGACCACTTTAGTGCCAGTGATATCCAAAGATTGATACAAGGAGTTTTCTCAAAATTGTACATCTCAAGCAACCTATATGCCTTACCTGAGAACTGGCCCAGTATTGTCTATCAGTTATTGTTTTCAAGTTCTTTTGATTGAATAATGACCTTCTTTTTTTCTGATTTCAGGGAATTGCACCTGTTTGCTCTCCCCTGCCCAACTTGGGAAAATGCTCATCTTTCCTCCAACTAGACATCATATTACCTAATTTTGTATCCTGGATAATTGTTTTCTTTTATTCAATTAGTCTTATTTGATTGTTTTTCATGTATAAAAATCTGCCTCCTCCTGTGTTCAGGCTCCAGCTCTAAACTGAGAAAGGTTACTGGTCTCAATTTGGTATGCAATTGGTGGGCATGGTTAATAAATCAATATACTTGGAAGCGTAAACTTTTGTTTCCTCAGTCATTTCGTCTTTTACCTGCCACATGATCTAGGCATAACAAAGCAAGTAAGGGACATTATTCAGGAAATGGGTGACCAGAAGAAGAGGTAAGTCTTGACTTTCCCTGGTTTCTCCTGTCTCTATCTTGTTTGTTCCGTGTTCTCTCCTTCATTAGATTGTGAGCTCCTTGAGGGCAGAGGCTGTCTTCTGCATTTTATATATCCCCAGCACTCAGCACAGTGCCTCGCAAATAGTAGGTGCTTAATAAATGCTGTTGACTGATGTTGGGAAACCAAAGGATAACAAATGGACAACCTATGTGCTCCTCTGGTACTTGTGTAGAAGCGAAATTTGAAAGAATGAAGACTCCAGAAACTGCCAGGAATGGTCCTGTTGCCATGAAATTTTAACAATCTACTGGTTTATCGACCAATAACTTTCAATTTCGCTTCAGTAAATGTACTTTAATCTCTATGTGAATGAGTGGCTCTTTGAGTGGCAACACAGTGAGAAGGGAAAGTTAGAGATTAGGATCTGAAAGAAATGGGGCAAAACAGACTAGGCCCTTATACAATTTTTTTTGCCTGTTTTAAAGCCTTTTTGTTTGTTTTGTTTTATTTGTGTCTCTTCTGTTGGAGTGTCCCTGGCCCAGGGTGGAGGAATGACTGAGAGAGGTGGGTGGGACAGGAGGGTTCAATCTTGTTGCTTTTTTGTGATGTGTGTGTGTGTGTGTGTGTGTGTGTGTGTGTGTGTGTGTATTTGGAGCTGTCTGGTTGGGCAGGCCCTTCTCACAGTGTGAGCCAGTCCTTTGGGGATGGGGGGGTGGTGTTGTGTGCCTTGGGAACCTTCCCCAAGGGTCTGTGCTTCTTGGGGCTGGGTGGGGAAGGAGAGAGCAGAGAGGAGTTAGCACCATTGGGTGGAAGGCTTCTGTGGTTGCACCCTCAGTGGGGGTGGGGTGGGTGTCCTTACATAATTTGAAGAAAATAATTCATAGAGAGGAGGTAGCGTGATGCAATGGTAAAAGCAAGGGAACTGATTTCAAATCTCTGAGTTCAGATGCCATCTCTGACATTTACAATCTTTGTGGCTTTGGGCAAGTCACTTAACCTTCTTTGCCTCAGTTTCCTCATCTATAAAATGAGCTGGAGAACAAAATGGCAACCACTCCAGTATCTTTGCCAAGAAAACCCCAAATGGAGTCACGAAGAGCTGGACATGACTGAAATGACTGAACAATGAATAAAGATACAGAGGAGTCAGAGGACCTGGGTTCCAATTCCAACACTGCTACTACTTATGTGACCTTGGGCAAGCAAGTCCCTTAGCTTCTCAGAGTCTCAGTTTCCTCACCTGTAAACTGAGGGGCTTATGCTAATACTTTCTGAGGTTCCTTCCGGTTCTAAATCTATGATGCTATGAATATTCTGCTTATTTTGTGTAGGTGTTAATCTCCCCCACTCCCATATAATATACTCTAAACTCTTTCATTAACGTCTTTATGTTCCTGCCACATAATAAGTACTTAAGAATTTATTGATTGATTGGTCGACTGCTTGAATGTAAGCTCCTTGAGGTCAAGGACGACTCCCTTTTGTTTTCTGTATGCCCAGCACCTAGGACAGCACCTGGCTTCATCTCATGGTCACTCAATAATTAATGCTTGTTGAACGAATAAACCTTCCTGACCCGATTTCATCTGCAGTGTTAGACTAATGAGCTCTGTCTGCTAATACTAGCTCTGAGCCTAGAGAGCCCTCTGTTTTCCTCTTTCCCTTGAAGACAGATAAATTCCTTTCCTATGCGAATGAAAGTCACTGACATGATTTTATTTTTTCTCTCCAGGTTTAATTTGCCTTTGTTATGCAACTGTATCCTTCACTTCTTTCACTTTCAAAACTTCACGTTGCAACACAAGAGAGCCAGATCTGTTTTTAGCTACTTTGTAGAAGCTTTGTTCCCATAACAACTCAATTGTTCAATGGCTGGGACCCAAAGCTGCTCATGACTGGGAGACAGCATAAACAACCTTCAAAGAGTGAATGAGACTGTGTCAATACAGGCCTTGCTTGTTATCCACTGGGTAGAAGTAGAAGCTGGAAGGGACCATAAAAGGGACCTCCATTCTTTCATTCATAAAGTCATTGAATGCTGGTGGCAAAGAAAACTTGGCCATCCTTTCTGGATAGTAACCCTCAAAAAGGATATGAAGCTGGAAAGTCTCTGTGATAGGGAGATTAGAGGGCTTCCACAGGGCCACATTTTAGGAAGTATATTGATAAGCCAGAGGGTATCCCCAGTGGAACAAAAAGAATGATTCACACCGTGTGGGGATGTAGGTGAAAGAACTTGAAATGTTTAGCCTGGGAAAGGGAAGAGTTAAGACGGAACTCCTTTCGGTTTCAGTTTTCTTATCTATAGATAGCTTCTAAGGTCCTTTGGGCAAATCCATGATCCTATGAATCTTTGACATGACAGTTGTCCTCTAGTATCCAAAGGACTATCTCAGGGAAGAAGGACTTCTGCTGGGCCCCACAGTGTGAAACTAGGAACCATGTAAATTGCAAAGGAAAGATTTAGGCTTGATGTAAAGGAAAGAATTCCTAGTCCATTTATCAGCCAGACATTCAACAAGCAATTATTAAGTTTCTCCTGTGGGCTGCCCACTGGGGATTCAAATAAAAATATGGAAGAATACCTACCCTTAAGGAGTTTGCCTTCTATCCAGGGGCTGAACAATGAGATCTGCCCAAAAGTGTAATGGCAACCTTGGGAGGTAATGAATGGAGATCTCCAGGCAAAGGCTTGGATGTTTACTTGTCAGGTATATTATAAAATAGATTCTTGTTTAGGTAAGGGTTAGACTAGATGATTTCAGAGGTTCCTTCTGTGTTGTTAAGCAAAATTGTCTCCTTGGTATGGCTTTTGTTTCTTTTGAGTGGAAGTACTTTCAGCTGTTAAGTGCTAAGCCCCAGGCCCAAAGCCCTATCAGGTGTGAAACTTGTATGGGTATAGATTAATGACTTAAGAGGGGCCAACTCGGGAACCAATGGTCTCTGGTCGTTGAGGCGGGGCTTGAGAACGCCAGAGGCTGGGCTGCTAGGAAAGGTGAGCCAAGAGAATTTCAGCAGAAGCAGAAGCTGCTGCTGCGGAAGCCGGAAGCTGCGGAGGCGGGAAGCTGCAGAAGCAGGGCTTACCCGTGTGTAGACCCAGGAGTGCAAGCAGGAACTTGAGGCCAGTAAAAATGATTTGGCTAAATACTATCTTGTTTTTCTGTGGCCTCCTGGTTACTCTTGTGAGGTGGGCTTTCTGCGCCTGGAGTCTTTTTGTCAAGATGTCGGAATGGGGAGGCTGGTTCACGGATCAGCTGCGGTGGGGCCTAAATAAATTTCTTGTTGTTCTCTCCTTAGAGAACCTCTCATACCTTGCGATTTCAAACCATTCAAACATATACATGATTATATTTGAGATTATAAATTCGGCCTTCCTACTACACCTTCCAGCTCTGAAATTGTGTGACCACATTTAGAGAGCACTTTGTATCTCCCTTATACTCTATATTCTCATCTTCAGTGTTGTTACTGTATGATTATCATACAGCTGTATCTTCCATTATAGCCATTATCCTCTGATGCCTCCATGTGGTATGGAGGTGATCCTGGGCTCTTAAAGGCCATAGCAATGGAATAAAAGTTCTGGCAGGTCTTACTCAGCTGAGAAGGCTTTCTGTAAGGGCTTGGCAGTAGACAGTGTGTCTGTTGCCTGAGGACTAATATTGCTGAAGTGAGAGAGGCTCATTACCAGGATGGCCATAGGGAGCTGAATTTTTTCAGCCGTGAAAACTCTTCAGTCTCCCAAATCAGAGAGGACTTGGAATCTGTGTCAATGAAGCAAATCTCTACACTGATAAAATTACAAATCCTTGAACTATCAAATAATTAGATAATAGGTCAGTTGTATACTACCCATGTAAGATGGATATACCCATGGAGGATATCTATATCTATATCTATAAACATATAGATATAGATATAGATACGTAATATATACACAGGTGGTTCACAGGGAGACATAGACAGATAACCCTGGAATCTTGCCCACCCCTCCTGAGAGGAGACTGGAATTTATTGAGTAGAGTGTGAGGATAGGGGTGTTGACATGATCAGACCTGTGCTTTAGGAAAATCATTTTAGTGGCTGAATGTGATCTTAGGTTGCTGTCAAGGAGAAAGAAGATCCAGGGCCAGGGAAGCCATAGTCCTCCTGACCTCTGCCCTAGTCAGACCACATCCACAGTACTGCATTCACCTAGAAGTACTACATTGACAAGCTGCAGAGTCCAAGGAGGGCAATCAGGATGGAGAAGGAGATTGGATGTCATACAAGGGTCATCTGAAGGAACTGAGTACATTTAGCCTAGAGAAGAGAAGACTCATGTGGGAAACCAATAGAATCTTCAAGTTCTTAAAGGATTGCCATGTAAAAAAAAAGAATTAGATTTGTCTGGCTTGGCCCAAGACTCAACTCAAGCACCTCTTTCTGTTGGAGTCTTCCTGGTCATCCCTGTCATCCACTCTACCCCGCCCAAGTTGTTAGCTCCTTTTCCTCTAAGCTGGTCATATGTCTGCTTTATATGTGTTTTGCATGAACTTAGTCATGTGAAAATTGTCTTCCTGTATTAGAGTATAAGGTCTTCACAAGTAGGGACCATTTTGTTCAGTCAATTAATAAGAATTGCTCAGAATTAGGCATGTGAAGAAAGGCATAAACAGTTCCCACCCTTAAAGAATTTATATTTTAAAGGGAGGAGGGGGAGAAGACTATATATATATATATATTCTGAATGTCAGATTGAGGTAGCTAGATGGACAGAGCACCAGGTGTGGAGTCAGGAAGACTCATCATCCTGAGTTCAAATCCAGCCTCAGACACTTATTAGCTGTGTGACCCTGGGCAAGTCACTTTACCCTGTTTGCCTCAGTTTTCTCATAGTAAAATGAGCCAGTGAAGGAAATAGCAAGCCGCTACAGTATCTCTGCCCCCCAAAAAAACCCAGATGGGGTCACAAAGTGTCAGATGTGTTGGAAAACAATTGAATAACAATAACAACAACTTTAGAGGGAAAGGTGTGAGGAGCTGGGATGACAGGGAAAAGACTTCTCAAAGAAAGTAGGACCTGAGAAGATTTGGGAACAGCAGAGTCAAGGGGTGTGGGAGACAGGTAGTACAAACACAGAGATGGTGTCTTGTGTAAGGAGCTCCCAGTACACTAATATAGCTGGATCATGGAGTGTGTGTAGGGAAGTAAAATACAAGAGGATCAGAAATGTAGGATAGGGCTAGGTTATGGAAAGCTTTAGATACCAAACCAAAGAGTTTATATTTGATCCTGGAGATAATAAAGCCCCAGTGGAGCTTGTTGGAAGGGCAGGGGGAAATTGATATGATCAGACCTGTGCTTTAGAAAAATCACCATGGCAGGTGAGTGAAGAATGTATTGGAGTAGGGAGAGATGGCCTGAACTAAGGAGGAAGTTGTATGAGTAGAGATAAGGGGGTGCATATGAGAAATGTTGTGAAGCAGAAAAGACAAGATTTGATAATAGATTGGATATATGGGAAGCGTGGGAGTAAGGAGTTGAGGAATGACATGAGGGTTTTGAGTTTGGGCAGCTGAGAAGATGTTGGTGCCTTCCACAGTAACTGGGAAATTAGGAAGAATGGAGGATTGGCAAGGGGAAAGTATAATAAATTCCATTTTGGACATGTTGAGTTGGCAGTTAGTGATATATGACTAAAGCCCAGGAAAGAGACTAGGGCTAGATACACAGATCTGGTATTATCATTCCCATAGAGACGACAATTAAACCCATGAGAGCTGATGAGATTAACAAATGAGATGGTAGAACTGATGCAAAGTCAGGTGAGCAGAACCAAAAGAACATTATACACAGGAACAGCAACATTGTAACAATGATCAGCTGTGAATGACTTAGCTATTCTCATCAATACAATGATCTAAGACAATTCCAAAGGACTCATGATGGAAAATGCTATCCACCTCCAGAGAAAGAACTGATGGAGTCTGAATGCAGATCAAAGCATATTATTTTCACTTTCTTTATTTTTTAACAGTTTTTTCCTTTTGCTCTGTTTCTTCTTTCACATATGACTAATATGGAAATGTTTGACATGATTGCGCATATGTAACCTGTATCAAATTGCTTACCATTTTAGGCAGTGGGGTGAAAAATTTGGAATTCAAAAAAATTTTAAAATGAATGTTAAAAATTGTCTTAACATGAAATTGGAAAGAATAAAATGCTATTTTAAAGTGAGATAGTATAGAGTGAAAATGGAAGAAGGTGCAGGATAGAGGCTTGGGAGATGTTCGATTGTTTCAGTCATGTTTGACTCGAGGTCTAGTGCTCTGTCCACTGTATTGCCTATAGGGAGTGAATCTGACATTGATAAAGATCCAGAAAAGGAAACTGAGAAGGAACAGTCAGATAGGTAGGAGGAGAACCAGGAGAAATCAGTTTCACAAAAGCTTAGATAGGAGAGAGTTCGAAGGAGGAGGAAGTCATTAATGGTGTCCAAAGCTTCAGAGAAGGTTGAAGACTGAGCAAAGACCATAAGGATCACAGAGAAGCGTAGGAAGACACATGAATCAATATGGCAGCTAGACGGGATACTGAAGAATCCTGGACACGGAATCAGAACAACGTGAGCTGGAATCGTGCCTTGGACATTGACTAGCTCTATGGTCCTGGGCAAGTCATTTAATCTTTCTGTGCCTCAGTTTCCTCATATGTAAAATGAAGGGATTGAACTTGGTAGCCTCTAAGGCCCCTTCCAGTTTTATATCTGTGGTCCTATGTTACAAAGTGAAGTGAGCAGAAGCAGGAAAATTATATCCTCAATGACCACAGCAATGTGAATAGAAAGAGAAAGCTTGCCCCCCCCAAAAGAAATCAGAAAATGTTCCTTTCTTCTTTCTTCGCAGAGGGGGAGAGGGAACTGTGGTGAAAATAGAATGCATGTGCAAAATTTTGTAATTTTGAAACAAACACCTAATTAGTTTTTATTATAAAGGTTGTTTTTTTAAAAGAGGTTTTTAATGCCTTTAAAGAGAGCAGTTTTAGTTAGATGATGAGGTCTGTAGCTAGATTACAGAGGGATTAAGAGAGAATAAAAGGAGAAGTGGAGGTGACTGGTATAGTTGATTTTCTCAAAGAGTTTAACCACTTGTGACTAAACAAGGGGAGGTGAGATGAGAGCTGGTAGGTTTCAAGTGAAAGGGAATGTGGTTTCCCAAACACCCTCTTCAACTGATGGAGTCACAAAATCAACCAACCAACCAATCAATATAATCTCAAAGTGCAAAGTAAGTGTTAGGGATTTTTTTTATGTGGATAAACCCTTAATCAGTTTCACTATTTTTTTTCCAGTCATGTCTGACTCTTTGTGACACCATTTGGGTTTTTTCTTTTAAATTAAGATTTTTATTTTTAGTTTACAACATTCAGTTCTGCATGTTTTTGAGTTGAGATTTTCTCCCCCTCCTTCCCCTTCTCCCTGCCCCCCAAGACAGCATGGAATCTGATATATCTTCTACATATACCTTCGCATTAAACTTATTTACACAATAGTCAAGTTGTAAAGAAGAATTATGACCAATGGAATGAATCATGAGAAGGAAGAAAGAAAACTCCCAAAAAAGAGGAAAAAAAGAAAGCAAATAGTTTACCTCAATCTGCATGCAGACTCCATAGTTCTTTCTCTGGATGTAAATAGCTTTCTCCATCATGAGTCCTTTGGAGTTGTCTTTGAACCTTACGTTGCTGAGAAGAGCCAAGTCTATCAAAGTTAGTCATCACAGAAGCAATATGTCTGTGGTTGTGTACAATGTTCTCCTGGTTCTGCTCCCCTCACTCAGCATCAGATCATGTAAGTCTTTCCAGGTCATTATGAAGTCCATATCTTCCCCATTTCTTGTAGCACAATAGTATTCCACTACATTCATATACCACAACTTGTTCGGCTATTCCCCAATTAATGGGCATCCCCTTGATTTCCAATTCTTTCCTACCACAAAAAGAGCTGCTGTAAATATTTTTGTACATACAGGTCCCTTTCCAATTTGTGTGATCTCTTTGGGAGACCCTAGAAGTGGTATTACTGGGTCATAGGGTATGCACATTTTTATAGCCCTTTGGGCATAGTGCCAAATTGCTTTCCAGGATGGCTGGATGAGTTCACAACTCCACCAACAATGTAACAGTGTTCCAATTTTCCCACATCCTCTCCAGCATTTATCATTTTCCTGTTTTGTCATGTTAGCCAATCTGACAGGAGAGATGTGGTACCTAAGAGTTGTTTTGATTTGCATTTTTCTAATCACTAGTGATTTAGAGCATTTTTTCATATGCCTATAGATATCTTTAATTTCTTCCTCTGAAAACTACATGGGATTTTCTTTACAAAGATACTGGAGCAGGGGGCAGCTAGGTGGTGCAGTGAGTAGAGCACTGGCCCTAGAGTCAGGAGGACCTGAGTCCAAATCCGGCCTCAGACACTTTACACACTTACTAGCTGTGTGACCTTGGGCAAATCACTTAACCCCAATTGCCCTGCCTTCTTCCCTCCAAAAAAAAATTTAAAAAAATATACAGGAGCAGTTTGCCTTTTCCTTCGCCAGCTCATTTTATAGATTAGAAGAAACCTGAGGCAAACAAGATTAAATGACTTGTCCAGGGACACATAGCTAGTAAGTTTCTAAGGCTGGATTTGAACTCCAGGCATGGTTATCTATCTACTACATCTCTCAGTTGCCTTAGTTTTAGCTGCTGGTAACACTGTAACCTCTCTCCTCTTTTTCTTCCCCTTTCTTCCCCTGTCCTACCTTATGTTTAATACCTTCTGATATTTCTTGGTTTTCCATGATTATATTAACTGAGTGGGCGGAGCCCTCTTCCTTACATATATACAGAAGTAAACATGCAAGATAAGTGTAGATCAAGTAGTCTAAGGAAATTTGAGTGGCAGCTTAATGTAATGGAGAGGACGCTGGACTAGGAGTCAGAAGACCTACATCCAAATCACAGTCAGATATTTACTATTGTTGTGTCCCTGGGCAAGTCACTTGACCAGTCTGTATCTCAGTTTCCTCATCTCTAAAATGAAAGGGTTTAATGACCTCTAAGGTCCCTCCTAGCTCTAAATTTATGGTCCTATGAAGATCACTTCAGATTTGACCTGGGGATGGAAGATATTTAGGAAGAACCAAGGTTACAGAGTAGATGGAAGTGAGGCTTGAAGGAAGAGGATTTTGGAATGATAAGGTGGAAGTCTGTTCCTGACACAGAGGTAAGAGAAGGCGGCATAAGAATGGAAATCTGTCTTGTTCTGCTGGACCCTAGCAGGCTGAAACTAAGAGCAAGGGATGGACATTAGATTTCATCTTAATAGAAGGAAAAATATCCCTAAGACTTCAAGTCATTCCAAAGTGGAACAGATTTCACCAAGGGTAGCAGGTTCTCCTTCAATGGAGGTCTTCGAACAAGGGCTGGAACCCTCGGTCAAGTGTTATCAAGGGAATTCTCCTATAGGTAGAGGTTGGACTACTCCAAATTGGTCTTGGATGTCCTTCCCAACTCCAATATCTTGAAATTCTGGGACATACGTAATCGCAAGGATGAGAAAAGGTAATAATGTGAGCTGCTTGGGAGCAGGGATTGTGTGGGTATGTGTGTGTGTCCTTGTTTTTATTTTGCCTTTCTTTGTATCCCTCCAGCACTCAGGAAGGAAGGCAAAAAGCATTTAACTGCCTACTATGTGCCAAGCACTGTGCTAATCAATTTACAAATATTACTAGTTTGATCCCCACAACAACCTTGGGAGCTAGGTGCTGTTATTATCCCCATTTTACATTTGGGTAAACTGAGGCAGAAAGAGGTTAAGTGGCTTGCTCAGTGTCACACAGCTAGTAAATATCTGTGGTCGGATATGAACTCAGTTCTTCCTGACTTCAGATCTAGCACTTATCCACTTAATAATGCTTGTTGACCGGCCAGTGATATAAGTAGCCAAGGATGATAGTACGTATAAGTTTATTTTTTCTGTTAAAGTTGATCCAACACATTTTTTAAAAAAAATCAAGGTCATAGAACCTAAGATCTGGAAGTAACTTTAAAGATGAAGACTTCTCATTCCCCCACTCCCATCCCCACCCCCACCCCTGCCTCCCTCCCTGGCCCCACCCTTGCATCCATGGCAGGTGGCAGTCTGCCCTATTTTTATACAGTGGAAAAGGAAATTCCATAACCTTAGCAAACTATTCCAGACACTGGCACCTGTCATTCTGGGGACTTAACTTAAGTCCCTCATGCCTGTACTTGGTGCAGTTGGAGACTAGCTGGTGGGCATCTTCTGCAGAGTAATCTGAAGACTCTGGAAAGAGCCCTGGATTTGGTTTCCAAAGACCTGACTTCAAATGCCCTCGAGCATTGGCAATTTGGGTGACTTTGGGCAGATCATTTCATTTGCCTCTATCTATAAAATGAGGGTGTTGGACTTTACAGTCTCTAGCAAATAACCAACCCACCAATCAATAAACATCAACTATGTGCCAGGCACTTGGGGTGCAAAGACAAAAATGAAATGGTCCCTGACCTCAAAGTGCTCACAGTTTGAAGGGACTTAGAGACCATCGTGCCTAATCTGCTCATTTTACGGATGAAGAAACTGAGGCAGGAAACGCTAAGTGACTTGCCCAGGGTCACACAGCTAGTGAGTATCCGAAATGGGCTTTAAATCCGGGTCATTCTGACTCCAAGCCCAGTGCCCTGTCTGCTGTTCCACACTAACAGCTTACGTTCTGCTGAAGAGAGCTTTACCTAGGGTGGGGTACTGAGGCTACCTACCTCACAATCCACCAAATCCATCCACCAGGACACTAGAGCCCATCCAGCCAATGTATATCTCCATATGCCCAGCCATGACCCACGTAATGCCATAGTATAGCTCCCTAGTTCACCCACTTTCCTCCTCTTACTCTTGCTCTGTGAAAATGAATTGAAATTTAAAAGGCATGAAGTGTAGTTGTTGTTGGAATTGATTCCCCATCCTGCTCACCTGAAATCAGCTTATACTTATTATAGTCTAGCAGTGGATTCAAATCAAGAAGCATTTTTAAAGTGTCTATTATGTGCCAGCTACTACACTAATCACTAGGGATATAACAGCAGAAATAGAAGCAAAAAGAAAGACAGTAACTGCCCTCGAGGGGCTTACATTCTATCGGGGGAAGACAACAGACAAAAGGGAACTGGAAAGGATGAGGAGGGAAGAGGGAAGGTGGGGAGGGGGGCATACCCATGGCAAAGCCTGGTAAAGAAAGTCTAGGAAAGTCAGGAGTATAACTGGAGTGGGATGAAGACATGGCTGGTCTATGTATCCTTCTTAGAATAGAGGTTCTGGAAGGAGCCAGTTAGAGGGAGGGGCCTCAGGAGCAGAGGGTAATTCCAGTGTGAGAAGTATAGGGATGAAGTGAATTTCCTTGGTGAAGAAGTTTCTGTGCTTCATGGTGGAGAAAGTCCAGAGTCAAGAGATCAACCTGGATTGGAGTGAAGACATGGCAGCCTGGGTGCCCTCCTTAAAATGGAGGTTTTAATGCAGTGTAATGAGTGGTGGTCCCCAAAGGGTGTTTGTTACATATTATTTTCCCATAATGAATTCCGTAATTGAGGTGAAGAAGCCTTTTATGCTTTTTGTCCCAGATACTAAAATTACCAGTTTAGACTGATTTCTGAGGTCCTTTCCATCTCTAAATTGTAACTTTGGTAAGGTTAACTCTTGAGGACTCAGTTTCTTTATCTGTGAAGTGAGAGGACCAGAACAGCTGACCTCTAAGATCATTTAAACAGAGCAGCTAGGGGGAGCCATAGTACATAGAGTGCCTGACCCGGAGTCAGGAACACTCATTTTCCTGAGTTCAAATCTGGCCTTAGACACTTCCTAGCTGTGTGACCCTGGACAAGTCACTTAACCGTGTTGGTCTCAGTTTCTTCATCTACAAAATGGGCAGGAGAAGAAAATGGCAAACCACCCCTGTGTCTTTGCTTTAAATACCATTTTATTTTTTCCCCAATTACATATAAAAACAATTTTTAACATTCATTACTTTTTTAAGTTGTGAATTCCAAATTCCATCTCCCACCCCAGTATCTTTGCCAAGAAAACCCCAAATAGGGTCACAGAGAGTCTGACATGACTGAAAAAAGACTCCACAAGAAGATCACTTCAAGCTTTCGGTCTATGATCCTACGATCTTATAATCCTTCTCCATGTTCCATCACCCCATTCCTTTGAAGATGAGGATGAAGAATAGGTCCTGCTTCCTAATTACTTAATCATCTTTTATGGCTCTCCTCTGAACCCATTCTCAGTTATTATGTCCATTTAGACTCATGGTGCAAAGAACTGGAGGAAAATGAAATGCCATACAACAAAGGCCGTGAAAAAGATTCTAGCCACCCCATTTCCCTGAGCCTCTTCAATAGGTCAGTCCCAGACACAGGAAGTTTGGCTCTCACATACCTCTCAACCCACCAAGTCCATCCACTAGGACCCCACAGCTCACATATAATGCCATAGTATAGCTCCCTATCTCACCCACTTTCCTCCTCTTACTCTTGCTCTGTGAAAAATACGCAGCTACTGTACAGGACAAGATAATCAAAATGCATTTATTTCAGTTCCTACTATGTGCCAGGCTTTGTTCCAAGCACTAGGGATACAAGCCAAAAACTGAAATGATCTCCCCCCTCAAAGAACTTACTTTATACCAATCTATTGACTAATGGCAACACTCACCATTAGCATCCACATGGAGACATGGGAGATTTGAGTTAAATGCCAGAGTATGAAAGGTACTGTACTCTGGCATGTTTTATTTAGGCTGCAGCATTATTTTCACACTGTTTGAAAATAGGATAGATGAGACCAATGGCCCAAAGAGTAGGTGACATTCTAGGTGGCCAAGACTACCATAACATGAAAGGGCCTCTACTTAAGAATCTCCTTGTTGGTCAATCAATGTCAGTGTTTGAAATGGCATCATTTGAAAGTCATCTTTTGGGGTTAAAGCATTGTACTGACCCAATTTCCTTTTAACATGTCAGGAAGCTTTCAATAAGCTTTTGGGATGAAATGAATAAGACGACATTCAACATGGGCAGATGTAAAGTCCTACACTTGGGTTCAAGAATTCAATTCATGGTGGCAAAAAGAACTAGGAACAGAGTAAGTACCCATTGATTGGAGTGGTGATGGTGGCTGGACTAGTTAATTCTAGTATATAAATGCAATGATTATAATTACACTATAAGAAACAATGGATAGAAAGATTTCACAGAAACATGGGAAGACTTCGTGAACTCATGCAGAGTAAAGTAGAAAACAGGAGAATAACATACATGATGACAACAATGATATAAATGAAAGTTACACAAAAGGCAGTCAAACTCCAATTAATTTCAGTGACAAATATCAACCCTAGAAAACATTTCTCGTCTCTCAACAGAGAGGTGGGGGACTATGGGTAAAGAATGTTAGATACTCTGTGAGACACAGTTATCTTATTTGTCAGTTTTGGTGAGTTATTTTTCTTTGTCAAAACAGAGGGTTCACTTGATGAGGTCAATCAGGTAAAGACTGTGATATTAAAAATACATAAATAAAACATAAAAATTAATTTCGCAAATACAGAGAGATGTGGTTCCTTGATTGTATAGTAAAACCTATAGGATCATAGATTTAGAGTTTGCTTTGGAGGCCATTGAGGCTAACCTCCCTCATGTTCCAGAAGCTGAGAGGTGAAGGGACTCATAAGATTGTAAGCTCATTGAAGGCAGGCACTGTCTTTTGCCTCTTTCTGTATCCCCAGCTCCTTTGCACTGCACCTGGCACACAGTAGGTGTTTTCTTTATTGAATTGAATTGACTTGAAAGTCAATAAAGCCTTCGAAATTCAGGTCTTCCTGACTCCAAGTTAGGCAATCATTCTATCCATTCTATTTACAATGGGAAGTAAAGGAATGAAGAGATATAGTAAAGGGAGGGAGGGAGAGGGGGAGAAAAGGAAGTTGAAGGGAGGGAGAGATAAGAAGAACACCAGTATGGTCTCCAGGGGTAGCCAGGTGGTACAGTAGATAGAGTGCCAGGCCTGGAGTCAGGAACACTCAACTTCCTGACTTCCAATCTGGCCTCAGACATTTAATAGCTGTGTGGTCCTGGGCAAGTCACTTAACCCTGTTTGCTTCAGTTTCCTCATCTGTACAATGAGATGGAGAAGGAAATGGTAAACCATTCCAGGATCTCTGCCAAGAAAACCCCAAAAGGCGTCACAAAGAGTCGGGCATGACCGAAATGACTGCACAACAATGGCTTCTGTATGAGAAAAACAAAGCAGTTTGGTTTGTTCAGTCTCAATTTTGAAGTCTTCTAACTTGCATCTCCGTTGTTTTCGAGCTCTGCATGAACAGTGTCTGCCAGCTGAGAGAAGTCTAATAAGATCATTACAGGATTAGCAGTTTTCTGACCCATTTACTAAAAAAAGCTGAATCACTCAATTCACTCCCTCTTGAGACCCCGGGGGAACAGCATCTTCTGCCTTTTTTTTCCTCTCCTTAGTTTTTTTTTTCCTCCCTTTTCTTTTAACTGGGTGATTTTCATTAGTTCTTTTTGCATTTCTTACCCATTAAGGGAAATGGAAATAGATGCTGATGGTCTCTTCAACTAATGGCCAAACATATCCATCCCAAAGCCCAGCTCTCTCCCACCCCTCCCCCAATCCCCAGACACCCTGCCTATTAGCACTGGGGAGCTGCCTAAAGGGAAAACAGGATACTTTGAATCTCTTGGGATGGGATGGAGAAAGAAAGGGGCACCATGACTGGCAGGAAACAAGCTGGCTGGACAGAGACAAGGGATAGCTTTTCAATCCCCCCATAGTCATGAGGACGTGTAGCCAGATTTCATTCTCCTTTCCTCAAAGTGTGTACTTAAACAGTGCTATCCACAGAGAATAACCTCCCTCTGTATTTGGAGTCAGTGGACCTTGATTTAACTCCAGTTCCCAACCTGGCTTTGCCCACCCAAGTGACCTTGGGCAAGTGATGTCACTTCCCTGGGTCTCAGCTTCTTCATCTGTAAAATTAGGGGGTTGGTTCCTTCCATCTCTAGGTCTCTCTCCTATTATCTTACCTTGTCCACCAGGAAGAAGAATCAAGTGGCCACGTAAAGGACAATTAGGAGAGGTTTAGAAGTTGAAGGCAATAAATGTGGTAGTTTAAAAAAACCTCTGAGTTTGGGGGCTTCTTTGAGAGCCATAAGGCTCATGTGTGGCTCATGTGCTAACCCTCATTCTCTATCCCTACCCTGCCCTTTTCCCAGAACTCTCCATACTAGGAGCCTCTATACTAGAAACTCCAAGCCTTGGATGTGCTGGGTGCTAGGGTAGCCCTTAGACAATGCTAGGTGTTTCCCTGCCTGTGGCATCAGCAACTGGAACCCAACTGAGCACTTGGTAAAGAGCCTCCCTCAAAACCCCGCAGCCCTCAGTCTGAATAGATGAGGGGCCCTGCTGTGCGAGAAATGGAACCCAGGTAGTCTCATACCCAACTAGGAGAAATAGCAAGAACCTGGGGCAACCCAGATGATTCAGGTACAGAGACAACCCCTCACGGAAGCATCCACAGGAGCATCTTCTGTTTTCCTCCTGTGGCCTCAAGACCATCACACCCAACAGTCGCCGTGTTCTCTTTGCCAACTGAGTTGTAGATATATCTCTGGTGACTCCATTGTCTCTGGAACTCGAGACAAGTGTGATACTAAGTTCAGAGGCTGAAATCACAGGACAGGAGGAGTTCAAATCCCAGCTCTGATCCTTAGTATTTGTGTGACCTTGGACAAGACCCTTCACACTATGAACTCGATGACCTCTAAGGTCCTTTTGGCCTTAATGTCTCCTTCCCTGTCACCTGCATATCACATTTTGGGTCATCTGCTTTCCCGCGGGAGGTAAAATGCACCAGTAACAAAAGACTATTGATTCTTTTGTTATTGGTCAGCCTGCCTCTTCTCTATTAACTTCTAAGTCCCCTAACTACTTCAACACTGGGGCACTTCTACCGAAAATAGAGTGGAGGCCAGGTTAACAAAAAGGAGAGGTCAGCTAAAATGTATTGTAAAGGACGGGTCTCCATTTCTTCATCTGTAAAATAAGCATGTTAAACTGGGTGGTCATTCCTAAGCTCTAAATGCTTTGACCCTATAAAATATGACTTGATAGTTGTAGGAGGAAGGGAATGGGGGAGAGAAAGAGGGATAAGGAGGAGAGGGAGAGGAAGAAAGAGAGGGAGAAGGAGAGGGAAAGGGAGGGGGGGCGAGAGAGAGAGAGAGAGAGAGAGAGAGAGAGAGAGAGAGAAGGAGAGGGAGAGGGAGAAGGAGAGGGAGAGGGAGAGGGAGAGAGATTTCCTTGATTATAGGCTGGGAGTTAAGGAGAGTTGGTGGGGCCATTGACAGAAACGGAGAAGTTGGAAAGAGGGAACCTAACCAAGGATAAAGTCCCTTGCCCTGGCTCTAATAATGTCCATCTGGCCTGAATGGGATCTAGGACAAACATGTAATTGAAATAAATACAGTAATTACAAGAGTGAGTTGATAGGAGTGGTTGGCCAGGAATCATGTCATAATAGAAAGCTGTCCTCAAGTTGGGAAATTAATGGGAATGGAGAGGGGAGTGTGATTCATGGATCGTAGGCAGCCTGGCCCAGTGGATAGCATGCCATCTTGGAGTCAGGAAAACTCGAGTTCACATCCTGCCTCTGACACTACCTGTGTGATGATGGGAAAGTCACTTAGTCCTACCCTTGGGAGAGAGAAGGGATGAGTGACGAGGTTGTAATGAACTGATTTCTTGCAATCCAATTCAGGACATACAAGCAAGAGACAGAGTCAGGCCAGGCAAGATCACCAATTCCTTGCCAGAAGTTCAACCTTGTTTTGATCTGTAGAAGAGGAAACTTTATCATCATTGATAAATAAGCGTCCCTTTTTCCTTTCTGGATTATCCTAGTTTCCAGTTCACTCCCACACGAGGAAGCATATCATGGAAGAGGAAAAGAAGGCTACAGAGGCAAATTTAGTGTTCTGGGACACATAAATGATCACCAACGACATTGCTGGGAGGTCTGCTCTGATCAGGATAGTTAGTGTTAATGGGATTACCTAGAGTTAAGAATACTGACCATGGCTATATTCTTGGCAGTTCCATAAGAGATATTGATGACACTGGCCTTCTGGTCGTTCCGTGAACAAGACACTGCATCTCTCAGTTCCAGGCATTTTCTCTGGCTGTCCCTCAGGCCTGGAATGCTCTCCCTCCTCTGCTCTGACTACTGACCTCCCTGGCTTTCTTTAAGTCCTAACTAAAATCCCATCTTTTACTGGAAGCCTTCCTCAAACCCTCTTAATTCTAGGGCCTTCTATCTATTAATTATTGCCTATTTATCCTTTTAGCTTACTTTGGATGTAATTTATCTGCAAATTGTCTTTCCTATTAAACTGTAAGCTCCTTGAACACAGGGACTGTCTTACCCTTTCTGTATTCCTAGCACTTAGCACAGTGCCTGGCACATAGTAGGTGCTAAATAAATACTGATTGATTGACCTGCCTGAGCCTCACTTTCTTCATCTGCGAAATGAGGAGATTGGACTTGGTGATCTCTAAGGGACCCAATCCAATCCCTCATTTTACACATACGGAAACTGAGGCCCAGAGAAATGAAATTACTTCCTCAAAGTTATGACAGAATTTGCACTCAGATCTACTGACCACCAATCTAAAGACAGTTCTATATGGCTTCTTACTGAGAAGCATCAGGTACTGGCAGTGATGCTGTCCGATCCCATCAAAAATAAAACCAGGACGGTTTATCCATGTACCAGCCGCATTTTCAATCCTCCGAAGTTTTCAGTTGCCTCAGCAACCAGATGATGTGCTATTTCCATGACTGATTTAGTGAACACTTAACCTGACGGAGTGGAGCAGTGCGATAATAATAATCTCTTGTATTTATGGAGTCCTTTATGGTTTAATGAACGCTTTTGTGCACATTAGCTCGTTGGGTTCTTGTAGCCACCCTAAGGGGTAGGCAGGTAGGCAGGGCAGGTGAAATGATCCCTGCTTTATTGGGGAGGAGAAGGAAGATGCTGGGAGAATTGTTTTGACTTGGCTAAGATTTGCCAGCTATTAGGATTATATGATTATAGATTTAGAGCTGGAAGGGCCCTTAATAGCTATCTAGTGCAACCCCTTCATTTTATAGATGAGTCAGCTGAGGCCCAGGAACCATGGGTTGTTATTGTTGTTGAGGTCTTTCAGTTGTGTCCAACTCTTCCTGACCCCATTTGGGGTTTTCTTGGCCGAGATACTGGAGCGATTTGCCATTTCCTTCTCCAGCTCACTTGACAGATGAGGAAAATGAGGCAAACTGAGACAGGGTTAACTGCCCAGGGTCACCCAGCTAGTTAAGAGTCTGAGGTCTTCACTCTAGGTCAGGCACTGTATCTGCTGTGCCTCCAGCTGCCCCTCACTGTTGATTAGAGAAATGCAAATTAAAACACCTCTTATACACCACTTCACGTCTATCAGACTGACTCCAGGCCTGGCATTCTATCTACTTTGACATCTAGTTGCCCAGGAATCATATGATCTTGCCCCAAATCTTAGGATTATAGATTCAGAGCTAGACACCAAGTCAATAAGTATTTATTAAGTACTTACTATGTGCCAGGCACTGTGCTAAGTGTTTGGGGATAAAGAGGAAGGCAAGAAGTGTCCCTGCTCTCAAGAAATTCATAGTCTAATGGTAGACATAACATGGAAACTCCTCGGCACAGGTAAAACATAGACAGGATAAATTGGAGGCAATCTCCGAGGGAGCCACAACTATTGTAGAAGTCTGGGAAAGGCCTCTCCCAGAAGGTAGGGTTTGAGCTGAGACTTAAAGGGATCCAGGGAAGCCAGGAGGCAGAGTCAGGGGGGTAGAGCATTGCAGACATGGGGCAGAGCCTGTGTGAACGCTTACAGCATTGGGAGATAGAGCGTCTTTCGTGAGTGACTGCAAGGAATCCAGTGTTGCTAGGTTGTAGAGTACATGATGTTGTTGTTGTGTGTCCTTCATTCTCGAAGAGGACTATGATATCAGGGAGGTGATGCCATGACTTGTAAGTGAATTGGATTTAAGTGAGGCATGACTGTTCAAAGTCACCAGCTTCACTTTCTCCTCTGGAGCCATCTGGGTCCAGTGGCCAGATATCAATTAGGACAACTGGAGATGGCCCAGAATGCAGTGGGGGACCTTGGCCCTTTTAAGCTAAGGTCTTTAACAGGTCTGCCTTTGACTGAGGCAATGCCCAATCAGTGATTAAGGCTTAATAAGAAATGAGGCAGAGAATGGCCTAGTCAAAAAAAATCAATCTAGGTACATAATGAATACCCAGATGGATACGTAATGAGGAATAAAGTGTAAGAAGATTGAAAAGGTAGATAGGTAGGAAGGAAATAAACATTTATTAAGCACCTACTATGTACCAGATACTGTGCTTAGCTCTTTTTTTTTAAGCAAATATTATCTCATTTGATCCACACAACAACCCTATAAGGTAAGCGCTATTATTATCCCCATTTTATAGTTGAGGGAACTGAGACAAACAGACTTGCCGAAGCTCACATAGCTCATAAGTATCTGAAGCCAAATTTGAACCCAAGACTTCATGAGTCGAGGCCCAGCACTAAATCACCCGCCTGCCTCTAGGGGCCAAGCTGTGAAGGACTTTAAAAGCCAAACAGAGGATTTTCTATTTGACTCTAGAGCTAACAGGGAGATGACTGAGTTTATTGAGGAGAGTGATGTGGCCAGACTTGCATTTTAGGATAATCATTTCGGCAACTGGGTGGAAGGCAGACCACAGTGGGAAGAGACTTCTTGGAGTCCAACAAGACAACTATTAATACAGTCTAGGCATGAGGCCATGAGGGCCTGCATCAGTCGATCAATAAGCAACATGCGCCAGGCACTGTGCTAAATATTGGTGATACAAAGAAAGGCAAAAGACAGTCTTTGCTCTCAAGAAGCTCACAGTCTAATGGGGGAAGCAACACATAAGCAATTGTGTACAAACCAGATTTATAGGGCTAAATTAGAGATAATCAATAGAGGGAAAGCACTAGCATTAAGGAGGATCAGGAAGGGCTTTTTGCAGAAGATGGGAAGCCAGGAGGCAAAGATGAGGAGATAGAGAATTCCAGGCATGGGGGATGGCCAGTGCATGGGAGACAAATTGTTTTATTTAAAATGGCGGCTGTGGCAGAGGAGAGAAGAGATGTTGGGAGAGGGGAGGAGATATGTCGCAAAGGCAACAGAAAGCAACAGTCTGGATATCTGTGTCAATATGTCAGTCTGTGTACATTGTGAACTTGGGTGATGGGAAGGACAATGGCATAGTAGGGCATAGCAAGAAAGTTTGGAAGAGAGGAAAGATTAAGGGAAAAGATAATGACATCAGTCTTGGAAATGTCTATGGGACATTCCATTTGAGATGTCCAATAGCCAATGATGCAAGACTGGAGGTCAGGAGAGAGATTAAAGCTAGCTAGATCATCTGAGAATTATTGAATCCACCCACAGGACTTCTGAGGCCATCTAGTCTGGCCCTCTCATCTTACAGTTGAGGGAACTGAAGCTCATCATTTTAAAGTGATTTTTCCAAGGTCAAAGTGATTTTTCCAAGATCATAGTGATTTTTTCCAAGATTAAAGTGATTTTTGATCAAAGGATCACAGATTTAACAGGAAGGGAGTCCCAATCCTTTAGTTTACAGATGGGGAAACTGAGGCATGGAAAGGTTAAGTGATTTTCTCCAAGACATAGAACCAGAGGGGACTATAGAGCCTATTCAAGTCCAGATAGCTCATTTTATAACTGAGACACAGAAATGTTGAGTGACTTGCCAGTGTTAGTGAGGGGAGAAGGCAGGATTTGAACCCAGGTTCTCGGGGCTCCATGTCCAGTTCAATATCCACTATATCACACTGACTTTCACAGGTACCTAGGACTTTTCAAGTCCAGCCAAAGGTTGAAGAATCAAAAGGTACAAACGACAAACTCACTAAGAGACTTAAAAATCTCAGACTTGGGAGAAATTCCGCATGCCATCTAGTTCTACTTGAGCCTTGGTGAACAGGAATTTTTCCAAAGAACCAAACAAGTGGTCCCCTGTACTTTTGTAGTAGGAAGGC
>CM053622.1:17788670-17822695 GCA_028646595.1 Phalanger gymnotis | reverse complement strand
GAAAACAACAAGAAATTTATTTAGGCCCCACCGCAGCAAAAACTTGAACCAGCCTCCCCATTCCAACATCTTGACAAAAAGACTCCAGGCCCAGAAAGCCCATTTCACAAGGGCAACTAGGAGGCCACAGAAAAGCAAGAGAGTATTTAGCCAAATCATGTTCACTGGCCTCACGTTCCTGCTCGCACTCAGGTAAGCCCCGCTTCCACGGCTTCCTGCCTCCGCAGCTTCTGGCTTCCACACCTTCCGCCGCCACCACCACCGCCGCTGAAGTTGTCTCCCGGCTCACCCCTCCTCGCAGCCGAGCTTCAGAGACCATTGGTTCCCAAGCTGGCCCCTCCTAAGTCACCAATCCACACCAACACAGGTTTCACACCTGACAGGGCCCTGGGCCTGGGGCTTAGCACTTAACAGCTGAAAGTACTTCCACTCAAAAGAAACAAAAGCCATGCTAATGAGACAATTTTGCTTAACAACACAACTTTCCTTGGAGATGTCTGATGAAGGGACCTCACTACCTCCACCTCCTGAGGCGACCTCTTATTCCACTTTGGAATTGAGCTCTTTAAAAAGATTTCTCTTACATCAATGCTAAATCTGCCTCTTTGCAACTTTTATGCATTGCTCCTAGTTCTATCCTTTGAGGCTTAGAATATGTTTAATGCCCTCCTCTGTAGGACAGCCCTTCAAATGCTTGAAGACAGCTATTTCTTGAGTTCCAAATTGTTCTCTCTCTCTCTCCCTCTCCTTCCCCCTCCCCAAGATGGCAAGCAATCCCATATAGGTTATACATTAACATTCATTTCTAAAAACTGTGATATTCCGAATTCTCTCCCTCCCTCCAAACCCTTCCCTGTCCACTCAGAAGGCAAAGAATATATCAATCATACATGTGAAGTCATGCAAAATACATTTCCATTTTAGCCACATTGCAAAAAAAAAAAAAGCAAGAAACATAAAAAAGTGAAAAAAAAGTATACTTCAATCTGTGCTCAGAGCTCATTATATTTCTCTCTGGAGGTGGATGGTATTTGTTGTCATGGGTCCTTTGGATTATCTTGGATCATTGTCTTGATTAGAGTAGCTAAGTCAAATCTGGCCTCAGACACCTACTAGCTGTGTGACCATGGGGAAGTTACTTCACCCTGTTTGCCTCAGTTTCCTCATCTGTCAAATGAGTTGGTGAAGGACATGGCAAACCACTTCAGTATCTCTGCCAAGAAAACCCCAAATGGGGTCATGGAGAACTGGATGTGAATGAAAAGCAACTTAACAAAATCAACAGTGATTTAGAGCATTTTTTCATGTGATAGCTTTCATTTGAAAGCTTCTTCTGAAAATTGTATGGCATGATCTTAAGACCCTCCTCCATTCTGCTTGCCTTTCTCTGGATCCTCTATCACTTATCAATATGTCTCCTGAAGCGTCATGCCCAGAACTGAACAGAATACTCAAGGTGTGGTCTAACCAGGGTGAAATACAAGGAGATTATCATCTCTTCCTTCCAGACACTGGGGATCACCTAATCCATCCCAAGAGTTCATTAGCTTCTTTGTCTGAGTCACGGTGCTCTTGACTCATGTTGATCTCATGGGTTACTGAAAGCCTCAAATCTTTTTCAGATAAGCTTATTGTCTAGCCATACCTCCGCCATCTTGTATTTTGAAGTCATTTTTTTTCAACCCAAGAATTGGACTTTACATTGACCCCTCATTTAATTTCGCCTTATTAGATTCAACCCAACATTGAAGTTTTTCTAAGAGCTTTTAGAGTCCTAATGCTGCCATGCCATGTGATAACCAGTCCTTCTAGTATAGTGGGGATAACCCGGGGAGCCCCTGATTTGCTAGGGTAGCTCGATATGCTCTCTAACTCCTCTCACTGTGAATTGTATTCTGGTCCTTTGGTGAAAGATATACCTTGTTAAGATAATACAGCAATTTCTTATTGGCTCCCATGACTAAAGGGTTGTATCAACAAAGATGATTGCTCATTAAGTCTAGAGAAATTGCCAACTTTGGAGACTATGGTTCTGCCTCTTTGGGGGCCCATCTCTTTTAGGACAAATTTACAATTTTCTGTCCTTAGACTTCCAGCAAGATGGGTAATACCCTCTCCTCCTCCTCCCCAGGAGTCAATCAAGAAGCATCTATTAAGCATTTACTACTTGCCAGGGTCTATACTAAGTACTGTGAATACGAACATTAGCAAAAATGAACAATCCTTGCCTTTAAGGAACTTACACCCTAATGGAGAAGTTCATGTACAAAAGGAAGCTGAAAAATTTGGGGGGAGGAAGAGAAAGAGAAAGTACCTGGCATGGTGGAGAAATCCCCAGAAGAAGCATTCTTGTGGGAAACGGAATGGCTATCTTAGGCGCCCTCCATAAATGGAGCGGCAATCATGACACGGCACATGGCAGCAAGAAGATTTGTGGGCGTGCCCGAGGCCTCCATCATCTTTTTCTCCTTCTCACTTTTTGGTTTTGTTCTTCTTCAGCGTGTCAGTGATTAGCATTCCTGAGAAAAGGATGTTTCTGCCGTGTCAGCAACCTAGTGGGTTGAGAGTTCTGGAGCCAGTTTCCAGCAGTCAAGCAGGAGGCGATTTCTGCAACAGCACTGCTTCCTGGAGGAGAAGGGTAGCACTACCAAGAGGATCTTGTGTCATGCCTGAAAAAAGGATCAGAGAAAGACACAGCCATGCCCCAAATGTGCAGGACAGCTGGACTTCACAAGGTGGTCAGGCAGTATAGTGGGGGTCTGAGATGAATGTGAAATAGATGTTCAGCAACTGCACAAAGTGTCTTCACTTCTCTCTCTCTGTCTCTGTCTCCCCCTCCTCTCTGTCTCTGTCTCTCTCTGTCTCCCCTTCCTCTCTCTGTCTGTGTGTGTGTGTCTGTCTGTCTCTGCCTCTGTCTCTCTCTCTCTGCCTGCCTGTCTGTCTGTCTCTGTCTCTGTGTGTCTGTCTGTCTGGGATACAGGAAGTATAATGAATAGAAGGAGTATAATGAGTTGTTTTATGTATTTAGTAATTCAGGCTTTCAGGTAATTCGTATTTTAAGCATTTTCAGTAGTGGAGGAAACAAACAACTGTCCCATCCCTGATGTTTATTTTATACATTGAGTTTCTTTTCTAGAAAGGTTAACTACAACTGTGCATATCCTTTGATCCAGCAATACCACTACTATAATACCACTTCTAGGTCTGTATCCCAAAGAGATCAAAGAAAAGGGAAAGGACCCACATGTGGTGGCCAAGAACTGGAAATTGCCCATCAACTGGGGAATGGCTGAACAAGCTATGGTATATGAATGTAATGGAATACTACTGTGCTATAAGAAATGATGAGCAGGAAGACTTCAGAAAAACCTGTAAAGACTTATATGAACTGATGCTGAGTGAAATGAGCAGAACGAGGAGAACATTGTACATGGTAACAGCAACATTGTGCAATGATCAACTATGACAGACTTAGCTCTTCTCACCAATACGGTGATCCAAGACAATTCCAAAAGACTCATGATAGAAAATGCAATCCACATCAGAGAAAAAACTATGGAGTCTGAATGCAGATGGAAGCACATTATTTTCACTTTAATTTTTATTTTTCGTTCTCATAGCTTTTCCCTTTTGTTCTGATTTTTCTTTCACAACATGACTAATGTGGAAATATGTTTAACATGACTGTACATGTATAACCTATATCAGATTGTTTGCTGTCTTAGGGAGGGAGGAGGGGATGGAAGGAGAAAAATTTGGAATGCGAAATCTTACAAAAATGAATGTTGAAAACTATCTTTACATGTAATTAAAATACTATTAAGCACAAAAATATAAATAGAACAAAAAAAGGTTACCTACTTTGAGGGGGAGTCCTAGACATGATCGTAGACTCTGGGCTTTGTATTAGACATATTTTCCAAAGTTATTCTAGTGCGGGGACATACCAAGCCAATGAGAGAATAGAAATCCTGACCCCCACCCCAGGAGGGAATATGGCTTCCCCAAGATGCATGAGTCCATGTGAATCCAGAGCTGGAGCCCCTTGTGGGAGGGGACCAGCTGGAACTAATGTCATACTAGAAGTGTCATTTACACATTTGGTAAGTATTCCATCTATGACTTCTTCTATATGACTAATAAAACGGACCAAGCACAGATCCCTTTGGCCTTCTGCTAGATAATCCTTCCTCCAATTTGATTCTTTGGGTCTGGGGATTCACCCAGTTATATATGTAGCGTAACTGTACTACCCTCTAGTCTAGCTAGCCTAGACAGGTATGCCTTATTCAAAAGAAACAAGATAGGCAAAGGAGAGAGGGATAGATAGACCCATGTATTAAGAAGTTTACTCATATAAGGAAATCTAAGAATGTGGGAAGGGGGAAACACAATGGAGAGTATTTCAGTGAAGGTGAATGGAAAAAGAAACAGAAGTGATTTTACCATTACAGCACAGACCACCTGGACAGAAAGAAGAAAGAGATGAGTTTGAGAAATAAATCACAAGCCTGGCACAGAAGTAGGATATAATGGTCATGGGGAGCCTCTATTATACAGACATCTGCTACAGTTCCATGCCTCCCCTCCTCCTCTCTCTCTCCCCTCCAAAAATAGAGCAGCTAATAATTTCTTGACTTGCCTTAAAGAAAATATCATCCTTCAAAAGAGAGAGGACTGAGTGAAAGCAAATTCCATTCTAGATTTGATTCTCACTAACAGGAAGAACCTGCTTGCTGGGGTAGAAACAAAACTCTGAAGAGAAATGACTATACCATTTTAGAGTTTGTGATAGAAAAGAAGAGGAAATCCAGGCATAATCTGACATGTGCCCTAGATTTGGGGAAAGCAGATCTCAAAGGGTCAAGAGGAAAAACAGGTAGTATATCATGGACTAAAATAATACAGAGGAAACCCAGATAGGATGGAAGACACTCAAGAATGAAATTCTGAAGACAGAAAGAGAAAGGATTCCAATAAGGAGGGGGAAAATGAGATTTGGGGGGGGGGGAATTCACCAACTAGTTTGTTTTTAAAAAGTAATATGCAGGGGCAGCTAGGTGGTGTAGTGGATAGAGCACAAGCCCTGGAGTCAGGAGGACCTGAGTTTAAATCCAGCCTCAGACACTTACTAGCTGTGTGACTGGGCAAATCACTTAACCTCCCATTGGAAAAAAAAAAGCAATGTACAAAAAATGGAAGCAATATCAGATAACAGAAGGATGGCAAGGTCCTATAAAAATAGTGTCAGGAATGCTAAAGCTCAGAATGAGCTGGGGTCGGTGAGGGAAGCTAAGGAAAGCTTGGAGTCATTGGGTCTGGGTTCGAATGGGTTCAGGTTTTTGTTTTTAGCTGTATTTGAAGACAAAGGAGAATCAAAGAAGAGATGGAGCTTTTGCTTGGAATGTTTGGGTGATGAATACTGACAACAGAAAGATAGCAGAGTGGCTGGATGGCCCTGGCTCTGAAAACAATAGAACAAAAGTGACTAAGAGAAATCTGGTACCCATGATAAATAAGGGAATAATTGTAAGAAAGCACCTGATTTGAGAAATTGACGTGATCGGTTGAAACCACCAAAAATGAACTACATCCTTAAGTACTGAAAAATGAGCAGGTGCAGCTGCCGAGCCACTCACTGTCTGATAGTCAGTCAAAAAATCTTGGAATGTGGCGAGGTGCCAAAAGATAGGAGAAGGACACGCGTAGTATTGTCTCTGTTCTGTTTTGGTTTTGTTTTTTCCAAAAAAAAAGGGAGGAGGATGAAGGAACAGAATCTGTAAACTCTAGGCCAGCGATGCTGACTTTGTTTCCTGGGGAAATTCTTGAAAAGATCTTTATGGGGAGGATTAACAGGCACCTAGAAAGAAAGCAGCGATTACAAAGAGCCAACATGGCTTCCTCAAGAATGGGTCATGCCAGACTAACCTCATTTTCTTTTCTACCAGGATTGCTTGTCTAGTAGATGAGGGCAATTCTGTACACATAATTTACCCCAATTTTAGGAAAACTTTTGATAAAATATTTCATATTCTTCTTGGAAGAAGATGGACAAATATGGATTCAATGACAACACAATTAGATGAAATCAGACCTAATTTGATAGCAAGGTTCAAAAAGTGTTGGTGGTCCAATGACAGCCTGTCAGGAAGTCTGCAGCAGCGAAAACTGCCAGCCAACCACAGGATAGGCAATACCTGATGCAGCAAGGTGCCACAAGTGAGACACGGGAGCTGACAGGTTCCAATCCAATCCAATCCAATAAACATTTATTAAGTGCCTAGTACTTAGTTACCAGGCACTGTGCTAAGCACTGGGGATACAATTAGTAAAAAGAAAGCAAGCCCCTGCCCTCATGGAGCTTATAATCTAATGCAGAGAGACAACACACAGAAGGAGACAGGAAAAGGGATGAGTGACACCAAGGTGTACGTTGTTCCATGGACTCGAAACCAGGCAGAGTAGCAGATACAAAGTGGAATGTGTCGAGTCCAGTTTCCGCCCTCTATAAAGAAGGTATTGGGAGGAGTTTGGTACACTGCCCCCCCACCCCAGCCCTCCAATCAGAGGGGAGAGGGGGATAAGGGAGGTGGTGGCAATCAAGGCTTGAGTTAGCATCATGGCGGTGAAATCAGAAGTTATGAGAGTACACTGGGAGTTGCCAGGCAAGTCAAATCTCAACACCACCTCAACCTCAATCCAAGGACCCAGAGCCCAAGAGCTCCTGCTTCTAGCCCAGCCCCTGAATCATCCAGGGACTGAACCCTCGTAGAGATGTAGCCTGGTGACTTGCTACAGTTGCAGAAGACAGGAAAAGAGCTTGTTCTCCAGCAAAGTCCTTGGCAAAGGGTTCAACATCAGAAATGAATATGGATGTTATCTGAAGGAATGTGAATGATCGTGTTGCCCCCTAAGGACCATGGAGCCTTTCCATTTCTCTGTAGCCGATCGCATTTGTTGCCTCCCTGAACAGAATGTGACCTCTTTGAGAGCAGAGACTGGCCCCAGTACAGAACACAGTTCTATGGACATATAGTAAGTGTTTAATAAATTATTTTTCTTTCATTCATTCACAAATCTCGGAGGGAAAGCTAACACTGGATGGCAGGATCAGCATCTATGAATATAAAGAATACTTGGATACCAAGAATCCATTTCACAAGCAGGGTTAGACAAGTTATTCTGGAAAAGATTCAGGGGTTTTAGTGGACTGCAAAGTCCGGGTTACAGTCAGAAAGCCATGGCTTCCAGGAATAAAGAAGTCATAGCTGCCCTGTAGCCTGCCCTACTCAGACTTCCCTTGGAGTGTTGGGTTCAGTTCTGGCACCATAGCTGAAGAAAGATATTGATATGCTGGAAAGGGTCCCAGAGGAAGGCAATTAGGATGTCAAAGGGTCTTGAGCCTATGATATATGAGGATGGATTGGAAATACTGGGCTTGTTTCACCTGAAGAAGTCTCGGGGTGGGGGGGGGACGACAACAACAGGGACATGATCGCTATCTTCAAGTCCTTAAAGGGCTGTGTTACGAGGGATGGATTAGTATTGTGACAGCAGCGCCAGGAGCAATGGGTGGCATTGTGGAGAGGCAAATTTAAAGCTGTTATCAGAAAAAGCTTCCTAAGGACAGCTATCCCCAAATAGAAAGGGCTGCCTCATGAGGGGGTGGGTTTCCCTTCCTTGGATGTCTTCCATTGGAGGCTGCTGAGGTCCCTCCCAGCTCCCAGTTTCTGGGACTCTGATTTTGGTGATTAGCTTCCCTGCCACCTTTCTGACTCTTCTTTCTCACTCTCTTTGCCGGATCTTCATCTATGTCATGCCCACTAACTTTAGCATCTCTTAATACTCTGTCCTAGGTCCTCTTCTCTTTTCTTTCTATACTCTCTCATTTGGTGATCTCATCAGCTCCCGTGGGTTCCATTATCACCTCTATGCTGATAATTCCCAGATCTATATGCTCATCCCTAACCTCTCTCCTAATAGCCAGTCCTGCATCATGAACTACGTATCGAACAGTTCAAACTGGATGTCTCATAGGCATATCAAACTCACCATACCCGAAACAGACTGAAATCCTTCCTTCCAAACCTATCCCTCCTTGAATTTTCCTTTTACTCCAAGAACACCCACACTCCCACAATGCTTATGAGATCCCCAATCCATTTGAATAAGATTAGAGTTACAGTTTCTTAAATCTGATCAATAAGCATTTATTAAATGCCCACTATGTGCCAGGCATTGTGGTAAGGCCTGAGGATACAAGGACAGATAGGAAATGATGCCTGCCCTAAAGACGTTTACATTCTATAGAATCTGAACTCAGCAAAATAAAAAATCCCATCTGTGGAGCATTTCAAGGTTTACAAAACACTTTCCTCACAACAGCCCCAAGAAGTAAAAGGCATCAATACTACTACTACTATTTGACAGATAAAGAAACTGAAACTCAGGTGAATTGAATTGGCCATAGTCTTATAGCTAATATATTTTGGAGTAAACTAGGAACCCTAGTCCCCGATCCCAAGTCCCCTTTCCAGCATACCATAATGCCTCTCCACATTGATAAAATAAAGAACTTGGGGATATTTGTTGAGTATTGTCACATCTTATGACAAAGGCTTAGTTCCCCCTTTATGAGTATGTCATGGTAGGGATTCTTTTTCATACCTGAATTAACTAGAAGGCTTGTAAGGTCCCTTCATACTCTGAGATTCTGTGATCTGAAACTTCCTGTGTGACAGAAATCCCAACCAGCATTCCAGTGAAAAACATTTCTTTTTGGTCTTTGTTCAATTTATAGCCTATACATGAAAACATGAATGAGTTGCCATGTCAGGCAGTAACCTGCTCATTATTGTAGGTGAACAAACAAGTTAGATGACCAATGGGGGAGGCAGTGATATAAAAAAAGATTTCTATTTGTTCATAGGATCATAGATTCAGATCTGGAAGAGATCCTAGAGGCCACCTATCCTAAACCTCTCATTTTAGAGATGAGTAAACTAAGGAAGGTAGATAGCTCATTGGATAGAAGGCTGGGCCTGGAGTCAAGAAGAAAAGTTAAAATCCAGCCTTGGACATAGCTGTGTAATCCTGGACAAGGCACATAACTGCTCTCTGCCTCAGTTTCCTCAAATGTAAAATAAGGATAATAACAGCACCTACTTCCCATGGTTGTTGTGAGAATGAAATAAGACATTTGTAAAGAGCTTAAGAGAGTTCCTGGCATATAATAGGTGCTTAATAAATGCTTGTTTTCTTCCTTCCTAAAATGATGTATCTGAAGACACCTCTGCCATCTAGGACTTGGGCTATTAATTAGTCAAACTATAGATTTAAGAGTTTGTATTTATTCCTATTGGATTTTATCTTACAAGATTTGGCCTGATGCCCCTCAGGCTCTTTGGGGAACCTGGTCCTGTCTTCCAATGAATAAATTATTCCCTCTAGCTTTATGCTATTTGTAAAATACAAGACACAAAATACAAGTGATGGAATAGATATCATGGCCAATCCCCCAAAATTCTTCCTTGTGGGTCACGATTAGGCCCAGAGGAGCAGTTCTTGTCTTCTCCACCTTCTGAGAGATGGCCAAGAAACCAGAAAGGCCAAGAATTTTCCCAGGGCTCTGTAATTAGCAGAGTTAGACCTGATGGGTGTTTAGGTAGTTAGGTCCTGAATTAAGGCCATTATGTTCCTTCTGTATCAGTTTTATAATCTGTATCAGGAATTCTTCATCCATTTCCTCCATCTGGTTGAGTGACCTAAAGTATATAACAATGACACAACTCTGTTCTGTTCTGCTTGTGCCCTCACCCAAATACTCTCCACCATGCTCATCCTTCAAGCGTATGGATTTCAGATATGTGTAGATCTCCTTGACATTCATTTCTACTCTCTGAAACACATATGCTTATCCATTACCTTATTCCAATAATGCATCCCACCCTGCCAAATCTCAGTGATATGTATTGACCTCCTGGCATTAAAATCTCAAGTAACTCCAAACTTCAGTTTGATGAAAACTTTGTTTATTCTGCCTAACTCAAGGCATAGCTAAAAACCCCCTAGTGATTTAGAATGGCTCTAGATGATTTTCCAATCTGGTCATTCAAACCTAGACATCTGTGGGCAAATAAGACAAATTTCTGAACTTGGTTCATAACAGATATACAAGGTCAAAGTAGGAGAGAATGGCTTAGTGACAAATTTTGTCAGTGACTAACAGAAAGATCTATGCTTCATTGTAGACTACAGGCTGCAAGGCTGTGAAATTTAACTAGGACTTATCTAGCTAATTTGGAAGTGCTTGCCACTAGATTGATCAAAGAGTAATGAAACTTTAGTTGGCCTGCATTAGTGTTGTGCTGCTATGGGTCATGGAACCCTAGAGTTTTCCAAGTACTGAAATTGCAGATCACCCAAAAGGAAAAGGAGAAAAACTCATAACTAGGACTGGAGCTTATGTAGGAAAAGCTGCTTAAATGATATAATAGAAGAAATGTATGGCAGAAAGAAAAGAAAGAAGCGAGGGAGGGAGGAAGGAAGAAAAGAAAGAAGAGAGGGAAGGAGAGAGGGAGGGAGGAAGACAGGAAGGAAGGGAGGGAGGAAGGAAGGAAGGAAGGAAGGAAGGAAGGAAGGAAGGAAGGAAGGGAAGAAGGAAGGAAGGAAGGGAAGAAGGAAGGAAGGAAGGAAGGAAGGAAGGAAGGAAGGAAGGAAGGAAGGAAGGAAGGAAAGAAGGAAGGAAGGAAGAAAAGAAGGAAGGAAGAAAGGAAAGGAGGGAGAGGTCTGGGCATTTAGCAAGAGCAATAAATAGCTAATGGACAGCCCACATGTTCCATGGACATGCCTTCCTCTTTGGTGGATACCCTACATTGCATTTAGGGGAAGACATGGGACAGAGTGACATGGGATGATGAGGCATGGATGGGTTGTGAAGGGAATACCCATATCAATGAGATTGTAGATCCATTGGAGTTTTGGAAATAACTCTTTGGTACTACCTGTTAAGTCAGAGAAGGGTTGCAGTTCGTGATTCAGATACTCAATAACTTAATGGCCTATCCAAAAGGCACATATTTCAGTTATGTAATAAGGGGATTAAAGAAACTTGGAAAATTTCCCACCCTGGGAATTCCACTTGGCAGGGCCAGGTTGGAAAAATGCCCTTTTGTAGGGCCAGAAGGGGGGCAGAACTCAATAGAATGTAAGCTCCTTAAGGGGAGGAATTGTTTTTTAAGTTGGTTTTTGTACCTTCATCCTCTAACACAGTGCCAGGTACATGAGATATGGATAGTAACTCGGCTTGTGATTTTATTGTTTTAGCAAACTCCCAGATGAGGAAATTCCTTCTACCAATGCAGGATATCACTTTCTTTGTAACTTCCAGTTTTTTTCAAAATTAGTTCAGTAATAACATTCATTTTTTTTTAAATTGAGTTCCAAATTTTCTCCCTCCTTCCTGCCCCTCTCCCACCCATTTAGAAGGCCAGCAATATATCAATTATACATGTGAAACCATGCAAAATACATTTCCATATTGGCCATGTTGCCAAATAAATAAATAACGAGAAACAAAAAATGTAAAAAAAAAGTCTGCTTCAATCTGTATTCAGAGTTAATCAGTTCTGTGTCTGAGATGGTTAGCATTTTTCATCATGGGTCCTTTGGAATTATCTTGGATTATTGTCTCGATCAAAGCAGCTAAGTCTTCCACAACTGATTATCATATAACTTATAGTTTTTGAGAGTTGCTTAGAGACATGACTTGCCCAGGATCAAATAGCCAGTATATATAATAGATAGGAGTTGAACTCAGGTCCTCCTGATTCCAATGGTAGGGAAGAGAATAAACATTTATACAGAACTCACTATGTGCCAGACACAATGCTAAGCTCTTATATAAATATGATCTTATTTGATTTTCATAGCAATTCTTTGAGGTAGGTGCTGTTTGAGAAACTGAGGAAACTGAGGCAAACAGGTAAAGTGCCTTGCCTAGGATGGCACAGCTAGTGCCTAAGGCCAGATTTGTACTTGTCTTTTGGAAAACAGGCCCAATGCTCTACCCACTACAGCATCCTACCTATTTATGTCTAATACATAAGGAGATTGGTACCCCTATATAGCTGGTACAGAGTAGGTCCTTAATAAATACTTGTTAAGTTGAACTGACTTGACCTGAGTCTACTACGCCATTCAGTCCATCCTCAGACCGGCAGGAGAGGCTTCCTATATGTCACCTTCTGGGCTACCTTTGTCTCAGTCTCTCATACTCAAAGCCTGATTATTATTCATTTCCCTATTATTCTTCTTCAGCTAGGATAGTGGGGGATGGGCAGGGGAATTTTTTCCCTCAGGATGACAGAATATAGCCCGTGATTGAGTGTATCTGTCACCCAAGACTAGCCAAGCTAAGTGCAGAGAGACTCATAACCAGAATATTGGTCCCTGGGTGAGAAATTTTTCTTGGCTGTGGCAACTCTGGAAACCATCTCCCATATCATAAAGGAGTTGCTATCTATATTGGTGAAAGGAGTTTCTATCAATTATCCTTGAAATATTGAAGCAAACAAGTGGAGTGGAAATGGATTTGGATTTGGACCTTGGTGAGACTCAGAGCCAGAAGGGATATTTGGAAACCACCCAATCCAACCTCCTCAGGTTTTTTTTTTTTAATCTTATAGGTCAGGAAACTGAGGCACAGAGCGAAATAACTTGCTGCATATGTCACAGAAGAAATGATAATAGCAATTACATCATGCTTCAAGGTTTGCAGAGCACTTTAAGTATGTTCTGTTACTTGAGCTTCACAACAATTCTATGAGTCAGACTCTACAGGTAGGGAAGGGAGGAGCACAAGTATTCATACAGTGCTTACTGTGTGCAAGAGGCAGCTAGGTGGCCAAGTGGCTAGAGTGTCCAGCCTGGCATCAGGAGGACTTATCTTTCTGAGTTCAAATCCGGCTTCAGATACTTCTTAGCTGTGCGACCCTGGACAAGTCGCTTCACCATGTTTGCCTCAGTTTCCTCATCTGTAAAATGAGCTGGAGCAGGGAAATGGCAAATCACTCCAGTATCTCTGCCAAGAAAACCCCAAATGGGGTCATGAAGAGTCAGACATGACTGAACAACAGCAACGACTACAACATGCCAAGTACTGTGCTAAGGGCTTTTTTTGCAAATGGTATTTCATTTGCAAAATGAGATAACACAACCACCCTGGAAAGTATAGAGGCAAACAGGGGGTAAGTAACTTGCCCAGGATCTAATAAGTTTCTGAGGCAAGATTTGACCTTCCTGACTCTAGGCCCAGCACTCTTTATCTACTGCACCACCAACTGTCTCCAGCTTATTGTTGTGTAACCATTTTACAGATGGATAAAAGAGGCTCAGAGAAGTTACGACCTGCCATGATTATGCCTCTAGTAACTACCAGGGACAGGGTTGGAACCTATATCTTTCTGACTTCGAGTACTCTATACAATACACTATGGACACCTCATATTATGAGATCACAGGTGGAGAGTTGGAAGGATCCCTGAGACCATCCAGTCCAACCACCTCATTTTATAGATGAGGAAACTGAAACCCAGATTGGTTAAGTGACTTGCCCTAGGCAAACCAGATAGTAATCCTCAGAGGTGGGATTTGAACACAGCCCCTCTAGCTTTTGAAGAAGGGCTTTCCCCGCTGTCCCAAGCTGCCTTCCCCTACCCCATGTGGTAAATGTCAGAGGCAGGATCTGAAACGGAGGTCTTCTGACTTCAAATCTAGCTCTCTCTCCACTATGCCACATGACCTCGGGATACCTTGGTTTCCACCTCCAGCTCTGACCTTTAGGAGCTTCGTGACCGTGGAAAAGGTCTCTCTGAACCTCATTTTTCTCATCTTTAAAATGAGTATAATAAACAGAAGGGATGTTGTGGAGAAAGCTCAGGCCAACGGTTTGTTTTGTTTTGAAATACAGGGCAGAAAAAATGCGCCGGGGCCGGGGTGGGGGGCGATTACGAGAACCACCCACCTCCACAAATGTCAGCTTTCGGTCTTGGCTGTTTCCCTTCGCAACTCACTCTCATAATCATGTGTGTCATCCAAGGGCAAAAACCACCGAGCTTCTTGATGGGTTCCTTTTACATGATGCATTCTTCCTCCAATCTATGTGGCACGAAGTCCTGAGCCTGGCTCTCCAGCCCCCCTAGGTGCCCGGGGGCAGCTTCCTCCACCACCTGTCAATTTTAGGGTTGAGCTTTAGTGGGAAATACCACCGTCCCCCACTCTCAGCAAACACACGCACAGAAACACGCGTGCACACACGCACGTCCTTCCCTTTTCTCTTTAGATCTCAGGGCAAGGACTCTGGACCTAATTATCATTTGGCCCCCGGGGAACGTGGGAAGGAAGGGGGCTTAGTAGAGCGAAAGGCAGGGAAAGGGTTAAGCTGAGGGACGCAGGGGCGAGAGCAGAGCCCCAGGCCCAGTGGCTGAGACCCCAGGCGGCAGAGGCAAATGGAAGAGTCCCAGGGGAACAGGTGGCCCAAACCCTGCGGAGCCGCGCGTGTCAGGCGCCTAGGGGCGCGGCCGGAAGGACGGGGTGGGCAGGGCTGCGTGCGCGGCTGGCGCCGGGGTGGGGCCGCCGGGCATTACCCTGCCTAGCCGGGTCTGAGACGGAGGGAGGGACATTCCCTTAGAGCCGGACTGAAGAAGGAAGGCAGAGACTGAGGGGAGGCCGTGGCCGAGAGAGCAGAACGAGTGCCAGGCGTCCGCGCCGCACCATGTGTCACAGTCGCGGCCAGTGTAGCCGCCGCCAACGCCGGGGCTGGCCAGCTGAGGGCCATGGAAAGGGGCTGCAGAACCCGGGGGCCGCCGCTAGCAGCTGCACCAGCCCCAGGAGCAGAGCGCAGCCCAGCCCGTGAGGTCCTGCCGGGTGGCGGGCTGTGGCCACAGCAGCAGCGGAGCCCCGAGCACCCCTGCACCTAGCGCGACTGCGGCTCCTCCTCCTATCTTCTCCTCTCCGCCCCCCCCCCCCCTCGCCGCGTTCCTCTCTCCCTCCTCTCCGCCTCCTTTGCTCTCTTCCCTCCTCCTCCTCCACCACCACCTCCTCCTCCTCCCCTGCGCGCACCGAGCAGCTAAGCCCGGGGGCGGGGAGGGGGAGGGGAGGGAGGGGAAGCAGGGCGCGCGTGCCGCCGGGCGCGAGGCGGGCGGGGGAGAGCTCCCGGGGACCGGCCCGGCTCTCGCCGGTGTAAAGGCTACCAGGGGGGCAGCGCAGGGGGGGGAGGAAGGGGGGAAAGGGCTGTAGGAGCGGAAGCGGGGCGAGTGCAGCGGCGCGAGACCGGGGGGGCCCCTTCCTCCCTCCCCCTCCTCCCCAAACTACCTCCACCCCTACCCCCCACCCCTGCAGCCTGGCGCGCGCCGAGGGCCCGCACAGCAGCGGGCTCTCCCCCGGGCCATGTCCGCCTACTGCCTGGGCTTGGCCAGCAGCGTTTCAGCACCCGCAGAGGCGGACAGCGCCTCCTGCATGGAGCTGCCGGGGCCCGGCGGGGACGCAGTCCGGAGCCCAGCCTCAGCTGCCGCTGCCGCCGCCTTAGTGTCCTTCCCGGGTGGCCCGGGGGAACTGGAACTGGCGCTCGAGGAGGAGCTGGCGCTGCTGGCGGCTGGGGAGCGGCCGCCGGACCCGGGAGAGTTTTCCCAGGCCGAGCCGGGGCTTCTCGACGCCGCTGAGGCCCCGGGCCCCGGGCAGTTGCTGCAGCCGGCCTCGCCCCCGCAAGAACCGGAGCTGCTGTCGGTGATCCGGCAAAAGGAAAAGGACCTGGTGCTCGCTGCCCGGCTGGGCAAGGCGCTGCTGGAGAGAAACCAGGACATGAGCCGGCAGTACGAGCAGATGCATAAGGAGCTGACGGACAAGCTGGAGGTGAGGACGCTTTAGCCTAGGGCGGGGCCCCTTGGGGATGGGGGGCGGGGGGAATCCTGGGGCACCTGCTCAGCCGAGGAGTTGCCTTCCTCCACCTCCTCCTCCCACTTTACCCAGAGGGAACCAGCCCATAGACCACCAAAGGGGGTGTGCACATGGGGGGGGGGGGCTTCTGAGCAGGCAAAGGTCTCTCTATACGTGGGACCTACCTGAGTCTCCCACCTCCACCCTAGAAAGCTAGGCAGGGCCCAGTTAATAATCTAGACTGATATTTAGAATTTACATATAGTATCTAATTTGAGACCCTCAAAACCCTGTGAAGTAGATGCCGTCCTCAGTCTCATTTTACAGATAGGGATATTGAGTCCCTTATCCTATGAGGTAGGTGCTATTCTTAGCCTCATTTTTCAGATGTGGAAACTGAGTCAGAAAAAGGTAAAATGGTGGCAACACAGCTAATGTCAGGGTGAGATTCGAACCCAGGTCTCTGTGGGGTTCCAAGTCTAGCATTTTAGTACCCTGTTCTGCCTCTTAGATAGAGATTCTGATGGCTTTTCTATAGATGCCTTCCTTGAGATAGGATGCATAAACACGGCCTTGGTGTGAGGGAATTCATTCTGCACCATGACTGAGAGAGCCTGTACGCTCCCACAGAGAGAGCAGGAGAAAGTCACACCATATTGAAAATCTGTGGTCTGGCCTGCTGAGGAGCGATTAGTGTTCCACCAAGGTAGGCTTGACAAAAGGTAACTGGGGCATTTAAAGCTCTCTGACCTGCTGTCACCCAAAGCTATGGGAAAAGAGAACCCAAGAAGGAGCATGACACATAAAATGTCCAATGCCCAGACAGTCACACAATGTAGCAGGTTCCAGAGAACCGGGGCTAGCCTACATGCCAGGACCAACCACGTGACTGCCAGGCGTGGATTTCACTTGGGGCTCAGCATTTAGCAGATTTGGAAGGGCACTTTTCTAGGTGTTCTCTGCAGCTACTCATGCAGTTGGGTGACAGGCTGGGACGTGTGGGCACCACATGCCCGACTGCCTTTGGATCTGTTCCTCATATTGATTGTAATGTTTCCTGTGTGCCATTGGTTGGTCTTTTTTGGAAAGCAATCTTTGTGCTCCATCAAATCCTGCATGATGGGGAAAAGGGCTCCATGAGCAAATTCCAATGCTAGACTTCTCTCCCCCCTAAAATATTTTTAAAATGTTAATCCAGAACACTTACTTGTGTTGCACTTTTCCAGAATGAAAATTGGCTCACTCTTTCTCCAAAATCAACTGAACCCTACCTTTAACCTAGGGCTAATTTATACTCTCAGTTTCCCCAGATATATAAATATTGTGAATAGGTGCTACATTCCAGGCTTTTCTGGTATGTAAGGTGCCTTGCAAACTTTAATGTGCTACATGCATGCCGACTATTATAATTGGTTGAAGTGCTTTGGAGTGATGGTGGAGGGTAGTATCCCCTCAACTAATGTGGACATGAAACCTACTGGGACTTGAAATGTATAGACAGAACCAACAAATGCATATCTGGGGAAACTGAGAGTATAGATTAACCAATGGTGCATAAACATGGCCTTGGAAGGAGGGAATTCATTCTGCACCATGACTGAGAGGGCCTGTACACTCCCACAAAAAGAGCAGAAACTTTCCTAAAATGAGAGTTTAAGTTGTTAAATAGTACGCAATAGAAAAAAAACCCAGTAGATTTGGAGTCTTTTTGGTTTTAGGTTCAAAACTTGGCTCTGCCAGTTACCGCCTGTATGACTATGAACCAAGTACCTTTCCCTCACTGGGTCTCAGTTGCCTTCTCTGCAAAATGAGGGTTCTTCTTAGCTCAGTGCCAGTCACATACTAAACACTTACTAAATGCTTTAGCTATCTATTTATGTGTCAATATATTACCTGCAGGATCTCTTCCAGGTCTAAATCTACAATCCTATGTATTGTTGAAATATGAAAGGAAGCTACATTTTCAATCCTTTTTAATGAAAAAGAAGTATCGTAGCCTTAGAGACAAGAATAATAATGACAACCATAGCTAATAACAATAACTTATATACACATATAGCACCTGTGACACTGGGCAAGTCACTTAAAACTCAGAACAAAATGTTACTCTAAAGCAACTCTTTTAAGAGTATCAAGTTTTGAGGAAGGTGCTGACCTGCGCTGGGAGAAGGAATTTCCTCACCTGGGAGTCCCTTATACCAATGAAATCACAGATATAGTGTCTATCCTTGGAATGGAAATATAAACATTTTCTCTTAACATCACAGTTCACTTTAGATAACCATGGAAGCAAAGGTCTGACCATCTACTTTTATGTTAGTTTTTAAAAAATCAAGATTAAAAAGCAATTAAACAAATTAACAATAATATTAATATAGGACTCTGAAGATACCAAAGCAGTTTATAAACATCTCATTTTATATTCATATAGGTTCTGGAGGTAATGAGGGTCAACGAGTTAACTGAGGCTTGGAGAGGTTCATAGGCTCAGAGGTTTAGAGCTGGTAGGGAGCATAGATCATCTAGTTCACTGCCCTCATTTTACAGATGAAGAAACTGAGGATCATTATTGCTGAGATTATACAAGTGAAGGAACTTGCCTAGTCACTCAGCCAAAAAAGTTTCAGGAATTGAATCCAGGTCTTCCTGCACTGCTTTCCAGAACCCAATATGTCATGACCTGACAAAAACAAGAGTGAGCCAGTGCTGCAGAACCCAATATATGAGCCCATGGCCTGACAAAAACAAGAATGAGCCAGTGCTGCAGAACCCAATATATGAGCCCGTGGCCTGACAAAAACAAGAGTGAACCAGTGCTCCAGAACCCAATATATGAGCCCATGGCCTGACAAAAACAAGAGTGAGCCAGTGCTCCAGAACCCAATATATGAGCCCATGGCCTGACAAAAACAAGAGTGAGTCAGTGCACCAGGACCCAATTGTTTCATATTCTATGGTCAGAAAATGAACCCTTGGTGTCTCTGAAAAGTGACTGAGAGCACCTCTGAACCACTGCCAAAGAAACACCCCATTTGTAAGGAACTCAGTGGATGGAATTCTGTATTGATTTCCATCTAAAATGGTGGAATAGAAATAACAGGTAGTCTCTCTTGAGTGATTCAGGAACACAATTCTGGAAAGAATTACTGCCATACCAGGTCTTTGCTCAGAGATTTATAGTTGATGTTTCTAACTCCACCAGTGACGGATCTGGTTGAAAAGACAGACAGCTAATATAGAAAGAACATCATGTCAAAGTCAGTTTGAGTAGTAATGGATTTCACATTCGAATGTGAAATCACTGGTGTATAGCAACTCTCAGTGGGCAGCTCCCTGAAGAGTCTATTCATTCCTTTAGCTGTTAACAGATTTTTCTTTTTAAAGGCCCATCATAAGCAAGAAAGGCCCTACATTTTGATCCCTTAATTTCCTTTGAATTTTATGGCCAAACCTAGTTGGATGAAGCTAGTCAATTCAACTCAACTCAATGCATGTTTTAAATTTTTACTTCTTCAATTTACAAGCATTTGTTTTCTCTCCCTCCCACCTTCTCCAGGTGAAAAGAAAGAAAAATAAAGCCCCTGTAACAAGTATCTCTAGTCTAGTAAAAAAACAAACAAACAATTCCTGCATTTGCCGTGTCCAGAAATGTATGTCTGATTGTGGAACTCCCCTGTCTTTTCAAGTAGCATGTTTCATCATTTCTTCTCTGGAATTGTTGTTGGTTATAGGGTGGATGAGAGTTAAATCAAAGTTTAAACAAGCATCTACTAAGAGCCTGCTATATACTAAGCACCCTATTAGGCACTGGGGATAGAAAAAAAAAAGCAAAAACAAAGCAGCCTCTGCCCTCAATAATAATAGCTCACATGTACTTAGCAGTTTAAGTTTAGAAAGCACTTTGCATTTATTATCTCATCTGATCTTTGATGATCCTGTGAGGTGGGTGCTGTTATTATTATTTCCATTTTACAGATGAGGAAACTGAGGCCAACAAGGGTGAAATAACTTTTGTACGGTCACCCAGCTAGTGAATGTCTGAGGTTGGATTTGAACTCAGGCTTTCCTGAGTCCAAGTCCAGTTCTATCCATTTTGCTACCTAGAGGCCCTTTCATGGACTTTACAAGACAAAAACTAGAGTGAGCCAGTGCTCCACAACCCAATATATGAGCCCATGGCCTGAGTAGATATGATGAGTACACAGCTCAATAAATCCTGAATAACATCATTTCAGAAGGGAGTAAGAGTTAATAACTGGAGGAGTCAGGAAGTGCCACGGAGCTGTGCCCTGAAGGAAAATGGATTCTAAATAGTAGAGGTGAGGAGGGGGTACATCCCAGACAATGGGCATTGGGGATGGAGAGAAGCCACAGAGTCTGGAAATAGATTGTCACATACAGAGAATGGCCGGAGGGTTAATTGAGCTAGAATGGGGACTGCACAAAAGAGAAATACGAAATACAAACAAGAGTTCGTATTTAATCCTAGAAGCAATAATGCTTTTTGAGCAGGGGGGTGGTGTGGTCAGGTGCAGCATTTTAGAAAATTTTATTTGGCAGCTTTGTGGAGGATGGATTGGGAAGGGGAGAGACAGGAAGCAGAAAGACCAGGAAGTCATTGTAGTAGTACAAGGAAAAGGTGATGACGTTCTGACTTACAGAACATTAGGGTAGTGGTTCTGTGAGTTAAGAGAAGGGAATGTGAGACATATTATAGAAGTAGATTTGACAAGACTTGGTAGCTGATGGGATACAAGGAATGAGGAAGAGGAAAGAGTAGATTGTATCTTCTTAATCCACTGTGCTGCTTGGCCCCTCCCTCATTTACCTATCTTTTTCATTTCCATTGTGGCTCCCAGAGCCACATTCCAGTCATTGGTCCTAGACCACCAAGTCTCAGTGATAATTGTGAGGTCAAATTTACCTTCTTGCTTGAGAGTCTCTGGTTTTCCTGGAATATTATAAATATACAAGGCTATAGGTCTTTTGCTAGCTCCTTTCGCTGATTCTGTCCCCTACGAACTTCTGAGCCCCTGTAGAGTTCTTGTTCCTATTTTGTAGCTGTTCTCCATGGTGTCTAGCTTGGTCAATATGCATGGGAACTTTTCTCCCTCTCCATTCATTTTTCTCAGTGAGATGAGATCAGGCCCTTGGTTAGTCATTGATCTCGGGGAAAGAAATGTTTAAACCTAAAAACACCATAAAATAGCACCAATCTCTGTCTTTCTGAGGATCAACACATGTGCTGGAGTTTTAAACATTTTTTCCTATAAAGATGCTATCTCCACAAATTCTTTCAGGGATACAATACTTTTTTTAACAGGTGATTTTGTTGGTATAAAGGATCCTCTAATGAAACTGGATGGCACCTTCTTAGCAACTTAGAGCATTGCCTGGGGGCACCAAGTTTTGTCTTTCTCTGGGTTGCACAGCCAGCATATTTCAGAAGCTAGATGGAGGAACCCAAGATTTCCTGACTCTGAGCCTATAACTCCATCTTCCCTCTGCCTCTCAAAGTGACAATATGGGAGTGAAAAACAAAATTTGACAGTAGAGACCTTTATATAACACCTAGTGAAAAGTCCAGACACAATTTTAGATGAGCAATTAAGATTGGAAAATCTTTCACCAAATAGCTTCCAACATCCAATATCGCCATTCTATTTCAATCAACTTTAAAATTCAAAATACAAAGGTTTCTTTTTACTTTTTGGATTAAAAATAAATGAGTCCATCACAGAATCTTGCATTGGGAAGGCGTCTCAGAAGCTACCATCTGCCCTTCTACAACCTACTCAGCAAATGGTCATCCATCTTTTGCTTAAAGATCTCCAGGCAGCCCATCCTATTGGGGCATCACTCAAGTTAGGAAGCTTTGTCCTTTCTGAGCATCCTCCACCCACTGCTTCTGGTTACGCCTTGTGGAGCCAAGCAGAAACAGAGCATATCCCAGCTCTACTGGTCAGACCCTCAAGTATCGTGGTTCAGTTATTTCAGTTGTGTCCAACTCTTCGTGATTTCTTGGCAAAGATACTGGAGTAGTTTTCCATTTCCTTCTCCAGATCATTTTACAGATGAGGAAACTGAGGCAAACAGGGTTAAGGGACTTGCCCTGGGTCACACAGCTAGTATGTGCCTGAGGCTATATTTGAACTCAGGTCTTCCAGACAGAAGTCCTGGCACTCTATCTACTGCACCACCTAGCTGCCCCTCAAGGACTTAAAAACAAATATCTAGTCCCTCAAGTCATTTCTTCTTCAGAGTAAATATGCCCAGTACATTTCATCACTTCCTACAGTGCCACAACCTTGAGTCTCTTTGTTGTCCTCTGGATGTCTTCCAGCTTATCAATACCCTTTCTAAAATCTGGCACTGAGATTTGGTGCCACAGAGACAACTGATTGTAGCCAGTCATAAAGGAGAGTGGGGATATCTCCAGGTTCCAAAAGAGGGGGGAGGTATCAGTAATAGGCCAGGCCACTGACCCAGACCCTGAGGCCGAAGGGCAGGCCTCATTTAACACAGCACAGCCACACTGGCCACAGCTCTCTTCACATTCCCTACCTCTCCTTACCTATAAATAGGGACCAACAAGTGACTTATCTAAGCTGCTCAGGCTCTTCTGGAGGGAGTATTCCACTTCTTTAGTCAATCAATAAGCATTAACTATGCACTTACTGTGTGCTAGACACTGTGCCAAATGCTGGGAATATAAACACAAGCAAAAAAGAAAACATTCTCTGCCCCCAACAGACTTACATTCTAATGGGGGAAAGACTCTACACAAAAGGGAGCTGAAGGGGCTTGTGGATGGGGAGAAAAGTGGGGGCAAGGGAGGGAGAAAAGTCAGAAGGGCACCCCGAGAGGACTGAAGGACTGAGCATGGATGGATTGGGCACTTTCAAAATGGAGGCTGATCTATTTGCTTAAAATGCTTTTGTTCCAGTTTTAGTTCTGCTGCTGAATAAGTGAGGCTTTTCCACTCTCTGAACCTCACTTACCTCCTCTGTTAAATAAGGGATGTTCTCTCAGGTCCCTCCCAGCCCTGATATCCCCTATTCTAAGGCCCCTCCCAGCCCTGATATCCCCTATCCTAAGGCCCCTCCCAGCCCTGATATCCTCTATTCTAAGGCCCCTCCCAGCCTTGACATCTCCTGTTCTAAGGCCCCTCCCACCTCTGACATTCTCTGTCCTAAAGCCCTCTGCTATTTTTACATTCTAAATTCTAAGGCCCCTCCCAATTCTAACATTCTGTGTTTTAAGATTCCACTAAGATCTTCTCTGTTCTAAGGTCCCTCCCTGCTCTGACATTCTATGCTCTAAGATCCTTCCCAACCCTGATATTCTCTGTTCTGAGGTCCTTCCTCATATTCCATTCTATAATCTAACATGCCTTCCAACTCCCACAGTCTATGTTCTATGTCATATCTAAAGTCCCTCCTAGCTCCGACCTGTGTTCTAAGGCCCCCTCTCGGCTCTGACGTTTTATGATTCTAAAATGTGTTCAGTCCCCAAGGTTGTCTTCTTGGTTTTTGAAAAATAAAACCAGCCTAAATACCTGAAGCCTAGAGGCACAAGACAAAGGCACAGGCAGTCCTTCGCCTTCAAAGGGAGTCAGCTGGGGCTTTCCAGCTCTGTGTTTCTCAAGAGTTCCAAGCAAAGGCCACCTTCAGTTTGGCAACACTGCAAGGGAGCTGTCCATAATCTCATTTCCCCACCTCTTACTGAATCCTCAGCTCTCTTACTCACTGTCTGAATCAGAGATTTTGTTATTAGGAAGGTAACAGGCCTACAGGCATTTCTCCCCATTCTTTCTGCATCTGTAATTAGTCTCCCTGCTCATTTTTGAAACATAGAGGCATGTTTTCATATTGCCCCAGGAGTCACTTTAAAAATTAACATAGGGGCGCACTGCAGTTGCTGAGGTAGATTTTTCAAACAATGGCTAGATCTTGAGCTTCTTTTCTTTTCTACAGGCCTGTAATATTTGAGACTCTCTCCAGTTGCTAGTATCTAGTGAAAGGATGCTTAGAGATTTGGAGTTGCATGAACTGGGTTCGAATCCCCTCTCCAACCTCTGGCAAGTCGCTTCTCTCTGGGCCTCATATAAAATGAACAGACTGGACTGCATAACCTGTGAGGCCTCTTCCAGCTCTCAAACTATGGTCTTGTGATCTTCTGGTCCCTCGGCTTTTATTAGTAAGCACTTGGAATATTCAGTTCCTTGTGCTCTGATATTCTGTGTTCTGAGGTTCTCCTGGTTCTAACATTCTGTGTTCTGAGACCCTTCCCAGCCCTAATATAAGCTCTAAAAGCACCCCCACACACACCAGTTCTGATAGCCTGTGTTCTCAGTACCTTCCAGGAAGGGAACATAAAGATACCTATGATACCAATCTAGTGTCAAAGGCCCATTGAGATGTCCCATCTTTTGTTGTTGTTCAGTCATTTTTATGTTGCCTGATTTTTTGTGACCCCATTTGGGATTTTCTTGGCAAAGATCCTGAAGTGGTTTGCCATTTCCTTCTCTAGCTCATTTTATAGATGAGGAAACTGAGGCAAACAGGGTGAAGTGACTTGCCCAGGGTCACACAGCTCCTAAGTGTCTGAGGCCAGATTTGAACTCAGGAAAATGAGTTTTCCTGACTTCAAGCCTGGTACTCTATCCACAGTACCACCTAGCTCTCCACCTCTTAGAGCTTCAAGGCTTGATTCAGGAGCTACCTGCCCCACAAGGCATTTCTTCATTCCCACTCACTCCCAGGTGTTAGTGCTTTCCTCCCCATTTAAAAATTACCTTCTATTTCCTTATATGTGTACATTTTGTTCCCACCTCCTCCAAGGAGAGTATAAAGCAAGGACCTGTATTGTTTTTGTCTTTGTAGACCATGGGCCTGGTAGTCCTCTACTTGATAGGCAGCTAAGTGCTTTTTGAATTTAATTGAAGGATTTGGAAGGCTATTGGATTAAACAATAAAGAGATTTTATTTAGGATCATAAATCTAGAGCTTGAAAGGCCCTCAGAGGTCATCTATTCAAGTATGGGGAAAAAATAGTGACTTGCCCAAGGTCACACAGTGATTTTGGAAAGAGTTACTTCTGTAGAGTGGTTGGGACGAAAGCCCATGGCAAGAGGTTGAGATGTAAGGGTGTGGTAAATGGACGGACCAAATACAGTGACTCTTCAGAAGTTTATGATGCTTGAATTCACAGGCATAATTGATATCATGTTGCTCCCCTTCTCAAGGGGTGACGGAGGGGCGGAACAGAAAGCATTTGAAACTAAATTTTAAAAAAAATCAATGCTAATTTAAGTTCAAAATAAATTTTAAAAATGTTTAAAAATTTAAATGTAAATGGGAAATATTTAACAAAATAAACAAAAATATATCCTTTTTCAAAAAGAAGTTTATGATTCTTAAAGAGTTACCTCCATGCCTTTAACCACTTCCTGCCTTCCCTAATGAGAAAGGATGAAATGATTATCCAATGATAAAATGGGAAACTCAAACCCAGGCATTCAGATGTTTGAGATTTGGGTTTGGTCCACTTACTAGCAGCCAATGGGCCGACCTACTCAGAATAAATGAAAAGCTCAGGTTCTCATTTTATTCCTTCAAGGAATTTGGATGGCATTTTTCCTTTCTCTGCTTCATGTGTCTCTGAAAATTGTGCCTAAATGTAGGTTAATATCAACATTAACTTTGCCAAATCTGTGAAAACCCACAGCAAAACAGAGGGCCTCACCCATATCTGCTGACTACAAGGCCCTGAGCTCACGACAAATTTAGCATCTAATTGGCCAGACGAGTCTGGGCCAGATCTTTCTTTTGGAAATGTTTCCAAACATGGCTCCTAGTGTAAGAGGCCAGATAGTGAGGATGCATTAATAAGAAAAACCTGCTTCTCTGAAAGGGCTGGAGGAGAGGAAGAAGGGTGCTTGTGCCACAGCCAGAAAAAAAGAAGCCCTACAACAACCAAATGACCACCCTTGTGCTCCCTTACCTAAAGAGGCAGGTTTGCTTTGGTTTGGGGGCTTTGCTTGTTAGGGAACAGGTGTTCCTTGAAACTGACTCAAGTCAATCTGTTCTGGAGGACCCAGACTTAGTCTCTCTAGCTTCTCACTGAACAAATGAGACTGCCTTCTAAGCCTTTGCTGTCTCCATTTCAAGCAATTCACCAGAATAACCACTATTTTAAAATAAGCACCTTTACAATGCATTTAAATGTCTTGCATTCAGTGTCTCAGGCCAAAAGTCCCAAATGGCACCACTCTCTTTTTCTACTCCCCTTCCTTCTGAATTGGGTTTAGAAGGCTGAGAGAGACCAGAGAGCTGAAGACTAGTTAATCATCTCCTTTATAGGTAGACCACACCCTACTGCTTACTCTGAAGTGGAAAAAGTACTGGGTGTGCCCAGAAAGTGAGGAAACTGGTTTGGGGCTTCAGTTTCCTCACCCGTTAAATCAGGAGGTTGAACCAGAAAAACTTCTAAGGCCCTTCCCAACTCTTTATTCTGTGTTTTAAAGGAAGGCCTTCCCAGTGCTAACATTCTGTTGTAAGGCTCCTTCCAGCTGTGATATTCTCTGTTCTAGGTTCTCTTCCATTTCTAACATTCACTGTTCTAAAACTCCTCTTAGCTCTGCCATTCCTTGTTCTAAGGCTCCTACCAGCTATGACTTCCTCTGTTCTAAGTCCCCTCCAACCTTTGATATTCTCTGTTCTAGCTTCTCTTCAATCTCAACCATTCACTGTTCTAAGACCTTTCTCAGCTCTGACATTCTCTGTTCTAGATTCTCTTCCATCTCTAACATTCACTGTTCTAAAGCCCCTCCTAGCTCTGATATCATTGTTCTAGGTTCCTTTTCATCTCTCACATTCCCTGTTCTAAGGCCCTTCTCAGCTCTAACATCCTTGTTCTAGGTTCCCTTCCATCTTTAACATCACTGCTCTAAGGCTCCTTCCAGGTCTGACTTGCTGCATCTGTGACTGTAAATGATTGTGGTCTCGTTCAAAGCTGTCTCCTTGGGAGGCCAGACACGTCTATACCCATTTCAGAGAAACATTTTAGGACAGCCCCTCTTGACAATTGCCTTCAGCATAGATAGTATCTTCTTTTGAATTTACTCAATGATGAGAAGCCTTCATCCTTTGTGGGTGGGTTTACATTTTGGAAATAGCCCAGAGCCATTCAAAGGTGTCAAAAGAATATGGGTGTGTGATTATCCTAAGCAATACCCCTATCAGTTACAAGAACTACTCAAGTGGTACCAGATGGAAACTACTGTCTGACCCTGGACAAGCTGTTTATCCTTTCTGGCCTTTGCTTTCCTGATCTGCAAAAATAGGTAGGAAACAATTAGTTAGGATGGAGAAATGGCTTTAAAAAACAATTAGGGAGGGTTGGATTGGATGATTTCTAAGGAAGCTTCCATAACGCCTATATTTCTATGATTCTATGATTTTCATGTGTGATTCAAACTGGCTCTGAAGGCAATTCCCAGAGAGCTTCATACTTCAAGAATCCTTGATTTCATCCATGCAGGTACTCCACAGATTGCAACCTCTCTGATTTAATAAATATTCGCTGACCAAAAAAATACCTCCTCCCATACTCCCCCTCCCTCTGCCAACCTAATGATGAGTGTCTCAGGAGCTTGGCTGGACTGGTCCTGGAACATTAGATGCACAATTACTCCATTGTGGCATGGGGCTGCTTGGGAAGACCTAGTAGAACTGTCTGGGATACTCTTTAAGAAGGGTCACCCTCAGCCCACGGTGCAGCATCAAAGGATTTCAAAAGAGGGTTCAAAAAGTGTTTGAAGGGTGGCAGCAGCATCTAGATTGGTGTGTAACTAGCACTCTAGTAGGTCTGTGATCTCCTCAATGGAGGCACCCCCTTTGAGGATAGAGATTATAGCCCATCCATGCCTACCCATCCTGGGCACCTTTTCTCCTTGTCTTCCCATCAATTCACTGCATAGAGCCCACATAATGTGCCCAAAGCCTTCCTCAATTTCTCTGACATCATGTAGATGCCATCAGAATGGAAAGACCATCCAGTGTTTATTCCTTTGCCCCCAAATCCTCTTTAATTTATTTGGTATGTATTTATTAATATACATATCTCTTCCAATAGAATACAAGTGCTCTGAAATTTTTGTCTGTATTTCTAGTACCTACCACAGTGCCTAGAATAGAGTAGGTGTCTAATAAATGCTTGTTGGTTGTACAATTATCCCTTACTCTTGCTATATGACCAGCCCATCTTTTTTTTCCTGATCATACACCTCTTTGATGACCCCCTTTACCAGGTGTGTGTTGGAGCCAGTTCTGATAGTTAAAATTTCAAACTAAGCATGTACACCTAAGAAATCAGCAATGGCTACAAATCAGGGCTTGAGTTATTGTTTTGTTGATTGTCTAGATTTAAGAAAGGGTGAACAACGCAGATGAAACGTTAAAATGTGGGTATATGCTCCCCTACCCCACCCCAGGGTCTGGTTGTTCAATATTTATTATCTCACACCCCTATATATGTTTCGAACCATTCCTAGCTCTCAGGCCGTACACACAAAAAAAAAGAGGTGGGAGTGTACTAGACTTGACCAGTGGATTATAGTTTGCTGAGCTCAGCAAACTCTTTTAACATCCTAAGTTTCAGAGCAGATGCTAACCAAGAGAAGTGGAGGGACTTTTGCCAACTGAAACTTCCTTATACTAATGAATTACAAATTGGGTCTGTATTCCAGTCATCTTGAGTTTGATAACTAGAGAATTACTGAACAAATTTATTCCTAATGCTCCATTTTTCTAGGAATCTTATCTACTTTTTGCCATATGTATGAGACACCATGCTGGAGGGGAGCCTTCAAGGCCACAGATCAAATGCCTTTTAATAGTCAACAAACAATAATCACAGGGGGAGCCTGTGTTCACAATAGCTCTTGTTCAATTGTGGAAGGGTACATGTGGCTTGCTATGGAAAGCCTGCCCATTCTCTTGTAATACCCTCATTAAGGATGCCCTGAGTACATGTGTAGGTTATTCTCATAGGCATTTTGGAGAGGTAGGGAAGTAGAAATAAATAGGTTTTTGGACATTTTGGAGAACTAGGAAAGTAGATGTAAATAGGTTGCTTAAATAACAACCACAAATTCTTTTTCTTTTCTAGCCTTGCCTCATATCCCTCTCCCAGTAATAATCGGACCCATTTAAAAGATTGTCTTTATTATTTCTTTTAAACCACTAAAAAAGAGAGTGGGCTTTCCTTAGAAAAAGGTTGTTCACTAGGGACAGTATTCTCATAATAGGGATAGATTGAAATCAGAAGGTTTTCACCATCCCTTTAGTTCAGAGAAATCTCTTTTTATCAAGCTGCCGTTGGAGACAGGCTAATCTAGATGAGGTGGGGGGCCATGGTTTTCAATGAGACTCTTCCTCGATGGCTTGATGCTTTGGTTTTTTAGACTGCTCTGTTTGGCCCCAGAGGGCAGAACTAAGAACAATGAAGGGGAAAATGGTTGAGGACAGGGAAAAACTTCCAAATGAGGCAGCTGGGTGCATACTGGGTGATTGATCACTTGGAGTCCAGAAGAGCTGAGTTCAAATCAGGCACCCTCATTGTCAAACACTTGTTGAATACCTGCCAGATAGCTGAAGAAACAAAGATATGATATGAGTCCCAGCCATCAAGGAATTTAGAGTTGCTGAAGGTCAATCGGTCAACAAGCATTTATCTAGGGCCTATGATGAGGTCCCTAAGCAGTGCAGTAAGCATGGGATGGATGACCACTTGCTTGGAGTATGGAAGAGAGAGGATTCCTAAACCACCTAGCTGCTTTGATATTTGTTGCCTATGCAGTCTTGGGCACCTCATATAGGTGACCTGCCTACTGTGCTCTTCTCTAGTCAAAGTATTGTGTTTCATTCTGGGTGTCACATTTTGGGAAGTTAATAGGCAGCTAGGTGGTGAAGTGGAAAGAGTGTTGGGCCTGAAGTCAGGAAGACTCATCTTTCTTGAGTTCGAATCTGGCCTCAGATGCTTACCAGCTGTATGACCCTGGGCAAGTCACTTACCTCTGTTTGCCTCAGTTTCCTCATCTGTAAGGAGAAGGAACCTCCGAACAGGGTCATGAAGAGTTGTGCATAACTGAAAAATGACTGCAATTATTAAGCTAAAGAGGGTTGAGATGACAGCAACTGGGAGGAGACTGGAGACTCCTACCACGGAAAGGATTGATTGGCCATCAGAGCTGGAAATGTTCAGCCTGTAGAAGTGATTTCGTGGGGACCTGATCACTGACTTATTTGAAGGCTTGTCACGTGGAAAAAGGATTAGCCTCATTCTGCTTGGACCCAGAGAGCCCAGCAGCAACATTGGGTGGCATTAAAGGAGGCAAATTTAGTCTTAATGTCATGTAAAAAAATCTTCTACACTTCCAGCTTTGCCAAAATAGAAACCTAAACAGCTCTCAGTTTCCTGCTGCCTTGGGAGGTGGCCTTGAAGGTCTTCAAGCCAAGACTGGATATTAGATATGTTATAGTGAGTTTTTTCCTGTGTAGGCTGGACTGAGGTCCAACTGGTTTCCCTTCCAAATGTCAGTTTTTGAGATCCTCGGATTCTCTGGGCCTCTATCTGCCCTTCTATAAAATGAGGAGGCAGGGATGGGGAACCTTTAGCCTTGAGATCCTTTAGGTCCTCAAGTGCAGCCCTTTGACTCTATCATGGAACAGTTTGGATTCAGTCAACGGGCAGCATTGAGGACCTAGAGGGCAGAATGCGGCCTCAAGGCTGAAGGTTCCCCACCCTTGGACTAGATGCAAGGATTCTTAGCTTGTGTGTCTCAGACTCCTCTGACAGCTTATCAGAATAATATTTTTGAACACAAAATAAAATCCATATGATCCCAGAGGAAACCAATTTTGCTAAAATACCATTATCAAAATATTTTGAAAGAATAAATTCATGGCCCCAGTTAACCCTTGAACTAGATGATCCCTGAGGGCCTTCCTGTCACTGACATTCTAGGAGCCCATGATTCTGTGATTTCAGGAAGGGGCAGAGATCAGCAGTGAGAATTGGACTTCCCAGAGAAGGTACATCTGAGGGTCTGTGCTTGGAGGATGAATGAGATTTAGCTAGGTAGGAAAAGGAGGCATGGAACTAGCAGGAGCCAAAGCATGGAGGTGGGAATGACAAGGGTGTGTATAAGGGACAGAAGAGAAACCAGACATTCATTTCCAAAGAGGCCTGAATCCTCTCATGTCTATTTCTTATCTTACCTTTACAAGCCCCAGGTAGTAGACATGATTATAGATTCCAAGTCCCATTTGAGGTGAAGAAACCAAGGTACAGAGATGAATGAAATTACTTCAGTAACAAGCTTACGATTGGATCCCAAACCTCCTGAGTCTCAATCAAGGACCCTGTGCGTATGATAGAAAACCCTTGGAATAAAATTCGCCTGTGTAGAAAATGTCCTTTAATTTTTTTTTCAAGTAACAAAGAAAGAGGGACTAGGAGGTGGAGAGGGAAGGAAACAAGCATTTATTAAACATTTACTATGTGCCAGACACTAGGCTAAGCACCATACATACATACATATATATATACATATAATATTATATTGTATATATTCTCTCATTTGATCCTCACAACAGCTTTGGGAGGCGGGCGCTATTATTATCCCCATTTTATAGTTGAGGAACTGAGGCAAACAATAACTTACTCAGAATCACACAGCTAGTAAATGTCTGAAGCTAATTGAACTTTGGTCTTCCTGACTCCAGACCCATCACTCTATCCACTGCTCTCCTTAGCTAGTGTAGGGGAAGGAGCACATGTCTAAGAGTCACAATACCTAGCTCTGAGCCCCCACTTTATTGCAAACCAGCTGTGTGACCTTGGGCCAGTTACTTTTCCTCTCTGGACCTCAATTTCCAAATTTTTTAAAAAAGGAGTATTGATGGTGATTTCTCTTCCTACATTTTATGTTCAAAGATCCATCCCAGCTCTGACATGTCGTCTTCTAGGGTCACTTCCAAGTGTGACCTAACCTTGTTATAAGGATCTTCCTAGCTCTGATACTCTCTGCCCTAAGGACTCTTCCATCTCTGATATCCTGTGTTCTAAGGTTATTCTCAGCTCCATCATTCTGTATTCTATGCCTGAAGGTCACCCTGGGCTTCCTTCTGAGGGTGATGATTCCCTCCCCCTACTCTAATATTCTTTAATATTAAGAGGTATATTGAGGATAGGAAAAGTCACTCTTGTTCTCTAAACATATACTCCTACTAATTGCCCTGTATAGTCCCAATAAAACTCACGTCTGTGTGCCAAAGTCTAGCTACAGCTTCATTCACAAGGGCATGGCCAAAACCACAAGGAGATGTGAGCAGGGTCCCTGTTCTGTTTGTGAAGCATGCTTCTTGTTGGCCGGGCTTCAGAGCAAACTTCAGGAAAAAGGGAATATTTCTCTAGCTGCTCCAAATGTCATCTGGGGCATATAGAGTCACGATACTGGCTCCATGGGGAAAGAACATGCTAAGAGACCTTGAAACTGGGAAGAAAGGGGGAACATCAGGGAACTGCTCTCTCTTTAAAGACCCATCTCTCTCCTTTTCCAGCACCTTGAGCAAGAGAAACACGAGTTAAGAAGACGATTTGAGAACCGAGAAGGCGAGTGGGAAGGTAGAGTATCAGAACTGGAGAGCGATGTGAGACAGCTACAGGTTGAACTGGAGAAGCAACAGGTTCACCTCCGAGAAGCTGACAGAGAGAAGACCAGGGCAGTCCAGGAACTCTCTGAACAGAACCAAAGACTCTTGGATCAGCTCAGCAGGGTGAGTTACCAGTTAAAGAATAAAGTGGGTAGGAAGTGGCCTGAATGCTGGGGAAAGGGACTGCCCTGGAATGTCTGTTTGTAAAGTTCGCGGTGGGAGAAATCACATGCCTGAAATTGGCTGATTTCACCTTAGGATGATGTGGCTTTTTGCAGATGACTTTTGATTTTTCAGGCTGGGAAAATTTAAGGGAGTTGGCAGCTCCCTTGGTGGTCTCCAAGCAAAAGCTGGATGGTCACTTGCTGAATACAGGGGAGAAAGGATTTCTTTATCATATGCGTTGGATAAATAGCTTTGAGCTCCTTTCCAGCTCTCAGATTTTGTGATTCTATGAAGGCAAAGTTGTGTGGCCTAAAGAAAACTGGCCTGGATTTTAATTCCAGATCTATCATCAAGTAGTAGCTGGGTACATATGTGTGTGTTTGTGTGTGTATGTATGCATGTGCATGTGTGTATATATATATATGCCAATTCATTTTCCCTTCAACAGCTTCTTGAGGGAGATAATCCATGTGTTATCATTAACATCTTAGAGAAAAAACTGAGACCCAGACAAGTCCATGGGCAAGTCATCAGTAATAATCAGTCATTAATGCATCGACAAGACTTTATTAGAGGTAGCTACATGGCTCAGTGGATAGACTCAGGAAGACCTGGGTTCCATCTGACCTCAGGTACCTACTGGCTCTGTGACCCTAGGCAATTCACTTAATTCTGTTTGCCTCAGTTTCCTCATCTGTAAAATGAGCTGAAGCCAGAAATGGCAAACCACTCCAATTTCTCTGCCAAGAAAACCCCAAATGGGGTCAAGAAGGGTCAGACACAATTGCACAATAACAACTATGTGCCAGGCACTGTACTAGGTATTGGGCATATAAATACAAAAGTAAGACAATCCATGCCCTTAAGAAACTTGCATTCTAGTTGGGGAAGAAAACATGTACACATATAAGTACATACAGAGTAAACACAATATGAATATAATGTAGTTTGGAGAAGGAGGATGCCAGAATCTGGGAGGGACTGGGGATGGAGAGTGAGTCACTTGAACTGGGTTTGAAGTAAATTGAAGATTCCAAGAGACAGATGTGCCTCAGTTTCTTCATCTCTAAAGTGGGTGTTTTAATACTTTCTCTACCCTATCTACTTTATAAGACTATTCATTTCAGTTCGATTAACATTTATTGAGAGCCTACTATGTGCAAGACACTTAACTGGGAGCTGAGGGTTTGGTTTGGTTGTTTGTTT
>CM053622.1:17758143-17788170 GCA_028646595.1 Phalanger gymnotis | reverse complement strand
TATATATATGTATATGTACATATGTGTATGTACATATTCATGTACGTATATATGTGCTTGTATGTATACATACCTATTACTTGTGTGACTTTGGGCAAATGATTTAACTTCCCTGGGCTCAGTTTCCAACATTATAAAATGAGGGAAAACACTAGCTGGCCTCTGAGGTTCCTTCCAGCTTCAGATCTACAGTCCTGTGTCCTGTATGACCTCAGGAACGCCACTTAACCTCTCTGGACCTCTGTTTACTCCTTCGTGTAATGAAGAGACTGGACTTCATGTCATTGAAGTATCTTTCCCACTCTAAATCTATGATCCTATGACCTAAATAATCTCCAGCAAGTCACTTAAGATCCTTGGGCCTCAAATTCCTGTCCTGTAAAATGAGAAGGCTGGACTACATGTCCTCTGAGCACCCTTCTAGCACTAGATCTCAATCAATCGAGTATTCTTTTTGGGGGGGGGGGTTGGGAGGGGAGAAGGCAGGGCAATTGGGGTTAAGTGACTTGCCCAAGATCACACAGCTGGTAAATGTGTCAAGTGTCTGAGGCCGGATTTGAACTCAGGTCCTCCTGACTCCAGGGCTGGTGCTCTACTCACTGTGCCACCTACCTGCCCCCAATCAATCTAGTATTCTATGAAATCAGAGAATCATCAGAAGAGATATATATCCATACTTACCATTTATTTTCTTCCTTTCTACGTTAAATCAGAGTCTTTTATTTTTTATGGTTTGTAGTATGTTATAGAATATTACTTTATTAGTTAATTAAGGCTCAGCCTACAAAGTCATTATATGGAGAAGGTTGAGAAAGAAAAAAATCTGATTTAAATATAGTGCAGGCCTTTGAAACAAAAGCAGGTATGTGATGGATGCCCCAGTCCCAGAATTCCCTGCTCCTGACAATCAAGAGTTGGAATTAATACCAGTGCTCTCATGTGTTGAAAACAAAATTGAATTCTAACTCATTAGTTCTAATATGATATAATTTAATTTATAATATATGTGCAATATAACATAATTTATATATAATATATATTTTATATATTATATATATATATATAATATAATATAATTTATATATAATTTCAGCTCTGGTTTTCTCTTTGTCCACTATTGTTCCCATGAAAACCTAACGTGAGCTGTAAGGGAACTGGGCTGCTTTGCAAGGCTTAGGGGAGGATGTGAGAGCTGCTTTTAGAATGTTGAAAGTTTGTCATGCCAGAGATTTATTCTGCTTGGCCCCAGAGGGCAGAACCTAGAAGTGGCAAGACAGATTTAATCAGTCACTCAATAAGCAATCAAACAATTAGTAAGGACCTACTGAACACCAGGCACAGTGCTAGGCATTGGGGGAACAGACAAAGAAGAAAACAATCTCTGTCCTCAAAGAATTTACATTCTAATGGAGGAGACAATGAATATATACAGAATGAATAAAGAGAATAAGTACAAGGTAATTGAAATTTTTGTCCCAGCAATGAAAGCCACTCCAAAGCATGATGGGCTGTCTCCGAGATGAGGGGTTCTCCTTCTGTGGATGTCTTCAAGCAAAGACTAGAAAACCACTTGTTGGATTTGTTGGAAGGGCCATTCTTGTTATGGAATCACTTGAGTTGGCCTCTAGGGTCTCTGAAATGCTTTGATTTCATGAGTTGGAGGCAGAAGACCTGGTTCAAATGCTTGTTCAACCACTTACTTATGGCATGACTTTGAGTAAATAGGACAATGCCACCTGTCCAGCCTGCCTCTCTGGGCTACTGTGAGAATCAAACAATATATGAATAAAGCCCCTTATAAAATGTCATGCACTAAATAAAAGTCACTGTAAGGGTGTGCCCCATTTAGACCAGCAGAATTCTTGTAAGGGTGTGCCCTGTTTAGACTTCAGCAAAGTTGAAAGTTGGAAGGAGTAAAGAAATGTAAAGGTAAGGCCTTTTTAGGTGGGGGGAGGATCTGAGATGTTGAACAACTGAACTGAATTTCATAGGAGAAGGCCCATGAAGACAATTAACTTGCCCTAGAACACAATCGGCCTCCATACTTTTGATCCTCCCCCACCCCATTTGCACAAGACCTGAACAGGATAACCCACAGGTCACCATAAGTAATAATGGGGTCTTTCACTGAGGGAACCCAGCTCCTAATCAGAAATAATAGTTGAATAAGAGCCTTCTCCCACCTTCTGCCTAGTGACAGAGCTAATTCCCTAAGGGAGTCAAAGGGCCCCCTGACAGAGGTCCTCAAGGTAAAGGTCTTTCCCTTTTATGAAAAAGGATAAAAACACTCCTGCTGAAAAGCATATTGTATGTAGTGCCTTAAGAAAAAAGAGCATGTTAACACCCAGCCAAGCCAGAGGTTCAATGAAGGCAATAGGTAGAGACTGGAGTTGCCCACAGAATCCAGCAGATTAACGTTGCTATGCCCCGTGTAAAGGAAGCCCTGTGGGCAATTGTGTCCCATAGCCAAGCAACCTACCCAGCCAAGCACAGCAACTGCCATGCCCATTGATGAGCCAGCCAGGAGACTAAGTAATCTCCTTGGCACAATCCAGAGATGAGCCAGTCAGGCAGCTGAAAGATCTGCTTGGCCCAGCCCAAGTAGATTGGCCTGTCCAGCAAATACTCCATGCCCTGTGAGGAGCAAACCAAACCTCCTGATCAGCTGCGATATCATGCCTTGTGAAGAGCCAACTCACTTGAGTAGTGGAGCCACTCATCCCTTGTCAACACCATGCCTAATAGTGAACATTATGAGGATTCTCTGGGGAAAGAAAGGACGTTGAATTCCTGTCGTACCACCAGTCATGAGTTGTCTTAGCTACATGTACATTCCCTACATGTGTGCCTTGCTATTATTGTACTTTAAGTTTGTGTCTACTTTCCCCATTTCCCAGTCTGTGTATATAGTTGCAAAAAAGTGTGCCATAAGTTTGGATGGGAAATATTTTAGCCTTACTCTTCTTGTACGCTGTATGAGAAAATGTCTTTTCTAAGATTAACTGAAATCTACTTACCAATTGTTATTGGGAAGTGCACTGGTGAGGGCTCATGACCATTAGGAGGATAACCAGTCACAGTTTTACCCCCCGAACCCAAGGTAGCAGCTACCTCACAGGGGAGCCAATCTGCCAATGCAAGTATGAGTGTGAATTGGGTGAATGGACCAAGAGGAATGCTGCCTCAGGTATTATTATTTTGAGGAACTTGTACAACAAGGAAGGTGAAGCTTTGGAGTTAAGATCTTTTAGTAAAATGTGTATGCAAAACAACTCTAAGTTACAAGTTCGATTCCTGGCTCTTCTTACTCTATTAATAACAAATTTGTGCCAAATTGTCCTGCCAGCTCTATACCAGGGGATTTCTTCCACAAACATTTATTACACGCCAGGTATTGTGCTAAGGCTTTTAAGGTTACAAAGGTAGAAATTAAATAGTTCCTTCCCTCAAGGAGCATACATTCTGCTTACTAGGAGAGATAACAAGCACACAGATAAGTAAATATAAGTATATATGGCATGTAGAAAGCCGTATAGTATAGTAAAGTAAGTATCGTTTACATAGCATTATACAAAAACAAATCGAGAGAGGGAGCATAAACAATGAGGAAGATAAAAAAAAAATGCCTTGTGAAAAAAAGCAGCCCCTGACCTGCATCTTAAAAGAAGTTAGGAATTCTAAGGGGAAGGGGTGGGGATGGAGAGCATTCCAGGAGTGGAAAACAGTCTGTCCAAAAGCAGAGATGTAGGAGAAAGAGCACCTACCAGGAACAGCTACCCAGCCAGTTTGGCAGGAACGGAGAGTATGTGAAAGGGAGCAATAGAAAATGGCTGGATAGGTAGGTCAAAAGCAGATGGTGGAGGGTTTTAATGACCTTGCTAAAGATTCTGTATCTCGTCATAGAGACACTAGGAAAGCTGCAGAGGATGATGCATCACAAAGATAGCTGGTCTTAGAGTCAGGAGAGACTTGGGTTCGAACACTTACTTTGTGACTGCAGGCAAATTGAACCACTTCTTCGTGCCTCAGTTTTCTTGTCTGTAAAATGGGAATAATGAAAACCTATAGTGTATATTTTAAATGGTTGTCATACAAAGTGATTTGAAGAAGGAGAGAGTCTTTGCAACTTGGCAGATTAGGGAAGGCTTCTTGTAGGAGACAGTACCTGAGCTGTTTTTGAAGGCAGGTTGGGGTCCTTGTATGTGAAGGTGAAGGGACAGTGTATTCCCTGAATCTGAATCTGAAGACAGAGGATCTAGGTTTGAATCCCAATTCTTTTTTTTTTTCCTGAATCCTAATTCTTTTGTTCTTGGTTAGTTGTTTTCAGTCGTGCCTGACTCTTCGTGGCCCCTTTGGTGGTTTTCTTGGCAAAGGAACTAGAATGGTTCGTCATTTCTTTCTCCAGTCATAACTCTGGCTCAAAGTATTATTATCTGGCTGTAATTAATGTACAAGTCATAGATCATAGATTGTATTTAAGATCATAGATTTAGAACTGAGAGGAATGTAAGAGAATATCTTGGTCGGCAGTGCGCTGGTAAACATTTAAGGGACTTTCAAAAAAAATAAAAAAGTATACGTCCCATGACATTCTTTGAAGTTTAATCTACATTAACATTTTTTCCTCTTTCTGAAGAATAAACAATCTGCAAAACAGAAAAGAAGCCTTCATTTATAGCGTTTGCCAATTTCCAAGGTATAAATGCTCACCTTGAAATTTTAACAGTTGGTTCTCCAGAGCCAGTTCAAGCTGGCTCCAGCATACCACTGATCTGGGCAATCCTTCCATGTTACGATGAGGAAACTGAGTCCCAGAGAAGTGAAGCAATTTATTCATAGTCATATAGGTAGTAAGGAGTAGAGCCGAGATTCCAACCTAGGGGCCTCTGCCTCCAAATCTCAATCTCTTTCCATCATGCTATGTTTAACCTCTCCAGGGTTCAGTTTCTTCATTTGCAAAATTTGAACTAGGCGATTTTCAAGGTCTGTTCCAGTTGTAAATCTATAATCCTTATGTGTAAAATGAAGGTGTTGTACCAGATGAAGTCTATATTCCAACTCGAAATCCATGATCTTATTGACTTCTTCCAGCTCCTCATTACAATGTTAAGTCAGTCAGTTCATTAATGTTCCCCATTATGTCTTTTTTTCTGGAGACAATTGGGGTTAAGTGACTCACTCAGGGTTACACAGCTAGTAAGTATCCAAGGCTGGATTTGAACTCAAGTCCTCTTGACTCCAGAGTGGGTGCTCTATCCACTGTACCACCTAGCTGCCCCATCCCCATTAGAATATGTCAGCCAACTTCCATAATTAAGTACTGGACACTGTGCTAAGCCTTGGGAATGTAAAGAAAGGCAAAACATTGACAACAACAGTCCCTTCATTCTAAAAGCTTCAGACTAATCATGGAACTTGCTCCATGAGGGTAGGAACTGTCTTTTTTGCTTATATTGCTATCCATGGCACTTTGCACAGTATCTGGCAAATAGTAAGCTTCTTACTAAAAGCTCTATCCGTCTAAGCCTGTTTCCTCATCTCTAAAGTGGGATCCTGCAGGACGACAATCAGGGAAGCTTTTTGTAAACTATCGTCTTGCCTTTTCTCTTGCCACTGGACGTCGATGACTCTGGAGGAGAGAGTGAGGCTGACTTTGGACAGCTGTGCCTCACTTATATACAATTCATGGGAAAGTCAAGTCATCACCCACTATTTCACCCCAACATCATGGTGTCATTGGTCCTCTTCGGGAATGAAGGAGGAGCAACCTCAACAATTTAAATGCAAACAGTGATTTGTAGGTTGAACTGACCAGTTGAGTCTATAGGTGGAAATATCAAATTCAGTGATTCAGCAGATATTTATTGAATGGCTGTATCTAGAGTTGTAATCTCATAGAACTCTCTCTATACAGTGAATGTATCCAAAGGGAAACAGATCAAGGGAAATACAGCACCAGAGAGAGTGAGCTCAAACTCCAAATGGATGCGGAGCCATGGCAGACTCATACCTGCTTTTTGGCTTGGTGAAATGGGGGTCATTATGAAGCTCTCTGAGATGGAGAGAGGAAGCAAATCTACTAAAGGCATGTCTTATACACTGAGAGCATTCTACCTAAACATTTGGTAGGAAAATAATTTCTTTAAGAAAAGAAAGAGCTGAAAAGTTTCCCAGAGAAGATTTCCAAAGATCAGGTTTCTTGGGTGATGCCCAATCTTTAAAGAGGTGGGTCATCTCTAGTTGTGCTGACTGCCTCCAGTACAACCCCTGTTATGCCAAGTAGATTGTATGGTATGTCCCTTCTTTTTAAACAAGGTGAGCCCCTCGAGGGGTTCCTCTAACAGTTGGTAAAGGTGTAGTTTAAGAGCGCTTTGGTTATAAAGACCCCGCAAACTGAAGTTTACTGGATAGGATTCAATTAACTAAGGGCATCTAGGTGGTGCAGTGGACAGTGCCAGCCCCACAGTCAGGGGGCTCTGAGTTCAAATCTGACCTCAGATATTTCCTAGCTGTGTGACCTTGTTTGCCTCTGTTTCTTCATCTGTATAATGAGCTGGAAAAGGAAATGGCAAACCACTCCAAGAAAACCCCAAATGGGGTCGTGAAGAGTTGGACACAACTGAAAATGACTGAACAACCAATTCAATTAACTATTACTGGTTCAGTGAGGTGAGGGGAGAGGGAAGGGAGGAAATAGGGGGTGTCCCTGTGATATAGCAGCCAGAAGAACTAATGTGGTCTTAGGCTTCTTTAAGAGAGATATCATGTCTAGGACCAAAGACGTATTTTCATCTGGCCATAGTCAGTGCTGGCCAGACCACATCTGGAATCTTGTGTGAAGTTCTGAGCACCACCTTTTAGAAAGGGCATTCACAAGCTCGAGAGACCAAGCAGAGGAGAAGTGGAATAAGTATTGGATTCAGAGTTCTGGATTCAGAGAGCTGGGTTCAAATCCTGACTAAAGCAAACCCTTGGGCAAGTCTCACCTCAGAACCTTAATTTCCTCTTCTATAAAATGAAAGGGTTTATTTAATTGTTTTCCATGGTCCCTTCTAGCTCGAAATCTACAATCCTATGATGATAAAGGGCTTTGAGATCATGCCCAATGAGAAGACAATGTGGGTAGATAGTCATCTTCAAGTATCTGAAGGACTTGCCCTTGACAGAAAGATTAGACCAGGTGTAGGAGGTGGGGGAAGAGAATGCTGCAAAGAGGTAGATTTAGGTTGGATGTCAGCCTAAACTTCCTGACATTGGGCAGGATCTACAAGTCGATCATCTGCTGGGGGGTGGGGCAGGGCTGGGGTAGTTGGTTTCCCTTCTCTGGGACAGATCATTTATCTGGTATGCTGTAATAATAACAATAGGAACAACGGCAGCTAGGTGGAGCAGTGAGTAGAGCACCAGCCTCGGAGTCAGGAGGACCTGAGTTCAAATCCAGCCTCAGACACTCAACACACTTACTAGCTGTGTGGCCTTGGGCAAGTCTCTTAACCGCAATTGCTCTGCCTTTCCCCCTCAAAAAAAGACCAAAAGAAATAATAGGCACAACAACCTTCATGAAGTGCTTTGAGATTTGCAAAACACTTTATACATATTATATCATTCGGCCCTCGCAACAAGCCTAAGAGGTAGGTGCTATTATAAGCTCCGTTTTTACAAGTGAAGAAACTGAGGCAGACAGCAGTTAGGCATCTTCGTCCAGTGGCACAAAACTAAGGAGGGTCTGAGGCAGGATTCAGACTCAGATCTTCTGGATTTCAAGTCCTGAACTCTATCCATTTCACCCCTGGGCACACCTTATTCAGGTATGGATCAGATTAGATGCCTCTGAAGTCTCTGTCTGACTCTGAAATCCTATGAAAACGTAGCATGCAATAGAGTTAGCCAGAGGCTGTCTACTATTCTCACACTGTGTACACGATTTCCATGGTACTTTTACTTCTAAAACGTGTGCTGTGACTGTGTGTTAGAATGGAAATGATAGTAATAACTGACATTTATATGGCACTTTAAGGCTTACAGAATGATTTCCATGCTGTGTATTAAGGGCTTTGGATGCTTTTACAAGCTGACTCTCGCCTACTTTTTGTGCTTAATACATATTACCATCCTTCACACAGTCTGTGATCCATCCAAATTAGGCTATTTGCTGTTCCTCATACTTGTCGTTCATCTCATCTCCCACTTCTTTGCCTTTGCCTAGGCTGTCTCCCATGCCTGTGATGCCCTCCCTTCTTACTGCTGCCATTTTGGGGGGAATCAGTAGGTGCCTTCCAAGGCTAGATCAAGCACCACCTCTTACCTTGGAGCCCCTGGGTTGTGTAGTAGATGAGGTTCAGGAATTGGAGTCAAGAAGACCTGAGTTCAGATCCAGCCTCAGATACTTACTTAGCTATGTGACCCTGAGCAAGTCAGCTAGCCTCTGTCTGCCTTAGTTTCCTTATCTGTAAAATGGGGATAATAATAGCACTTCCCTCTCAAGGGCATTGTAAAGAGCAAATGAGATGCTGCACTAGTGTGGGATAGGGAGGGAGGGAGACAGTTTGGAACTTAAAATCTAACCAAAAAAATCAATTATTTTTAAAAAGGGCAAAAAAGATCATGCATGTAAAGTGCCTTGCAATGGGAATGTAAGGTATTATTATTATAAAACTTTTCCTAATCCTCTGAGCCCCACCTCCCCACCAAATTACGTTCCCTTTGTTTCTTATTAACTGGGTGTCCCAGAAGTCTTAGAGCAGTTTTAAGCTATCAGAACTTAGCTAGCTTCAGTAACTTGCCCTTTGGATCTACCTTCATGTGTATACTTTGTTTCTCTCAAGAAAATTTAAGCACATTCAGGGCAGGGACTGTTTTCTTCTTGTACATTCCAGGCCAGTTTCTCTAGTGCATGGAATGAGCGAGGGGGAGTAATTTGAAAACTATCTGGAAAGGTAGGAAACTGCCAGCTCATGAAGGTTTTAAGCAATAAACAGGAAATTGCATTTTCTCTTAGAGGCACTAGGAAGCTCCTTTATCAGGGAAATAAAATGTTCAGACTTGTTCTTTAGGAATATGAATGTAGATAAGTATATAGGGAGAGGAGACAGAAGGGAGATATTAACTCTGGAAATAGTCCAGAGGGGAGAAAGCAAATAATGGGGAAGTGGGGGAGGGGTAAAAGTGGGAGATGGCACCTGACCTGAACCTGGGAGAAAGCAAAGGATTCTGGGTTCAGGTCTATGGGACTGAATGTGAAGAGAAAGCTTCAAGAGCCATCCTGTACTGCTGTGGTTTAGCTGTGACCCCCTGTTTCCTGCCTGTATGAGGGCTCACACCTCAGCCTTTAATGTTCATGCTTGCTTTGCACATGTAAAGGCGGAGAGGATGTGAGCATCAGTGGGGGTGAACTCCCCTCTTGTGCATATACTCCAAATGCTCCCCAAGCTGAGGGGTCTCTGTGGCTTAAGTGAATGAACAAAAAAGCATTTATTAAGTGTTTACTATGTGCTATGGATTGAGGATTGCACAGGGGTGGAGAGGAGCGGATTAGACCTGGGTTTTCACCAGTATAGGAAACTCCTCAATGAGGGAGATCCCTTTGTCAACACAAGTCAACACCCATTTTGTAACCTAGTGGCTTGGCCAGGGTCACACAGTCATATGTGACATAGTATACACGTCAGAGGCAAAATGAATGCAGGTCTTCCTCTCTCTAGTGCCCTCCCTCTGCTGATTTTTTCCAATTTATCCTGTGTATAGCTTGACTGTACATAGTTGTTCGCCTGTTGTTTCCTTGAGCTCCTTGAGAGGCAAGGACTGTCTTTTGTCTTTCTTTGTATCCCTAGCACTTGGCACAATGACTGACTGATGATAAAGCTAGCTTTGCATCCACTACATCCCACTGCCTCTGAGGCACTAGGAATATAAATATAAAAACTAAGACATGGTCCTAGCCTTGAGAAGCTCACATTCTGATATGGGAAGACAGCAAAAGGAGAGGTATTTTGGTCAAGGATGTAAGAAGCATGAGGAATGGAACCATAGGGCAGATGGATTTACTCCTTTCCAAGAATGGTCATGAGGCCTTGATTACTCTTATCAGAGCAGAGAAAGCATGACAAGAAGACGGCCTGTGGGCATAGCTAGAGATGGTGACCTTTTACTTGTCAAGAATATGGGGCCCCAGTATGGGAGGTGGAGAACCTAGTAGGAGGTAGTGTGAGGCAGGAAGGCCTGGGTGGCTCTCAACAGCTCAGCACTCCATGACATCATCGATACAGGCTTCTTCAGGTGGCATGACCCCACCCTCCCACCTCCAGGCTCCTACTCCCATGAGTATGTTTCAGGCAATGACCAGCCATCGCTCTGAAAACTGCTTTCTCCAAGCTTGCACAGGTTCTCACAGCTGCAGCCATGAGAAGGGGCCTCAGCCTGCTTTGAAATCAGGGTCTCCTGTCTTCTGGGCTTCTAGCCCCATTTTTCTGATTTTTCTGAGCCTGAGGCCTCTGGAGCTTTCCCTGGGGGGTTATTCTCTCCTCAGAAATGCTGCCGAGGCTCTCATTCTTCTGTCTGACATCTTTGCCGCTAATGTGGCAAGGCCTCAGAACCGTCAGTGGGCTGCCAACTTTCAAAAGCCATCCTGTGCTGTTAACCCAATACTGACCTCATAGCCACGGTGCAAGGTGGGGCTGCCTTTACCCTCTTTGTGGTGACCAAGTCCCCCTACTCCTTAATTCCTTCTTCCCTTCTCACATTACTGGAGGCCTTTCTCTGTTTTCCCAGCTGCTGTTTCCCCCTCCCAGATTACCTTGTATTTACTTCCAATCAATCAACCATTTATTAAATATCTACTATTCACCAAGCATTGTGCTAGGCACAGGAGATGCAAAGAGAGAGAAAAAACCAGCACCTGTCCTCAAGGGGCTTACGTTCTCTTGATTTATAGAGTTTGACATCAAATGTCGAGTGAAAAGGAACCTCATAGATTGTCTAGTCTTTTTTGTGTCAAAATGTCCTTTTGGCATATCTGGCAGAACCTAGGAACTCCTCAGACTAATGTTTTTAAATGTAAAGACACCTAGAATTACACAGGACAATTATATTAAAGTTGAGTTATCAAAATTTTTAGAATAATATTTTATTTTTCCCAATTATATACAAAGACAATTTTTAACATTCATTTTTAAGACATTAAAAAAATTTTAAATAGTACTTTATTTTCTCCAATTACATGTAACAGTTTTAACATTCATTTTTAAAGCAACATTTTTATTGTTTAAAATGGTATTTTTCCCGATTGCATGTAAAGACAATTTTAATATTCTTTTTTTTTCTTTTTTTTTTTGCAGGGGGGAAGGCAGGGCAATTGGGGTTAAGTGACTTGCCCAAGGTCACACAGCTAGTAAGTGTCAAATGTCTGAGGTCAGATTTGAACTCATGTCCTCCTGACTCCAGGGCTGGTTCTCTGTTACTGCACCACCTAGCCGCCCCAACATTCATTTTTAAAACATTTTAAATAGTATTTTATTTTCTCCAATTACATGTAATAACAATTTTAACATTCGTTGTTTTTAAATAACTTTTTGTTGTTTAAAATAGTATTTCCCCCAATTATATGTAAAGCCAATTTTAACATTCATTTTTGTAAGATTTTGAAGTCCAAATTTTTCTCCCTCTCTCTCTCCCTTCCCTTCTTCCTAAAATGGTTAGCAATTTGATATAGGTTACATAGGGGCAATCATGTAAAATATATTTCCATATTAGTCATGTTGTAAAAGAAGAAACAGAACAAAAGGAAAAACCTAGGAAAAAATAAAGAAAGTGAAAATGGTTTACTTCAATCTGCATTCAGACGCCATAGTTCTTTCTCTGATATGGATAGCATTTTCCATCATGAGTCTTTTGGAATTGTCTTCCATCATTGCATTGCTCAGAAGAGCTAAGTCAGTCATAGTTATCATTACACAATGGAAATGACCTTTAAAAAAAACACAAGTTCAGCATCTCTTGATTGAGAGTCCACGGTCTAGTTCGACTTCTCCATTTGACACCTAGGAGAGCTGGGGATGGGGCAGCTAGGTGGTGCAGTGGGTAGAGCACTGGCCCTGGAGTCGAGAGGACCTGAGTTCAAATCCGGCTTCAGATACTTGACGCTTACTAGCTGTGTGACCTTGGGCAAGTCACTTAAACCAATTGTCTTGCCTTCCCCCCTCCAAAATAAAAATAAAAGAAAAAGGCTGGGAATAGTATTATGTGTTCTTGAGGAAGGAGTAGGCATCTAGGTGGCACAGTAGATAGAGTGCTGGGACTGGAGTCAGGAAGACTGAGAGGAAATAAACCTGGAAAGATAGATTGTAGAGGGCTTTGAATGTCAGCCTGAGGAATTTGTAATTTATCCAAGAAGCAGTAGGAAGCCATTGAGTATACTTGAGGAGAGAATGGCATGGTCAGACTTATAATCCTGAGTTCAAATCTGCCCTCAGATACCTACTAGCTATATGACCCTGGGCAAGTCACTTAACCCTACTTGCTTCAGTTTCCTTATCTGTCAAATGAGCTGGAGAAGGAAATGGCAAAGTACTCCAGCATCTTTGCCAAAAAACAAAAAGGCAAAACAAAACAAAAAAAAAAAACAAATAGGATGATGGGGACTCAGACATGACTGGAAAACAACTAGACAGCAATGAGGAGGCTGTGTGTATCAGGTGTGGGAGGTGGCCTATGCAAAGGCAGAAGTGGGAGCTGGAATCTCCAGTCCAGAGAACGATATGGAAAGCAGGCTCATTTGAATGGAACAGACAGTATGTGAAGGGAAGTGATAGGAAATAAACCTGGAAAGAGAGATGGGAGCCAGACCATGGAGGGCTTGGAATGGCAGGCTGGGGAGTTTGTTATTGATCCAAGAAGCAGTAGGAAGCTGCTGAGCACATTTGAATAGAGAATGACATGGTCAAATTTGTCTTTTAGGAATACGCCCCATCATATGTGTGGAGGGCAGGTTGGAGACAGGAGAGGGGAAGCAGGGAGGCCAGGGAGCGGGGGAAGGGAGGATGAGAGCCAGATGAATGGAGAGAAGGGGAGAGGGGATGAGCGATTGAGGAAATGGTGGTGGTGAGCGTTTACTGTCATCTGAAAGACGCCAGGACCAGAAGAGTCACTGACTCCTGAGCTGTTTATTTTTGCCTTTCTTATAATGCAGATTTGACTCCAACTGGAGTCTATATATTGTTACTTAAAAGAAACTTTTCAGTGAAAATCTTCAGCAGAAAAACAGCCATAGGAATTCTGGAATTGGCTATTCCCCCTTCCTTGGTGTGTGTGTGTGTGTGTGTGTGTGTGTGTGTAGGCAATCAGGGTGAAGTGAGTTGCCCAGGGTCGTGCAGCTAATAAGTGTCTGAGGCCAGATTTGAACTCAAGCTCTCCTGACTCCAAGGCAGGTACTCCATCCACTGTGCCACCTAGTTGCCCCACCCCTCCCTTGTTTGTCTGCATTGTCATAGTGGAACTCAACCTGTGATTTTGCTAGTATGGGGAACTCCTAGTTGATGAAAGTCCCTTTACTAATGCAGGAAAGCACCTTCTTTACAACTTATTGTAGCTAGGATTCATGGAGCGCTTCAAGGGTTGCTTTACAAAAATCTGATTTTATCCTCACAATAACCCTGTGCTGTGGTTATCCCCATTTACAGATGCAGAAACTGAAGCAGACAGAGGTTAAGTGACTCAACCAGGGTCACACAGCTAGTAAATGTCTGAGGCTGGAGTTGATCCCACGTTTTCCTGACTCCAGGTCCAACGCTGTCTTCATTGTATCCCCTTACATGTAGCACAACCAACCACAGTGCCATTAGGTACTATGACACAGGTCCATGCCCTCCTTCCTAGCCTGAACAGAGGGAAGCTCTTGGGCCCCCTTTGTTCCAGGGCAATATTCTTAATCTTCGTGATGGATATAGAAATGTGTGGTCAGGCTTCAGGGAAGTCTAGACGTGATCAAGAACCACAAAGAAAGGTGTCTCTTTCAGATTGATTAAACCCAGAAACCAAGAATTTGAAGGGATCCCTAATTGAAAGAGTAGAGTTACAGACTGTCTAAGCTGGAGGGGCCCCTGAGGTCATCTAGTCCCCAGACAAGGGTTTCCTCTAGAGCAGCCCGACATGAGTGGTCACCCACCCTTTGCCTGAAGACCTCTGGTAAGGGCAAACATTCCAAGGCATCCCAGTTCACTCTTGGACAGCTTTCCTGGTTAGGAGTCATTTCATGACATCAGACCTACACCTGCCTCTTGGTAAATTCTACCCATAGCTTCTGGTTCCCCACTCTGGGTGGTTAAATATCCCTGGTTTCTGCAGTTGATCCTTATATGTCATGGACTCAAGGCCTTTCACCTGGTCACCCACCTTTCACTGCTTGACAGGTTTTCAAAGTCCTTCCTAAAATGGGGGCCCCAGAAGTGAACAGAATAATCCACATGTGGTCTGATCAGGGAAGAGAACAGCGGGTCCACCACTCCCCCCTTAGTCTTGGATTCTATGCTTCTCCAACATCATGTTTGTGCAACTAGGTGGCACAGAGAACAGAGTGCTGGGTTTGAAGTCAGGAAGACCTAATTTCAAATCCAGGCTCAGACATTTACCATATGTGTGACTCTGGGTAATTCACTTAGCCCTGTTTGTCTCAGTTTCCTCATCTGTAAAATGAACCGGAAAAGAAATGGCAAACAACTTCAGTATCTTTACCAAGGAAACCCCTAATGGGGTCACGAAGAGTCAGACATGATTGGACAACAAACGGCATCAAGTTCACCTTTCTAGTTGTGCCCTATCAACTTACGTTGACCTTGCAGGCCTCTTGATCCTTTTCACACCAGCTGTTTATAGTGTCACCAGAATGATGGTTAGGAGACGCTAGGCTCAGGGTCAGACAATCAACAAGCATTTCCACAAATACAAAAGCGAGACAGGTCCTGCCCTCAAGGAGTTTACATGCTATTGGCAGCATCTATTTTCAACCGGCAAATAAGGAAGGTCCTTGAGGACAGGACCATTTCATTTTTGTCTTTATGGTGATTGACCGATATTTATAAAATAAATAGAAAGTATTTAAGTTCCTTGAGGGTAGGACCATTCCATTTTTGTCTTTATGTTGATTGATTGCTATATACAAAATAAATAGAAAGCAATTGGGGGGATACACTGACAACCTGTGACTCAAGAAAGGTCTCTGAAAGAAGTGGAAATTTGAGCTGATAAGAGGGAAAGCCTTCAAGGCATGAGGGACAATTCCTGCAAAGATGTGGAGGTGGAGATGAAGCCTTTCCAGAGCTGAGTGGGATCTGTCCAGAGAGGAACAGAAGTTTTTCAAAGGGAAAATTCTCTTGGCATGAGTTGCTTTGAGGACACTGGAAGCCTTAAAGTGTTTGCATCTATGATCAATATTTATTCCCTACCCTGGAGCTTGGAGAATCTTCTCCTCCCATCCCTATTCTCACTCCCTCTGAACAGCTCACCAAAGAGGAAGATTGAGGCAATTGGTGCCTCCTGAGTAAAATTCATTTTTCTGTTTCAAGCATGACAGACAGGATTCCTCCTCTGTACACGACTGATGGGGGCAGGAACCACAGTGGGGGGGAGGGGGAGGGAGCGGAGAGTTCCGTGCTTTCCCCATTAGAATTTAGGCACGAATGCGGCAAGGTTTCACACAGTCAATATTATTCCCCAAGTCTCTGCAAACAAGCCCAGTCTCTCGCCTCCTTCTCGACATTACCCGGATACAACCAATCTTGGCCTGGGCTGCCCATTTGTCATTGATAGAGCAGCCTAGAATTCTCATCAGAGGTTGCTAGGTTACAGTATATTACATTGTCCCAGTCTGGTGATGTTGCTATGGAAACAGGTTGCTATCCCTCCACTCATGACAATGTTCTGGTCAGGCTCAGTGTAGGCAATATGCAGCTATGAGTCCTTAGAAATTACAGGGTTTTCTACTTTCATTATTGTGATAAGCATTGAAATGGTAACATGCTTGATGGGTTATGGATTATCCTTGATGGGATACACCAAGGGAACATATGGGAACATCCTTGATGGGTGGTACAATGGAGCGGGGAGAGAACACCTCTGCAGGTTACCCATGTTTCCTTGAGCAAATTGCTCTGGGCCTCAGTTTCCTCTTCTGAAAAATTAAGGGATTGGATAAGACAGTCTCTAAGGTTCCCACAGTGAAATTATGGTTGAGTGATGGACTTGGAAACAGAAAAACCTGGGTTCAAATCCAGCTTCTGACACGTGACCCCAGGGAGTCCACTTCACTAAACCTCATTTTCTCCATCTGTAAAATGGGATGGTTATAGCACCTGCCTCTTAGGGTTCTTGCGAGGGTCAAATGAGATGATGGACCTAAAGTGCTATATAAATATTAGCTATTATTAATATTTTATACCCCTAAATCTATAATACTATGACTCAACCCTCTCTTCCTTAAAGAAATAGGCTTCTATTATCTGTTTCTGAACTCTGACTATCCTGAAATTGTAACATCTGTATCCAAAACACAGTCTTTGATATTCCAAGGCTCTGTCATGCCATGCCCACACCAAGACAGGCCTCAGATCTTCAGCAGATGGTCTTTGAGAACTGCTGTTGCTGAAAAATGGATTTCCCTGAGACTGTTGTAGCAATGAGCATCTCCCATCTTAACTGGGGCGGTCCTCAGAAAATAAGTATTCATGGTCCATCAGCTCATGGGCTACTTCTAATGCCTAGAGACAGCTAGGAGGCTCAGTGGATAGAGCACCAGGCTTAGAGTCAGGAAGACCTGAGTTCAAATACAGCCTCAGGGACTTACTACCCATGTGACTCTGGGGCAAGTCATTTAACTTCTGTCTGCCTCAGTTTCGACATCTATAAAATGGGAGTTATAATAGCACCAGTCTGACAAGGTTATTGGAAGGATCACATGAGATAATATGTGTACAGTGCTTAGCACAGTGCCTGGCACGTAATACATAGTAGGTGCTTAATAAATGCTTATTTTCCTCCATCCTATGGCAAGCCTTTCCTGATTCCTCTAATTACCATTGCTCTCTCCCGCCTCCATTATCATATTTTTACTGTGTTTACATGTGGTGCCTCCCTCCCATTTAACCAATTGGATGGTAGGCACCTTGGTGGGCTGGGACTATTTTCATTTTTTTCTTTGCATTTAGTACAGTACCCTGCACATAGTAGGTGCTTAATAGTTGCTTGTTGGATTGCCTTGCCTTAGCATTGCATTGAATTAGGCTGCACTGGGAGCCTTTCCAGAGGATCACTGCCCTCTCCTTCCTCAAATTATGTCATATTTACTTATACCTATATATGTTGATTTTGTCTTTCCTAACAGAATTGAAGACTCTTGAGGTCAGGAACAGTCCCATTTGTAGCCTTAGCTAGACTTAGTACAGTAACTGGCACATTAGGAGTATGTGATAAATGCTTGTTGATTGATAGGTTGGTTGGTTGGTTGGTTGATTATGTCTTGGGATGTCATATCCCCTATTAGAGTGTAAGCTACTTGGCAGGGACTGTTTTCACTTTTGTCTCCTAGCCCAGTAATAGGCACAGAGTAAGTATTTAACAAATACCTTGGATTTCTTGGTCTCTTGGACTGAGCTGTCTGTCCCCTGTGAGGCTCTGACACCTCCAGGATGTGAGATTTGAATCTTTTTTATCCACATTTTCCCATATTGTCACATGCTGCCCCTCAAGATTTGCATAAAAGAGCCTGACCATGGGAAATTCCCTATTCAAAGCAAAAGGCAGATGGAATGATAAGATGGTTCCAAGTCCTACTGATAAGGCATTGGCCAGCATCCTGGTCCAACGAAGGCCCTGAAAATATGGCCACTAGTCTCGTCTGCTTTCTTCCAAGTCTATGCCTCATGCCCTAGTTATTAAAAGTATGCCTTTTCTCATGAAACAATTGATTTCCCCAACATCTTCCCTAGAGTGCTGTCTACTAATATCTGAAATACTTTCTGGCCCCAGAGGACCCATCAGGAGATGCTTTTAGCTATTTTAATCCCAGACACAAGATGACACCATTATTCCTAATTAATGGATCTGTTTATCCTTAATATGCAGTTGGAATATGCTGTGGTTGAGTTAGCCAGAAGGTTCTAGCTCTGAGGCCGTCACATATCAATGGCAGTATTCTCCAACTAATAAGTTTCTTTTAAGATAAAGTTTTGATTTAGGCAGTGGCTGGATATTAGTTCAGCTAAATTCAATCTACTAAATGCTTATTAAATCCAGGCTCTGTACTCTGTTCTAGGGAAAGATACAAAATAGAAGAGTCTCTGCCTTTGGGGGGGGCGGTTTACTTTCTACTAGGGGAGACAACATGTGCTTGAGTAAGTAAATTCCAAGTCTATAATAAATAAACAAAGTCATTTCAGGAGGGGGAGAATGTTGATAACTGGAAGAAGGATCGGGAAAGACCTCACGTTAGAGGTGACACCTGGAAAGAATAATCTCACTGTTCAGTCATCAATCAGCAAGCATATATTAAGCACCTACTGTGTGCCAGACACTGTGCAAGGTACTGGAAGATACAAATACTGAAATGAAACAATCCCTGACCTCACGGTGCTTCCATTCTAAGGCACTCACAAAATATACACGGATGGGTATGAATGAAGAATGAATACAAGGTAATTTTCTGTTCCTTTTCACCGAGAGGCAGTGTAGACTGAAGAGAACGCAGAATTTGAACTTGAAGTCAAGAAAACTATGATTCCAATCCTACCTCTGACACAAATTAGGTGTGAGACTATGGACAAGTCACTTGACCTCTGAGCTTCAGGCAACTCCCTAATTGTTGTCCTTCAGTCTTTTTCAGTTATTTCTGACCCTTCATGACCCCATTTAGGGTTTTCTTGGCAAAGATACTAGAGTGGTTTGCTGTTTCCTTTTCCAACTCATTTTATAGATGAGAAAACTAAGGCAAAGGGGGTAAAGTGACTTGCCCAGGATCATCTAGCTAGTAAGTGTCTAAGGCCAGATTTGAGTCTTGCTGACTCCAGGCCTAGAGCTCTGTGCCCTATGGCACCGCCTAGATGCTGCCAAACTCTGTGATACAAAGTTATAAATCTGTTTAGGAGAATAGGCTTGGAGGTTGAATTCTCCCTTCCCCAAAGCTATCACAAATACTTATCCCATACCTCAGCCCTGAGGGACACCAGAACTCATCAATAAATTGGCTCTGTTTTAAAGAGGAGGTGATTTTTGAAAGGCAGCATGGGGAAGTAGTGCAAGTGGTGATAGAATAGTAGCTATGTGTAGAATTGGAATTGGGGGAGCCTGGGTTCAAATCCAGCCACCGTAACCCAAACAAGTTACATCACCCTTCTCAGCTTCAGTTTTCTCATCTGTGAAATGGGAATGATAGTATCTGTAGTGCCTAGCTCGAGCTTTTTATGAGTCTGAAATGAGATAATGTATGTTATTTTGCTTTGTAAATTTCTCAATAAATTTCAGCTATTATTGCTAAGCAGTTTTGTTTCAAGTGGTCTGGTCGTGATGCCACAGTCTCTTCACCTATGAAATAGAGTTAATAATGCTGATTCCCTCTGCATTGCAGAGTGGTTATGGGTCTATGGTCCTGTGGTCCCATTAAAGTACTTTGTAAACCTTAAAGCGCTATACAAAAAGTGACTGTTATTGTCATTGGTAATTATCATCAGGCAGAGATAGACCTCTCTATGACAGGCACTTAATAAATGCACATTGATATCCAAGACAATCCCAAAAGACTCTTGATAAACAGTGCTATCCACCTCCAGAGAGAGACCTGATCAATTCTGAGTGCAGATTAAAGCAGACTTTTTCATCTTTTTTTGGTTTTTTTACTTGTTTTTGCAACATGCTAATAATATGGAAATATGTTTTGCATGACTTCACATGTATAATTGATATCATATTTTCTTGCCTTCTCGATGGAAGGGGAGGGGCTGGAGGGAGAAAATTGGAAACACATTTTTTTTTTAAAAAAAATGTTAAAAACAAATTTTTAAAAGGAAAACAAAAAGCAAAAAAATACACATTAAACTTTTGACCATTTTGTTAACACTATGGAAAATGGCACTACTCTGCAGAACCCGTAGCTTAGGACCTATAACTAACAGTTTAATGAAGAAATTGAAAATTAAGAAAATTTTAAAATTTAAGAAAAAGAAAAAAAGGCTGACTCTTCCTCTCTCCCTTGCCAAGCTGTAAGGCTTTGTGAAGACTCATTTTCTGGCAATCACCCAGGGATAGGACTCAGCCCAAGTTTATGTTGAAACCTAAGAATCCCATGAGTGGTAATGGTAGCAAGTGGATGGGGCTAGCAAGCAAAAGATCGAGATTGGCAGGTGAGAAATTGGGTCTGGGGAAGTTCATTGAGATGGAAAGGAAAGGGACAGGTACTCTATGTAGACAATGTGTAGGGTCTGGGAAAGTTCATTAAGATGGAAAGGAAAGGGACAGGTACTCTGTGTAGACAATCCCAATGTAGACAATGTATGCCTTATATCACCAGCCATGGACCCACAAGTGTTAACCACAGGCAAAAGCAGGTGAATCTTGTCACAGATGGATGGAGGTGCAGAGACATCAGGGTCCCCAGGAGATCATCACAGAGGCTCCAGTGTTGGAGTCAAGGGACCTGATCTTTTGAGTGTGATGTCACCATTTGGTCTGGTCATTTCATTTCTCTTAAACCTGTCTCCTCACCTATAAAATGGAACTAATAATGGTGACACCCCCTGCATTAATAATGCATGACGCCCCAGAGAATTGTTGTGGGTCCCATTAGAATGCTTTGTAAATCTTCAAGTTCTAGAAAGTTGTAGGAAGCCAACTAATCCAAATCCTTCATTTCACAGAAAAAGCAAGAGACCCAGGGAGGTGGTGACAGACCCAAGATTCCACGGGTGGTTTGTGATAGGCAGGTTTCTAACCCTAGTCGTCTGACTCTGAAATCCAAAGCTCTTAACTCTACTTCTGGGCCTGGCTAAATTCAGAATGATTGGGGTTAGCTTCAGGATGCTAGATTTTGTGGGGGGAGGGCCTCAGTAACTAATGGAGATCTAGAAGGGTCACAACCCGCACTTGTGGAGCAAACACTCACGTCAGTGGATTCACGGATGCATACAACATGGAAGCCTTATTATTTCTATTATTATCCGCAGTGAAACAGTAGGATGTTACTGTGTGATATGTTGACTCTCCCAGCACATCTTCTTCTATAATTTCTTCCTGTCACTCATAAAGAACCCCCCCCAAAAAAATTTGACAGAGTCCCCTCTTCCCTGAAGTAATATTTGTTGAGAGAAACTCTTCCCTGAGACTGTAATGGAAAGGTCTGTCTATTCCCTCTTTGCTGCTAGGGATGGATCAGGTGTCCTGGGAGCAACAGGGCACAGCTGGCAGAGATAAGTGGCACCAACCCTTTAAGAGCATTTGACAGCCAAGCTCATTTGTGGCCCTGCCAAGCTGTCCCCTGCCCAGAGTTGTCACCATCAGGCTGCTTGGTCTTTGTGAAGAGTGAATGGCTTCACTCCCACCTTTCTGAATCTTGCCGATCCATCAGGGCCTGGTTGCAGACCCATCTCCTTAAGAAAATTTCCTCTGACCATTCTGGACCACAGTGATCTTCCCTGTCCTCTCCTGCCGCCTCCCCAGTTTTCATGCTCTGAGCTCCTGGAGCATCCCAATCGTGGTGTTTACTTATCCTTTTTCTTATAACCAAAGGCAGTAAACTGGGCATTCAGTTTCATAGGATCATAGGTTTTAGACCAAAAGCCCCCCATTTTATGGAGGAGGAAACTGAAATCCAGAGAATGAAGTACATTGCCCAAGATCAGGCAGAAAGATTTTTGTGTCAGAATTAGGATTTGACCTGAGTTCAAATCCCAGCCCCACCACTCCTCTCTAGCCTCTTTTCTTCATCTGTAAAATTGGAGAAGGGGGTTTGAACTAGATGGCCTCTGAGGGCCCTTCCAGCTCTGGGTCTATGATCTTATGATCCTATGATCCAATTTTTCTCAACAGTACATAGCAAGGGATCATGAAATACTTGTTGAACGGATAGATAGATGGAGGAATTCCCCTCTAGCTCCTAGACTATTATGGAAGGAACCAAGATTACAGGAGGAAGCATGACATTAGCAATGGCATTGGATTTGGAGCATAGAAGGTCTGGGTTCAAATCTTTTTTTTTTTTTGAGGAGGGGAGGCTGGGCAATGGGGGTTAAGTGACTTGCTAAAGGTCACACAGCTAGTAAGTGTGTCAAGTGTCTGAGACTGGATTTGAACTCAGGTCCTCCTGCCTCCAGGACCAATGCTCTACTCACTACTCCACCTAGCTGCCCCAGGTTCAAATCCTGACCCTGCCCTGTATTAATTTCCTGACCTTCATCAAGTCGCTTAATCTTTCTTGGTCTGTTTCTTCATCTGTGAAATGAAGGGGTTGGGGTAGCCATTTCTCATTTGTAACAGAATCTGAAATCAGTCCACATTGTGTCTAGTTGTACAAAATATTTGACTGAAGCACTAGCTAATTTGTTTTAAAATGTCAAAAAAATTGTGGAAGTTAAATGATCTCTAAAATCTCTTCCAGTTTTAAATCTGGGATCTGGTGCCAGTTTATAGATGGCTTTTTCATAACTAGAAGAATCATGGAATCATAAATTTAGAGCTGGGAAAAATTTTCAAGATCATCTGGTCCAACCCCCTTGTTTTATAGCTGGCTCCCATTTGTATGGCACTTTCAGGTTTGCAGAGTCCTTTGCGTTTATTATCTCAGAGAATAATGACCGGAGAGGAGGTGCCTCAGCCTCTATAATTAGGCTTTAACTCGGACACCCTTTTCACTATGCTCTTTCATCTTCTAGTTCTCTCTTCTAATTCCTAGAATCCAAAATCTCAGGACTGGAAGAGGCTTTAGAGGACAGAACCTTAGTTTAATCCATATCCAAAGAAGCCCCTGTCCAACAGATCCAACAAGCAGTCATGTGCCCTCTAATTGAAGCCCTCCAGTGACAGGAGACTCACTCCCTGACAAGGCAGCCTGTTTACTTTTGAATAGGTCTAATTATTAGGAGAGCAGCTAGGTGGCTCAGTGGATAGAATACTAGCCCAGGATAGACCTGAGTTCAAATCTGGCCTCAGACACTTCCCAGTTGTGTGACCCTGGGCAAGTCACCTAACCCTGTTTGCCTCAGTTTCCTTGTCTGTAAAATGAGCTAGAGAAAGAAATGCCAAACCACTCCAGTATCTTTGCCAAGAAAATCCCAAATAGGGTCATAATGAATCAGACATGACTGACCAACAAGAATAGTTATCAGAAAGCTTTTTTTTTACATCAAACCTAATTCTACTCATTACCCCTGGCTAGTTCATTCATTCAGCAAGTACTTAATAAGTGCCAATGGTATGCCAAGTACTGTGCTAGGAAACCAGAGATACAAGGACAAGAATGAAATGGTCTCTACAATTTAGCTCTTCCCTCTGGGTCCGAGCAAAGCAATTCTAAACCCTCTCCCACCTGGCAGCCCTGGAATATCAGAAGATAATTCTCATGCCCACCTGAGTCTCTCTTGCTAAACGTCCCCAGTTCCTTGTATGGCATGGATTCTGAGCCATTTACCATGCTGGTCAGTCTGCACTCCAGCCTATCAGTCACTTTCCTAAAATGTGCTGCCCAGAACTGAACACAGTACTCCTGATGGGGGCTGAGCAGAGCAGAAGGTCAGCTCCCTAGTCCCAGACATTTCATCTCTCAGTGCAGCCAGGGAGCATGTTCTTTCTTTGGTACATCAACATAGTAAGAGCTAATATTTACATAGCTTTAAGGTTTGCCAAAGAATTTATTCTATTTTCTAACTTCATGATCACAATAACTCTGTGAGATAGGAACAATTATTATTATCTCTATTTTACAGAGAAGGGAACTGAGGCTGGGAGAGGTCAAGTGACCTGTCCAGGGTCACCCAGCTAGGATTCTATTCCACATCTAGCACTGTCCGCTAGAGAAACTAACTGCCTCTAAAAAGGAGCAAGTTAAATGCTTCACGGAAGACACCGGACATTAGAGGCAGGAATGCTAGGCAATTTCCAACAGCAGTCACTGCTCTGAAGCTTATTCCCAAATAATCATTTGGATTTCTGATAGTGCTCCTTCCCCGGAGGTCTTTTTTTAGTGGTTGTGGCTGGCCATTCCAGCCTGGCTTTCTTACTGCCTGGCATGGTTCCTCTGGCATCTCACTAGGCTCTGGGCAGAAGAACTGGGAATCTCCATTTCTCTTTTCCTCCACTTCTCTTATTCAGAGGCTTCTCAGGCTTGGAAATGTACAATGGATGAAAACCCCCGTCTCATGCTATCCTTCTTAGCCACGCAAGCCCCGTATTGGTAGGAAGCCATCTCAGGAGGAGGAGGAGCACCGGTTTAAAAATTATAAGACTTAGACCCAGCACAGACATTGGCTGAGCAATCCAATGGAGAAGTAGGAAGTGGACATTCTATGCATTTAATTGCTGAGAAAATGAAATACATGTTTAATCTCTTAACTCTGTGGGAGAGATTGAAGGGATTTTTCATTTTGGAAGTTCTGAAGAGGTGACAGGCTTATCTTTAATGTATTTTTCTAATTCCCAGCCAGTCATCCCCTTCTCTCCCCCCCCCCCCCCAGCACATGACAGAGATGTGCCCTCAGGCACTTAGTGTTTCTCTCCAAACTGGTCTGAGACTTTTAGAGTTTGGCCCTCTCCATTTGCATTTTTATAGGCAGGTTGGACATCAAAGTCAACTACAAAGTCAGCTACAGCTGGGCAGATTCCCTTGATGTCAGGCCATAAGGCAGGCTTGCCAGGAGCCCCCAGGCCTCAGCTGTTCCTCCCCACCATTGGGAAATGAGACATTAGTGCAGGTTACAGGCAGATCCCACCCCCACCCACTGAAGAGGCAATGCTACTCTGGAACATAGGTGGTTTGTTACTTCTTTTTTAAGGTCAGAAGAAATAGAGGTCCAGAGAACTTAAACAGAGTTCTCATTAACAGGATTATAGACATAAAGCTAAAAGGGACCTCAGAGGATCCCTTCATTTTACAAATGGGGAAACTGAGGCCCAGAGAAGTGAAGTGACTCTCTGAATGTAGTAAATTTCAGAGCTAGGAAGAGACCTTCCTGAGAGCTAGAAGGGACCTTCAAAGTCATCTGGTTCAATTCTCTCATTTTACAGCTGAGTCTCAGAGGTTCAGTGATCTGCCCAAGGTCCCACAGTAAGGGTCCTCTGACTCCAAATCCACTTGTCTTTCACATTTCTATGCTGCCACAATCCAGTTCACTTCAACAAATATTCATTAAGCACTGAAGTCAGGCAAACCCATCTTTCTGAGTTCAAAATTGGCCTCAGACACTAGCTGTGTGACCCGGGTCAAGTCACTTAACCTGTCTGCCTCAGTTTCTTGGTCTGTAAAATGAGCTAGAGAAGGGAGTTGGCACAGTATACAATATACATATACAACATATGCATCCCAAGAGCCAGTGAAAATTCTAGGAACGGAAACTGTGGCTCCTGACCCTCGGTGCCATGCTCTCTCCTCAAGTCTATGCTGTCTCTGTTCTACATCCCCATATGTATTCCCCAGCACATTTCAAGGCTTTGCTTTGGTTTCTAGAATGTTATGGCTGCCTCCATTCTGCTCTTCTAGGCTGTCTCTTCATCACACATGCTAGAGCAGCACCCAGTGGGCTGTGTGTGCGAGCACCAATGTGATTGCAAATATCTCTACTGCAGTTTTGCTCTGAATCACATCTGCAAAAAGGAAATAAACAATAGAGATGTGTTTACACAGATGGCGAGAAAAATGACTTCTGCATAGAACAAAGGGATGCCTGGTCATTCAGTCATGAAACTTTAAAAAAAGATCCTACTTTGTGACCTAAAAGAGGCAACATGGACTAGCCAAAGAAGACTGGTCTTGGGTTCAAATCCTGCCTGTAACACATACTAGTCGTGTGGCCCTGGGCAAGTCTTTTAACCTTCTGTGTCCTAGGCAACTCTCCTAAGACTATGAGTTGTGTATGTATGTATACATGCATACATACATACGTGTATAATGTGTACCCAGAAAAACACATATACAGAGTACATATTTTTACTAAATATTAATAATAATAGCTAGCATTTATATAGTTTGTGGAAAGTGCTTTATGTAATATAATTATAGGTTTTGTTGTTGCTCAGTCATGTCTGACTCTCCATAAGCCCACTTGGAGTTTTCTTGGGAAAGATACTGAAGTAGTTTGCCATTTCCTTCTCTAGCTCATCTTCCAGATGATGAAACTGAGGCAGAGTTAAGTGACTTGTCCAAGATCACAAAGCTAGTTAAGTGTCTGAGGCTGGATTTGAACTCAGGAAGGTTAGTCTTCCTGACTCTAGGCCCAGTGGCACCACCTAGCTGTCCTAAGATTTTGGGAGTATGTTAGCACCAAATTATGGGGGGCTTTAAAAGGGAAACGGAAGTTTGGATTTGAAATACTAGTCAATAATGAATCAGCAAAAATTTTATCAGGAACGTAATGACGAGGTTCTGATTCTTACTGGCCATGTTAACTTAGGTAAGTCATTCTCTCCGTTCCTCGGGTTCTATAATAGAACCACAACAAGATGACCATCGGGGTCCTCTCCAGCTCGAAGTCTATGAACCTGGGAATTGTTGAGCTAATAGAAAAGATGGGGAGGAAGGAGGTTGTCAATCCTTTGTAACAGAGAATTGAAATTTTCTCTCAGCACCCCAGTTAACTTGAGATCATGACTAAGGAGATAAATATATCGTGATCTGACATTCTAACTTAATAGAGTTGGTTTTAAAATAAAGGTTTTTCTGTTCCCCTTACATAGCATTCCATCTCCTGCCCTTGGTGCTTTTGTATAGACAACCCCCCCCCCCCCATGCCTGGAACATACTCCCTCTTTTCCTCCACCTTACAAAACCCTGAGTTTCCTTCAAAGAACAATTCACATTTTCCTTCCTACACATGACCTTCCCCCCTCAGCTGGTACTTTCCCTTTTGAAATTGCTTGATCATACTTTATATCTCCTTTGTGGTTACTGATTTGTGTACATCTTGTATGTTTCCCTCTTAAAGTTATTTTGTATCTACCTACTTGGGTCCTCATTGTTTTCCCCCAAAGTAGAATCTTTGGCTCCTTGAGGACTGTTAGAGTTTTTTTCCTTTTATCAGCCTGCAGTGCCTAGCACAGAGCCTGACACATAGTAGGTGCTTGATGAATGGTTGTTGAATTGAATTCTAGAACTTATTGTAAAATAAAGATTTTCTGTTCAAACAAATATTTATTTAGTTACTACACTCTGCCTTGCTCCTGTCCTAGAAGTTGGGGGGGGGGGGGGGGGGGGAGGGAATGCAAATCTCCCTTGAAGAGATTAGGAGCTTAGGGAAAAGCTGCTGAGGTAAGGGCTGCATAGATGAAATACCTGGAGAACAATAAGCAGTGTGTGATGAAGTTCTAAATTGGGAGCTAATGACTGTGCGGTACTGTCGGAATTTGGAGAGGGGGAAAGCAGGGAGGAAAGGCTTCTTGGGAGAGCTGGGACTTGGGATTGTAGACTTTCAGGTGTAGAAGGGACTTCATTTTCTGGATGAGGAAACTAAATCCTTCCCCTTCCACCCCCCACTTAATAGTATTTCATTTTTTTCCAATTACACGTGAAGATAGTTTTCGACATTCAGTTTTATAAGATTTCAAATTTTTCTCCCTCCCTCCCCTCCCCAAGATGGCATGCAATATGATACAGACAATATATGTACAATCATGTTAAGCATATTTCCACATGAATCACGTGAAAGAAGAATCACAAAAGGGAAAACCCATGAGAAATAAAAAAGCAACAACAAAAAGAGAAAACAGTCTGCTTCTATCTGTATTCAGACTCCATAGTTCTTTCTCTGGATGTGGATGGCATTTTCCATCATAAGGCTTTTGGAATTGTCTTGGATCATTGTATTGCTGATCATTGAACAACGTTGCTTTACTATGTACAGGATTCTCCTGGTTCTGCTCACTTCACTCAGCATCAGTTCACGTAAGTCTTTCCAGGTTTTTCTGAAATCCACCTCCACATCATTTCTTATGGAACAATAATATTCTATTATATTCAGATCCACAACTTCTTCAGCCTTTCCCCAAATGATGGGCATCCCCTCAATTCCCAGTTCTTTGCCACCACAAAAAGAGCTGCTATAAATATTTTCATACATGTGGGAAGGAAACTGAGTCCTGAAGAAGTGACGTGACTTGCTTAAGAACATGGTTGATACCTGGAAAGGATGCTGCATCTGGACCCGGGGGGATCCCTAGCCACCTCTGTGACTTTGTCTGAATCCTCTTTGGACCTATTTTCTCATCTGGAAAATGAAGGGATTGGACTAGATGAGAACGCTTCCGTCTGTGTGTAGTCTTCTGGGAATTGTAGGATAATCGCTGGAAAGGACCTCAGAGATATTCTTTTTACAGATGAGGAAACTGAGGCCCAGAGAATTCAAGTGCCCTACTGAAGGTCATGCTGGTAATAGTAAGAAAGATAGATCTCTCCCCAGGTCTCCTGACCCCCAAAGCTAATACTTTCCACTGTAACACATTGCCTCCTCCCAAGGTGTGTGTGTGGAAAGGGAAGGGAGGGAGGCCAGAAATCAAAGAATCCCAAAATAATAGAATTAAACTCAAGTCAAAAATTAGATAGATTTATCTGATATAATTCAGCAGAGTTAAACCCAATCAAACCTAACTGAAAGAATCCCAGGATAATGGAATTAGGGCTGGTAGAGCCATCGGACATCTAGTCCAACCCCTCATTTTATAAATGAAGAAACTGCAGGCCTAGAAAGGTGAAGAGGACTTTTCCAAGGTCACACAGGGAACAAGTGATCGGGGCAGGATTTGAATTCATGGCCTCTGACTCCAAATCCAGCACTGTTTCCACCCTTCCCACTAGCACACGCATATTTTTTGGAACTTAGCTTTGAAGAATCACTAGGACCTTAAATAGGTCACATCACCTCCCTGAGGCCTCAGTTTCAGTGCTTGGCACATAGTAGGTACTTAATAAATGTTTATTAATTGATCAATCTGTAAAATGAGGGGGTAGTCTAGAGAAGGCCTCAAGGTAACAGGTTCCCCACCCCTTCGCTACATGGACCAGCTTTAGATCTCTGATCCTATGATCCCATGACCAGGATTGGTAAGCTAAGAGATGGCAAAGCCAGGAAGCAGGGCTAGAACACTGTGTGCCGCAGAGTCTGAGTTCTCTCTGTCCCCTTGTTGATAGGATTTCCTCCCAGCATCCCTTTGCTCTCCATGTTCCATCCCTGCCTAGAAGCCGTGTTGTTTCCTCAGTGATTTCAATACACCAGAACCAGGCTCCCTGTTGTAAAGCCCTTGGGGGCTAAGCTTTGTTAGTATTGCTTCCATCTCCATGACAACCATCAGATGATACCTAATCTGAGGGAAGCAAAATGTGAGATGGGTATTTATGTACAATTGCCTGATATTACTGGTAGACTGAACCACAAGGGGATTACCAGGCTACTGAGCTGCTTTCTCACAAACTAAGCTCTTCTTTTCCATGTTGGATTCCTCTGACTTACTTCAGCCAAGCAGGGACAAAAGGGAGGGGAATCCTTTCCCAACTATTATTGTGTGGTACGGGGGAAAGAGGGCAGAGTTTGGACTCAGAGAACCTGGGTTCAAAGCCAGGCTCTCTAACTTAGTCCTTCAACAACCTTGGACAAGTGAGCCTCTCCAGACCTCAATTTTGTCCCCTGTTAAATGAGAAGGTCAAAACAGACCACCTCAAAATTCCTTTCCAGCTCTAAGCCTCTAATCCTGTATGCAATAAGGCCAAGCGTCTGTATAATCCAGGTTTAGTGGAAATTCCAGTTTTACAAAGTCAAAATTCAACATACCATCAATTTCAAGGAGCATTTTTTAAAAAGC
>CM053622.1:17695718-17757643 GCA_028646595.1 Phalanger gymnotis | reverse complement strand
TCTGTACGGAAATCATTTTCTCTGGCATCCTGATTCTAGTGAAAGCATTCTGTATTCTGATAGGGGACATGATAGGGGAGGAGGAGACTTGGAGGTTGTGCTCGGCATTTCTCTGTCTGCCCTGAATTTAAACTAGTTCATGAGAATTTCATTCCCAATTCCCACCTGTCCTCATACTTCCTTGCGTGAGAGGAAAATCAGCTCAAGGTAGTTTTTCCAGTGACCTTGGTACTGCCTGGCTTTGAAAACAGAAATATTTGGAATTCCAGGAAGACCAGAGTTCGGCATAGCATTTCCAAAGCTTTGGGTGGGGGAAGGAGAATGTCCTTGAAAATCGCCAAGAGGGCATGTTCTTAGGAAACTGGGTACTGCCTTGATTCAGCTTTACCATGATTCTTTAGCTTGAATGCTTAATATCAGTCAGTCAATCAAAATTTATTAAGCACCTGCTTTGTGCCATGGCACTCTGCTAAGCACTGAAGATTCAAAACATGAGGCAAAGGACAGACCCTGCCCTCAAGGATCTTACAATCTAATGGTGTCTCTGAGAACACATGCAAACAAACACACAGAGCAAGCTCCATACAGGATAAATTGTTGCTATTGTTGGCTTGTTTCTTCCTGATCCCATTTGGGGTTTTCTTGGCAGATATACTGGAGTGGTTTGCTATTTCCTTCTCCAGCTCATTTCAAAGATGGCAAAACTGAGGCAAACAGCATGAAGTGAAGTGTGCCCAGGGTCACACAGCTAGTAAGTATCGAAGGCCAGATTTGAACTCAGGAATATGAGTCTTCCTGATTCTAAACCCAGTGCTCTATCCACTGGGCCACCTAGTTGCCCCATAGAAGATAGATAGGAAAGGATTAACAGAGGCAAGGCGGTGGAATTAAGAGGGTTGGGAAAGGCATCCTATAGAAGGTGGGGTTGTAGTTGGGACTTAAAGGAAGCCAGAGAGATCCATAGGTTGAGTGGAAGACAGGGAGAAACAGCCAGTGAGAATACCTGGAGCTGAGAGGTAGAGAGTCTAGTTCATAGAACAGCCCACCTGGCTGCCATTGGATGGAAGAATACATGTCAAGGAGTAAGGTGTAAGAAGAATGGAAATGATATGAGGAGATTAAGCTATGAAGGGCTCTGAATGCCAAACAGGGCATTTTGTGTTTCATCCGGGATGCAATAAGGAGCCACTGGAGTTTATTAAGTAGGGGTGGTGACATGATCAGACCTGCCCTTTAGGAAAAAATCACTTTAGTGACTGAATAGAGAATGGAGTGGAGTGGGCAGGCAGACCCCCAGCAGCTATTACAATAGTCCAGGTGGGAGGTGATGAGGGCCTGCACCAAGGGTGTGGCAGTGGCAGAGAAGAGAAGGTGGAATGTTCAAGACTGGCAAAGGTAAAATAGCAGACCTTGGCAACAGATTGTTTATGGGGGGTGAGAGATAATGAGGAGTCCAGGCTGACTCCTAGGTTGGGAGCCTGAGGGACTGAGAGGATGGTGGGGCCCTCAATACTAATAGGGAAGGAAGGTAGAAAGGAGGGAAGAGTTCAGGGGGAAAGATAACGAATTCTATTTTCCTTTTTTTTTGTAGGGGGGAAGGCAGGGCAATTGGGGTTAAGTGACTCACCCAAGGTCACACAGCTAGTAAGTGTGTCAAGTGTCTGAGGTCAGATTTGAACTCAAGTCCTCCTGACTCCAGGGCCAGTGCTCTACTCACTGCACCACCTAGCTGCCCCAGGAATTCTATTTTCAACATAGTGAGTTTAAGATGTCTACTGGACATCCAGTCTAGGTGTTTTAAATGGAGTTGAAGATGTAAGATTTGAAGTCAGCAGAGAGATAGGAGTAGGACCCCACTTTGGGGATGTCTGATGTTACCTTTCTTTGCTGGTAGAAAAAGAAACTCTAAGGGCCGCTAGAATAGAGTAGTGAATGAAGCACTTGTCCTGGAGTCAGGAGGACCTGAGTTCAAATCCAGCCTCAGACATTTGATGTTTACTAGCTGGGTGACCTTTGTCAAGTCATTTAACCTCAATTGCCTTGCCTTTCGCCTCAAGAAAAAGAAAAAGAAACTCTTGTCTCTTGAGAATTTCAGATCTTCTGGAAGAGACCTCCAGGGTCATCTTGTCTAACCCCCTCACTTTACAGGTAAGGAAACTGAGGCCCAGGTGCTTGTAGGATCTTCAAGCGATTGTCTTATAACTCTCCTATCTTTCTTAACCAACATCCTTGAAAGGTTGTCTACACTCTCTGCCTCACCTTCCTCTTCTCTCATGTACCCAAACCTTTGCAATCTGACTTCTGATCTCACCACTCGACTGCAATTGTTCTCTCTAGGGAATCCTCTCTGACTCTCAAATCCCATGGCTTTTCTCAGTTTTCAAACTTCTCAGCTCTCTGTTGCATTTGACACTGTTTTTCGCCCTCTCGGGATACTCTCTCTTTGTTCTTCTACCTGTCTGACTATGCCTTCTAACTTTCCTTTGCTGTCTCATGATTCATGTCACGCCTGCAGCTGGGGGTATTTCCCAAGATTCTGTCCTAGGCCCTCATCCCCCTTTTTAACCTCATCTGCTCTCATGGATTTAACTATCAGCTCTCTGCGGATGACTCCCAGAAACTGTTTCTTTTCTTCATTTGTATCCCTTTGGCCTAGCACAGTGCTGGCACATTGTAGGCACATGTTAATTGATTGACTGTAAGACCATTGCTGAAAAAGCCATGACCTAGATTTGAGCAGGGTGGGAAAGAGGCTCTCCTACTTCACGACCACAAGTAGGAAGCAAGCTACTTGATAGCTCTTTATTTGAACTAATTATTCTCCCTAATCTGGTGTTGAGTTCAGTTGTTTCTGCTCTGCTGAAGCCTTCTACGTTTCAGTGCCCTGGTACAAAGCCCCAGCTGGCCACACCTGCTCATAGCTCTTTTCCTAATAGGCAGTGAGGTTCAAGGTACATCCCCTTGCTTGGATAGTGGGAAAGCCGGCTCTGTCTATAACTTCTCCAGAGAACCATGGACAAAGCTTCAATAGATGGGCCAAAAGCCTCCCTACCCCAGCAAGTGGTCAGCCTCTTTTTCCCAGTTTTTGTAATTAGTCTGGTATTAGAATCAATGTGATTTCTCCAATCACTTTGTTCTCTCCTGGAAAGGAAGGTTTGACTAGAAACTGAAGCATTTCTGCAGAAAGGGAAACCTTAAAGACTTTTTTATTCCTAGCTTTTGTTTTTGTGTGAACTCCAATTATATATCCCTCTGCAGAGAACCTTCCTTTGTGAATAAAGAGCAATGCCTTTTTAAAAATAATATTTCATTTTCCCTAATTTCATGTAAAGACAATTTTAAACATTCATTTTTAAAATATTTTGAGTTCCAAATTTTGTCCTTTGCTCTCTCACCTCCCCTCTCTGACATGGTAAATAATTTGATATGGGTTATACATGTTCAGTCATGCAAAACATATTACCATATTAGTCATGCTGTGAGAGAAGACACAGATCCAAAGTAAAAGCCATGAAAATAAAAATAAAAACCATGAAAAAAATACAGAAAGTGAAAAATAGGATGCTTCAACCTTCAACCTCCATCAGATCTTTTCCTGGACATGGATAGCATTTTCATCATGAGTCCTTTAGAATTGTCTTAGATCATTGTATTGAGGAGAATAGCTAAGTCACTCACAGCTGATCATCATACAATGTTGCTGTTACTGTATAAAACATTCTCCTGGTTCTACTCATTTCACTTTGCATTGGTTCATGTAAGTCTTCCCAGGTTTTTCTGAAATCAGCCTACAGCAATGGCTTTGTTAGAATGTGTGATGTGTCTAAGAGGCAGCTAGAACACAGCAAATAGAGAGCAGGAACTCCAGCCTTGAGGAGACCTGGGCTCAAGTCCTGCCTCTGACGCACACTGGCTGTGTGACCAGGCAAGTCTCTGAGCCTCTCAGAGCTCTTGGCAACTCTGTAAGACTGTAAGTGGCAGAGTAATTGTTGGGCAGTGTTGGTGAATTGATTAGGAATTCCCTGCAAAGTTTGGATTCAGCCAACGGGCTGTACTTGAGGACCTAGAGAGCCGCATGTGGCCTTGAGGTTGCAGGTTCTCCACCCCTGCACCTGTACCAATGAAATCACAGGTTCTGTTTAAAAAATAACATACTATAATTATTCATTTTCCCATATGCATTCATTCGATAAGCATTTATTGCATGCCTGCTATTAACAGATGCTGTGCTAGGTACACAGATACTGCCCTCAAGAAACTTACATTCTATCAATCAACAAAAATCTATTAAACTGTTATAATGTGTCAGGCCCAATGTATAGTGCTGAAGAAACGAAAAAACCAAAACGAGAGCATACATTCTATCAATCAACAAATTTTTTGTTACTGTTCTTCTATTATGGCTGACTCTTTGTGACCCCGTTTGGGGTTTTCTTGGCAAAGAAACTGGAGCAGTTTGCTATTTCCCTCTTTAACTCAGTTTACAGATGAGGAAACTGAGGCAATCAGAGTTCAGTGACTTGCCCAGGATCACACAGCTAGTAAGTGTCTGAAGCCAGATTTGAACTTACAAAAATGAGTCTTCTGACTCCAGGCCCAGCCCTCTAGCCACTGAGCCATCTAGCTGTCTCTGAATACTTATTAAGCTCTTACAATGTGTCAGGCCCAATGCATAGTGGTAGAGCTACAAAGAAAAAGCCAAAACAAACCTAACGGGGGTTACATTTTATCAGTCAACACAATTTTTTGCTGCTCAATTGTGTCTGACTTTTGATGACCCCATTTGGGGTATTTTAGGCAAAGGTACTGGAGTGGTTTGCTATTCCCTTCTCCAGCTCATTTTGCAGGTGAGGAAACTGAGGCAAACAGGGCAAAGTGACCTGGCCAGGGTCACACAGCTAGGAAGTATCTGAACTCAAGAAAATGAGTCTTCCTGACTCCAGGCCCAGCACTCTCTCCTTTGAGCCATCTAGCTGCCTCCAAAAATGTATCAAGTTCTTAAAATGCGCCAGGCATTATATAGTGCTAAAGATACAATGAAAAAGCCAAAACAAGCCCTGCCCTCAAGGAACTTACCTTCTAATGCAGAAGCTAAAGTATGCACAAATAAATCATCAACAAATGCATACAAAACAAGATAGCCTCAGAGGGAAACCTACCTTCTGTCTGAGATCATTCAATCCACCAGCACTTATTTACATAAGATGCTTCCCCTAAAGGCTATGAGAATCCAGCGTCTATCAATTCCCTTTGGCAGAGACCTCACACAGCTCCCGGTCCAACCTGTACCTGACTGGGTTTGCCTGACAAGTGACTATGAGGAGTATGCTCTTCAGTAGATTCTGTTAGAGATAGATTTGACAATCTAGGTCCCTTTCGACTCAGAAACCCTATGATTGTGTTTTCTCATCCTGCCTCTGTCTGAAGACTTTCAGTGAAGGAGCATCGGCTGCCTCCCCATTAGCTCATTCCTCTTCGGGGCGCCTTTGATGCTTAGGATTTTTGTTTCTTTCCCTAGATCCTAAAGGTGCCTCTCTGCCGCTCCTTCACCCCCATCCCAATGTTGCTCCTCGTTCTTCCTTCTAGGGCCAAGCAGAACTGGGCTGATTAATCCCTCCTCCATGTGCCTGACTTTCAGATACTTGAAGACCATTCTCATGTCCTCCCTAAGCCAAGCTGAACATCACTAACTCCTCTAACAGATTCTCACATGGTATGGGTGAAGCCCCTCACCTTCCTCCCATCATCCCCTGAATCCTGGACAGTTTGTTAAAGACTTTCCTAATAATGGCAAGGTCTGGCGTAGTGGATAGAGCGCTGGGCTTTGGAATCAGGAAGGCTCATCTTGATGAGTTCAGATCCAGCCTCAGATACTTACTAGCTGTGTGACCCTGGACAAGTCACTTAAGTCACTTTGCCTCAGTTTCCTCATCCATAAAATGAGCTGGAAAAGGAAATGGCAAACCACTCCAGTATCTTTGCCAAGAAAACCCCAAATGGAGTCACAAAGAGTCAGACACAACTGAACCTCACGATAGCCTCAGGAAGTAGGTGCTATTATTAGCTTCATTTTATAGATGAGGAAACTGAGGCAGACAGAGATTAAGTGACCTGTCGAGGGTCACACAGCTAATAAGTATCTGAGTCTAGATTTGAACTAACTCCAGACCCAGCAAAGGCAAATCTGTTCTACTTTGGGGGGCAGCTGTAATCTAGGAGGTTTTTCCTTTTTTCAAGCCTAAATTGGATTCTTTACAATGTCCACCCTTCCACAACTTCCACTCCTTGTTTTGCTCTGGGAAAGAGCGGGGAGGGGGCAGTGGGACATAGAACAAACTAATTCCTCCTCTCCCCAATGGTTCTACAGACACTTGAAAGCATCTGAAGTCCTCTTGAGTCTTCTCTTCTCCAGGCTAAGCAGACCTAGTTTCTTCAAGTGCTGTTCATATGTGCCCAAGAACCTTCATCATGCCATACTTAGTATAGTACATTAGCATTAAGCACATAGTAAGTGCTTAGCATTAAGCACATAATAGGAGCTTAATAAATACTAGTTGACTGACCTTCATCCATCCTGGTTGCTCTTCTCTGTATACTCATTATTTAACCTCTCTGGCCTCAGTTTCTTCAGCTGTAAAATGAGAGGATTAGACTAAATAATCTCCAAGGTCCCTTTTAGTTCTAAGTCTGTGATCTTATGATTTACCTTGTTTAAACCCTGAGAAGGCTTTAATAATGTTCCAGTTAGTTGAATAATGTGTTAATGGTGACCCAACCTGCTTCCCTCAAAAGCTTTTTTTTTTAATTCTCAAAACAAAAGATAGATACTGGTTACCTTAAACTTTAGTGGGTCTGTGAACTCTAACCCACACTTGGTACAGTCACATATCTCAATAACCTTGCCCTACATACCAGTGAAATCTATTTGAAATGACAGATTAATGATCTCATTCATTCAGCCATTCATTCAATAAACATTTCTTTGAAAACTTATCGGCCATTCCATTAAGCCACAAATTGCTGAGGTGCAGATCTCATTATTTTTTTAGCAGGACTATGTGCCAAGGACTGGGAAGACACTGAGCCAATTCTATTGTGTTAGTCCTTGAGAACACTGAAAGCCTCTATTCCCTCTAGACCTTTTCTAAGAGTTTTTTATTAGACCAGCATGGGCATCTGACATTCCAGTGTAACCTTGCCTCTCAGAAATGAGAGTAGTAAACGTTGGTCCCTTTTCTCCCCCTTTTCAATTAAAATCAGTGATTCTGGCGAGGTCAGTCTTTGATGTCTGTATTTGCATTGGTATCTAAAATAACAATCACTCTTTAAAGTTTAGCAAGTTCCCATTCATTTATTCTTGCAGCAAACATCTCCTAAGTTCCTGCCATGTACAGTGCTCCACGATGATGACGAAGATGTTAGTGGATACATTGTGATGTGATGGTTATAAGGCCAGCCTTAGAGTCTGGAAGACCTGGGTACAAGGCCTACTTCTTGGTAGACCTATCAAATGGGTGATTGTCAGTAATTCACTTAAGCTTTCAGTGCCCTGAGTCAACTCTCTATGACTTTTTGTTGCAGAGAATTTGCAGTTAGAAAAAGTCTCCATACCAGAGTGTTCCCTATACTGTTGTTTGGAAATCATAGTCCTCTATTCAGGAAACTCTCTAACTTGGGGTTAGAAATTCCCAAGATCCTCTCTTCTTCAGCTTGCCAATGAATTTGAACCAGGACAAAATGGAAGGGAAAGAGTCATGGTCATCGTTCTCTGCATGTGTGTGTACGTATGTATGTATATATAATATTTTAAAATATGTCATATTTATAAATATATTACATATAAAAACATTTTATATACACATATATACTTGTGTGTGTGTGTGTATGTGCGTGTGTGTGTGTGTGTGGTGATGATGTCAGAAGAACCCAAGGTAAAAAAAGGAAAAGGGGGAACCTTTCATTTCTAATCTCCCTTTTGGGACCATGATTGAACTGTTTCCCATGAAAAGCACATACACTAACTCCAATACTCAGTCAGCTAGGTGGCTCTGTGGATAGGGTATGGGGCCATCTTCCTGAGCTCAAATCTGACCTCAGACACTTACTAGCTGTGTGACCCTGGGCAAGTCACTTCATCATGTTTACCTCAGTTTCCTCTGCTTAATGAGCTAGAGAAGGAAATGGCAAACTACTTCATGATGTTTGCCAAGAAAACCCCAAGTGGGGTCACAGAGAGTCAGACAACTGAAAAAGGACTAAAATAAACTAAAATATTCAGCCAGCAGAGCGGATTTCACCTGTCTGTGTCTATCTGATACTTGGGGTCTACTTCATCATTCAAAAGTTTGTCTTCCAGAAATTCAGTTGACTCCATGTTTTCCCTCTTAATTTATTGGGACAGGAAGGCTACCACAGAAACTAGGTGGTGAAATGGATAGAGCTCCAGGCTTGGAGTCAAGAAGACCTGAGTTCAAATCTAACCTCAGATACTAGCAGTATGGCCCTGGGCAAGCCACTTAACCTGTTTGCCTCAGTTTCCTCATCTGTAAAACAGGGGTAATAATAACACCCACCTCCCAGGATTGTCTCATGAGGACCAAATGAGAATGATTATAAAGAGTTTAGCTCAGCGCCTGGTACACCGTGAGCTCTATATAAATGTAGACAACAATCAGTGCTGGCAGAGTCCTAGAAGGACACAGAGTCAGAGCTGGGAAAACAGAGAATGTCAGAGCCGGGAGGGCCCTTAGAACAAGGAATGTCAGAGCTGGAGGGCCCTTAGAACAGGGAATGTCAGAGCTGGAGGGCCCTTAGAACAAAGAAGATCAGAGCTGGGAGGGGCCTTAGAACAGGGCATGTCAGAAGTGGGAGGGGCCTTTGAACAGGGAATATCAGAGCTGGGACAGGTCTCAGGAGAGAGAATGTCAGGGCTCGGGGGAGCCTTGGAAAGTAGAATGCCAGCTCTAGAAGGAAACTTAGAATCTAGGATGTCAGAGTTGGAAGGAACCTTTGAGGCAGAGCATCTAGTCTGATTCCTTATTTTAAGCAGCTTGGCCAAAATTACCAGGGAGCTCACTCACTAATCCCGTGTTGTCTGGCAGACGTGGGCCTTCCCAGACCATGCACATTGGGCTGTTCCCAAGGTAGCGGCATCTCATTAAGCGCTAGTCCAAAATGAAAAGCCTGGGAACAGGATGAGATGTATCTACTTCATCTGGAGAAATTCTCGGAATTCTCACTTAAATCACTTGTTCGATGTGAGCTCCACGGGTGATTTGGCCAAGAGGTATTTTTCAGCTGTTAGTACAAGATGTTCTCTGACTTGCAGTGAGCTCAGTGTGGTGGGTGAAAAATGCAGCCCATCTCTTGTCATAGGACCCTAAGGGGGAGCTGACTTGTTCAGCCAGGAACAAAAGACCTCAGGTAGGAACAATGGCACCTTCCAGAGTATGAAATGAACCGACTTCCCGCCAAGATCTCAATTTGGGGAACCTTTTTGTACTTCCATATTAATGATGATGATGATGATATTGAGAGACTAGAAGCTATCAAAATGATCATTTATGATCTTGGGGAGAGTGCTTTCTGTTCAGTGGTGGGGACCAATGCCAGATTTCAAAGGGATTGGGGCAGGTGTGGGGAGTAAGTGGAACAAAAGGGTACAGATCTCTTTTTCTAGAAGTTTGGCTGTGAAAGGGAAGATAATGAGAGAGTGATAGCTACAGGGGAAATGAAGGGTTTTGGTGGGGAGGGATAGGGAGAGATTTGGGCATGTTGGTAGTCAACAGGGAAGGAACCAGAGGGTGTAAGGAGAGGTTAAAAAAAAATTGGGGAGAGGGAAGGATGATTGAATGAATAGGATCCCAGAGGACATGAAATCTCACCTCCTACACTTACCAGTTGTGTTATTTTGGGCCAATCACTTTCTCATTTCCTCAGTTTCCTCATCTGCAAAATAAAGGGGGGCAGGGCTTAATGGCCTCTAAAGTCTTTTCCAGCTTTAAGATTATGTTCCTATGTGTCTAATAAATACCATGACAGGTACAAAGTAGCAATGAGGGCATAAGAGAAAGACTAGTGTCCTTTTCTAAGCTTCAATCTGCTCATCTTATATAAATACATTATATATATATATACATATTGTGTATATACACATATGTATATGTACACATACATATACATATGTGTATATGCATGCGTGTGTGTATATACATATATGTAAAACATACCTGATACTGCTTCCTTACAGAATTGTTGTAAAAATTAAATCATATATGTGTGAAATTTTTCCCCAGATTTCCTCTAAGGTCCTTTTAGCTCTGAATCTATGAAACTAATCTGGGCCACTTCCCAGCTTGCACTCATGCTCACAGGTTGAGTCCCCAAATGGTGGCTGACTGCTGCTCCCTCTCAGGATTCTAGTGGTAACCCTGAGGAGCTGTGCTTCTAGCACTGAAGTTCTTGAGCCCCTACTGGTATGCTTCTCATCAACAATCAGCCAGTTGACTTAACTAGCTTTTAGAAAGGCAGTATAAGAACAGTTCATACAAAACATTGTCTCCAACAGCCTGAGATGCACTCATGTAAATAAACACACAAAGTCCGTAGTGGGGGGTAGAGAAGTGGGCACAAACTTAGAGTACATTGATAGTGAGGTACATGTATAGAGATCATATGTGGCAAACGAGAACCTTCTAACTCCTGGCCCTAGACGTAATTTTCTCTCTTTGTGTACTTCTTCCAGAGCTTCCCTTAGGCGTAGCTCTCTACTAGGTTCTAAAAGCCTATGACTTTCTAGAGTCAGTAGCCATTACTTGAAGGATCATGCCCCTAAAGCTGTTATCATCCCTCAATGGCTGCCTTTCCACAGTCACATGCTCTTAATGTATGCCTCTGTTCCTGATACAGGGAATTCCTCTGCCATCAGCTACTGAGACTCTAGTAGATATTGCCATCACCACTATACTCTTAAAAATCATACAGGTTCTGTCTGGACAATGCCAGGAATCAGGAAAACAAAAACACACAAAAAAAGACAGAGACCGTCATATATTCATAGACTCACAGGAGCCGGGTGGGAGATGAGGCAGCCCCCATTCCTCTACCCAGCTCTCTGCATATAGCTCAAACAGTCCTCATGCTTTCAAGCCAAAAGAAGAGAGAGAGAGAAAGGGTGGAGGGAGGGGGAGGTCATTGCTCTTTTTGAATATCCACTAAGTAACAGCTCAGCAGCCAGCTAGAGAACTCTTCAAATCCCTGAGTCATCAAGTCTTTTGACTCAGCCGCCAATTAGAGGAATCTTCTTCATCAGCCAGTAACGAGGCCACATGTCAGGCCTGGCTATAAGGAGCCTCCCCAAGTTTGAAGTGGACACGGAGCCAGGCAGAGACTATCCATACATGCTTTGTAGAACCCATCAGGAAGGGCAAATTGGAGCATGCTCTGTGTCAGTTACACCACTGTACATGCTACTGGCATCCCACTTCATATTCCTCAGGCCTTTCTTTTCCTATGGAGCTCCCTTCAATGCTAATCAATGTTCTCTCTACAGGGGAGAGAAAGGAACCTTTTTATCCTCGAGAGATCTACTAAAATAAAGCCCTTCTCCTGACCTTAAGCATTTTAGGCATTTTTCGAAGAATGTGAGCCTTTCACTGATGGAAACATCCTACTAAAACTGAGACCGATGGATCTGCAATCAGATGCCCTAAGTACAGATCTTAGCCCTGAAATCTCTTATCTATGTGATTCTTCCCTAGTCACTTAGCCTTTCTGAGACTCAGTTTCTTAATTTGTAAAATGAGAGGGATGCACTGAATGGTCTACATCAGGGCTGTCCAAAATGCAGCTGCGGCCTACAGTGCGATTTATGAGGCCTGCCTACAAGCATAGAAATTGACATAAATGTTTTAGTAAAGGAAGCCAAGCTACTGCAGAGCTCTCACTAAAATGGCAAATCAAAACACATTGTCTGTTGTTTCAATAAAAACCTAAGGTTGGACATCCCTGATCTACATCAAGGTCCCTTCCAGCTCTGATATTCTACACTTTACTTCTAGACACCCACCGGGGACACAAAACTAGCAAAGACACTGCACCTGCCCTCAAGGGTCTTGCAATCTATTAAAGAGACATGATGGGGTAGCTAGGCTGTGTTGAATAGAGTGCTAAACTTTTCCATCAGGACAGACCTGAGTTCAAATCCTGCCTTAGATACTTACCTGCTGTGTAACCCTAGGTAAGTCACTTCACCTGTTTGCCTCAGTTTCCTTATCTGGAAAATAGGGAGAATAATAGTCCCTACCTCTCCAGGGCTGCTATGAGGGTCCAGTGAGATCATATTTGTAAAGCACTTTGCAAACCTTAAGTTGCTATATAAGTGCTTATCGTCATCATTGTGGGCCGTGTGATCACTGGCACGTCACTTAACCGCTGTCTGCCTCAGTTTCTTCATCTGTAAAGTGGGAATAACTATAGACCACATCTCCCAGGGCAGTTGGTAGGATCCAATGAAAATAGCGTATGTTAAGTAGTACTTTGCAACCTTAAGATGCTGTGTAAGTGCTAACTACTGTTCTTGCTGACAACACCAATAAGCCAGATAGAACGTGATAGAGATCAAGGAGGAGTCAGGGACTCTGGGCACAGTTGAGGAGAGAGAAATTATTTTCAGTCGGAGGATTATCAGAGAGGGGCTTTGTGGGAGACCTGGCTTGGCCTCGTAGGAAGAGAAGGATGTCAACCGACAGTAAGAAGTGTAGACATGTGGATCGGGGTTGGGGGAGATGTTCAAGTCCTTTATGAATCTCTTCTGGCCCCCCGTGTTGCATTTACAGGAGCCAGCAATAAACCAAGGAGGGCCTTAAGAGGGCGGACTTCTCCCTTCTCTCCTGGGAATGTTTGCTGATTTGGGGGTCAGGTGCCTTGAATTTATTTTCAGGTGTAATGGATGTCTTTTTATGTCTTCCTTGAGACTAGCAATCAATAAATAAACATTTATTATGTGCCTGCTATATGCCAGGCACTGTGCTAAGGGCCAGAGATATAAGAAAAGAGAGGCAAAAGACAGTCCTGCAAGCAACTGAGTGACCAATGCTTCTGAAAAGGGCATTTGAAAGTACTTCAATTTAAATATCCCGGGCTGGAGAAATGATACCATGTCATTAATAGTGTTAATGACTCAAACTCTATCCAAGGGAGAGGAAGGAAGCTGGCCAGTGCTGTCAATTGGGCCAAATCGAGAATGGAGCATGTCAGGGATGGAGAAACACTTGGCGGTCTGTTTCACCAGTTGGAGGATTGATTGTTTGATCCTATGAAAGAATAAGGCAGAGTAAGAGAGAAAGAGAGAGAAAGTAATCATAACCTATGTGTTTATAATAGTTTAGAATTTGAGAAAGACTTTCTGCATTATCTCAGGAAAAAAACTTAGTTGCCACCTTTGCACACAGTATGTTACTTCTCTTGATAAGTTTAATAAATGCTTGTTAATTTAACAACATCACTTGCCTTAATTGACAAGGGTTCTATTTTTATTAATTTGACCAATCCTACCTCCTGTTCCTACTAGAGAAGTCAGGATGTTTGACAGGCTGCATTTCCTGGCAGAAGCTAGAGGTGAGCTGGGGACAGAATCCCACTATTGGCATCAATTTGCTAGTTTTAACACAGAGAAAACCTTGAGCCCCTGGGTGTCTCCTCACAGACCTAGCCCTGTCACTGGCCCTTCACCCTGCCCAACAACAACCAGCTGACTTGAAAAACATTGCTGCCTTCCTCTCCCATCATCACCTTGTCCAGTTAGTCATTTAAGCAGCTTTGCAGCCTAGCTACAGGGAAACAACTGCTTCATGCTCCTTTATGATGGGGATAGTTTGGCCCCACTTCCTTCGGAAGATGCCACAGCCTAAGAAGGAAGGAAACAAATATTAAGTTTATTCTATACCCTGAGCTAAGCACTATATAAATGTTATCTCATTTGATCCTTACAACAATCATGAGAGGTAAGTGCTATTATTACACAGATGAGGAAACCAAGGCAGACTGAGGTAAGTGATTTGGCCAGGGTCACATGCCTAGGAAGTATCTGAGGCTGGATTTAAACTCAAGTCTTCCTAACTCCAAGCCCGGGGCTCCATCCTCTTTGCCACCTAGCTGTCTAAAATACCATTATGGACCCACAAGGCTCCTAATTTCTAAGCAAAGTGAGGAAGAAAGCATCAAAAAAACTATTAATGCCATACAATTGAATCCCAAATTCAACAAATAGTTGTTTGTACTTCCTGTGTGTCAGGCACTATGCTAAGCACGAGGGATGCAAAGACAAAATCAATCATTAAGCATTTATTAAATACTTACTGGATGCTACTCATTATACCAGACAGGAGAGATACAAATAAAGCAAAAATAGCCCCTGCCCTCAAGGATCTTACATTCTAACAGAGGAGATGACATGTACATAACTCTGTGTGTGTGACTCTGTGTGTGTGTGTATGTGTGTACACAAGACACAGAGATGGAAGGTAACCTTAAAAGGAAGGCACTGGGATTCGGGGAGAAAGACATCCTGTGGAGGGTGAGAGGAGCCAAAGTCCTGAAGGAAGAACGGTATTCTAAGAGGCAAAGATAAAGGGGCAGACCATTCTTGGCAAGGATAACAGCTAAGGCAAAATCATAGGGATGGGAGATGAAGTGTCATGTGGGAGGAACAGCAAGTAAGCAGTGTGATATAATGAGAATGTTAAATCTAACGGCCAGGAGATCAAGGTTCAAATCATGCCTCAGATATTCACCAGCCCCGTGATCATGAGCGATTCCCAGCCTCTCAGAGCAGCAGTCTCTGCATCTAAAAAGTAACAACAGGGGCAGCTAGGTGGCAGAGTATAGATCACCAGCCTGGGAGTCAGGAGGACCTGAGTTCAAATCTTTCCTCGGACACTTGACACTTACTAACTGTGTGACCCTAGGCAAGTCACTTAACCCCAATTGCCTCCGCCCCAAAAAGTATCATAACAATACCTGTCCTAGCTCCCTACCTGAGTGCTTTGTAAACCTATAAAACTCCACAAACATGGGAGTGATGAATATATGCCAGGCTGATGGGTATGGAAGAATAATCTCCTTTCTGCATTTTGGGCACAAATCTGCTAGAGATAAATGTACTAAGTAAATAAATTCTAATTGTAGCTGCTTAGAAAGAGAGAAAATCTAAACTAAGGGGACAAACCTACCTTACATTTGAAAATATCCCCACCCTCTGCTAATTCCACTAACTATAATATTCCCAAAACAAAAGACAGAATTCCATGGTTGGAATTAAACTGGAGACCGCCATCTGGGCAGCAGCTTTTAATTTATCCAACAAAACAATAGCCATAGGTGGCATTATAAGGGATAGAACACTGGGCCTGGAGTCAGGAAGATTCATCTTCCTGGGTTCAAATCCAGCCTCAGACACTTATTAGCTGTGTGACCCTGGGCAAATCACTTAGCCCTGTTTGCCTCAACTTCCTCATCTGTAAAATGAGCTGGAGAAGGAAATGGAAAAATCACTCCGGTATCTTTGCCAAGAAAACCCCAGATGGGGTCACAAAGAGTCAGACACTACTGAAACAACTGAACAATACCAGCAAGAGAATCGATGCCCTAACACCATTCAATCCTTCTGTAGACACCTCCTCTAAGGGATTTCCCTTCAACCTAGTCACAAGTGAACTCAATAAATACTATTAATTAAAATAATCGAAGACTTCTTTCTCTTCTTTGATCATTACCTTAATCGATTTCAGAAAGGAATGCTTCTTGGGCTGATCAAGCTTCCCCTTTAGAAAATGCCTAGACCTTGAATAAGAAACAATTCAATGCAGGACATGGGTTCGAGAATTGATAATTAAAAAAAAACTGATAAGGTTTTCTCATTTAGACTAGGCTAAGGACTTACTCTCCTAATAGCTAGGTGGCACAGTGGATAGAGTCCTGGGCCTGGAGTCAGGAAGACCTGAAATCAGATCCAGACTCAAACACTTCCTAGCTGTGTGACCCTAGATGAGTCACTTAGCTTCTGTCTACCTCAGTTTCCTCATCTGTAAAGTGGGAGGAAGAGTAGTATCTACCTCCCAGGATTGTTTTGAGAATCAAATGAGATAATATTTGTAAGGCATTAGCACAATGCCTGGCACATAGTAGGTGCCTGTTCTCTTTCCTTCTCTAATACATACCTAAAGAGGAAAGGGGAGAAGCTTAATATGCTTCCACACCAGCTAATAGAAGTTTTCTTTGTCCAAAGGCCTGAACCAGAATCTTTCTATGAGAAGGAAGCAAATGACCTACTTTGAAAAGGGATGTTAACTCCTCCAGGCTTGGAGCGAGTCACTCTCCCCCAATGAGGTCCCAGTTTTCTCATTGGTGAAATAAGCGAGTTGGGCTACATGGTCCCTTCTGCCTCTGCTGCTTTTCTACCTGTGTGCCCTTGGGAGTTATTTAACCTCTCTGCCTCAATTTCCCCCTCTACTGAAAAGGTGAGATTAGGTGGCCTCTGAGATTCTTTCTGGCTCTAGAATTCATTTTTCCAGCTGACCAATATCCTTGGGGTAAATATCAGGTCCTAGATTACCCTTCCACCTGCAGGGTTATAATTAACCCCTTGAGTCCTCATTCAAGTCAAGGCAAGGCAACAAGCATTTATTAAGTGCTTACTGTGGGCCAGGCACTGATCAGCCTGGGTTATATAAATACTAACTGAAAGAAAAGACAGTCCCTGCCCCCTGGGAGCTTACAGTCTAGTGGGGGAAGACCACCCATAAAAGGAAGCTGAAAAGGGGAGTTAGGGAGTACCAAAGGTGAGTGAGTTGGTAAAGACAGTTGGGGAATGCAGCCTGGGGAGGGATGAAGACCGAGCTAGCCTAGGCATCCCCCTTCAAATGGAGATTCTGGAAGGAGCTGGCCAATCAGAGGAAGAGGCAACAGGAAGAGAAGGTGATTCTAATGAGAGAGGTCCAGGAGTGAAGGGAACTTCAGGGAAAAAAGAGAAAAGGCTTCTGGGACCTGAGAGAGAAACTGGAGAATGCCAGGAGAGCAGCCTTCAGAGAAACAGGCGTTGGACAGCAGCTGATGGGCCGGTTGTCGGCCAGGAGACCTTTTTCAAAAGCTGATTTGCCTTACAACTTTTCTCTGTGGCCCTGACCTACTTTGCTGCAGGGCATTTGTTCCAGCAGGGGACCCACTTCTAGCTGAGGGAGGCCAGGGAGAGCTACAATCATCTGCTAAATCACAGAGGACCCTGTGAGCTCAATATAATTCAACGCTGTGATGTGGCTGCCAGGAAAACTAATAGAGAAGAGCCTTTATCTCCCTGGGGGCCTCCATCTCCTTGTCTGTAAAATGAAGAGACTGGACCAGATAATCTCTGAGGGCCCTTTCAGCTCTAGAGCTGCAACCTTTTAAGTCAGGTCTTAACCTAACGTCTATGTATTTAATTTTTAATTATTTTAATATTAATTAAGTTAATCTGATGTCTCTGTATTTAATTTTTAATATTTTGATATTATTTAATTTATTCAATAATTTAATTCTATTTAATATTTGGATATATTGCTATTTAATGCTTTTAATGCAATATTAATCAATATAAAATTTTAATATTTATATATGGTTATTTAATGCTTTTCGTATGATTAATAAATATAAAAATATTTAATATGTTAATAATTAAGTTTCAATATAATTGATTTCCTTTGCAATGCTCTTTGTTTTATTTTATGCATTTAAAAACTTTATTCTGGGAAGAAATCCTTAGGCCAAAGGGGCCCATGACACACCAAAAAATGTCTAAGAACTCCTGCTATAAATCCTCCAAGCTAACCTTGTACTGCATGGTTTTAGGACCTGACAGCCTTCCATCACGTCAATGTCTGATTAAGTTCAGCAAAAGAATTATGGGAGGTACAAAATGGTCCAGGGAGAATCAAGACCCCACCCCACTGTCTCTCCATTAAAATCCTTGTGGTCTCTTCTATTCCCAGGCATCGGAAGTGGAACGCCAGCTCTCCATGCAAGTCCACGCCCTCCGAGAAGACTTCCGGGAGAAAAATTCCTCATCCAACCAACACATCATCCGACTGGAGAGCCTCCAGGCTGAAGTGAGTCTCCCAAAGGAAGGGCTTAGTTAAACATGTTTCTCTGGTCTCAGGCAATATGGCAGGTCTTTGGGTAGGGATTCTTCTCAACTAAGGAAGGAAAACCAGAATGACTGAACTCATACTCCAAAGGTACCCAAAGTAATGGGGAGTGGAGTGGGAAGGAAACGCTTGGATTTCATCCTTCTGGCTAGCCAGTGATCCGGAGACCAGGCTATGCCCAGAGATATGGCTCAGAACTACCATTTGTGGCTCATAATCAGGAATGTAGCCTATAGTTTCCCCCCTTTAATAATATCTTCTTCCTAAGATTCTGCCTGCAGAACCAGGACACAGTATTTTTGTATCCTAGGCAAGATTTGAATATTACATTCCTCTCTCTGGGCTGAATTGAGGAATTGAGCCCCTAATTAATAATCAATATAATCAATCGATGAGATAATATTTGTAAGAGTGCTTAGCACAGTGTCCGGTATGTAGTAGGCACTATATAAATGTTTACTCCCTTCCTTTTCCCTTTCTTTCCCTCCCTTCAATGAGAAAGCATTTATTAATTTACCTACTATGTGCCAGATGCTGTGCTAGGTACTGGGCATACAGATTAAAAAATGAAACTATCTCTGCCCTCAAGGAACTTACATTCTATTATTGGAAAGAATATGTATGCATATAAGCATAATCAAAATAAAAGCAAAGTAATCAGAGAGAGTGAAAAATACTAGTAAGCTAGGAGGACCGGGAAAGTTTTACATGTAGGCTTTCAATGTGCCCATAAATATCTACAGGCCATGAAAAGGGGAATTTTCTGGCATCAAAACTGTCTATTTAGTTAAAAAAAAAGGAATATTCTGAAATGACTCTTGCATGCCCCTGTATGGTGCACATGCCCTAGGCAACAACATAATTTGCCCATACCTAGTTCTGGTTCTGCCTGTCTGAAAACTCTCATGAGGCCTAGGTGACAATTATTTTCTCTGTCCCTTTTCTATTCAGTTCTGTTCACATTAATTAAGTGTATAGGAAAGGCCACAGCATACCAAGTCCCTCCAAGTCAACAAGCAAGCATTTAGTAAGTGCTTACTATGTGCCAAGCACTGTGTTTAGTGCTAGGGCTACAAAGAGAGGCAAAAACAGCCTCTGCCCTCAAGAAGCTTACATTCTTTTTTTTTGTTGTTTTGTTGTTTTATACCTTTTTTTTAATTTTTAGTTTACAACACTCAGTTCTACATAATTTTGAGTTCCAGATTTTCTTCCCCGCCTCCCTCGCTCCCTCCCCAAGACGGCATGGAAATCCGATATATCTTCTACATATAACTTCGCGTTGAACTTGGGAGGGGGAGGGACAAGCTGTAAAAAAAAATAATAGGTACATGCAATTTGAGAATGTAAAGAATCAATGGCTGGGAGTGGGGGTGGGGGTGGGGGACTAGAAAAGAAAAGACCTCTTGGAATAGATGGGATTGAAACTGAGCCTTGAAGGAAGTCAGAAAAATGAAGAAACCCAGCATTCCAGACAAAGTTTACAGCCAGTGCAAAGATGTGGAGACAGGAAATGAGGCAGCACGTTCAAGGGACTGCAAAGAGGCTGGTGATGCTGGTATGTAGTATGTGGAGAAGACTGAGCTATTAAAAAAAAACAAATAAACCTAGAAGCTTGGGAAAGGGCCAAGTTAGGAGAGCTTTAATTCCCAAACAGAGGTGTTTCCCTTTTAACCTGGAGGTAATAGGGAGCTACTGGAGCTCATAGAGCAGGAGTGACGTGACAAGATCTCCATTTTGGAAAACCTAACTTGGGCAGCAGAGCAGAGGATAGATTGCAATGGGAGAGACATCAGGCAGATACTACATCTGCTTTGTAGGTGTCATATAAACTCTAATTGGTTCATGTTGTCTCCCACATAGCAGGCGCTTAATAACTATTTTGCATGATTGATAGATAATTATAGAACAATGAAATTATGAAATCTTGTATGAAAATGTCTCCTGAGCCAATAAAAGATTCTTCATTGAAGATTTTCCCTTCTATCTTCTGCTCAAGTAGCCAGTGATCCTTTTACTAAATGGTAACCAAAAAGAGGCTAAGTATGGTACCAGGGAAAGCATGCCAGATTTGGAACCCAAGGACCTGGGTTTAAATCCTGGGTCAGCCACTTGTTAATTTTATAACCTTGAATAAGTTATTTCATCTCTCTAGGCCTCATTTTACCCATCTGTAAAATGAAGGGGTTGGATTGGATCGCCTCTGAGCTGCTAGCTCAAAATCGATGCCAATCTAGGTGATAACTGAGTTATTGGGAGGGAGGAGGAGATGGAGAGGGTTGATGTGGCCTTCTGCCTTCCCTCAGCTGTGACAGTGGGCTTGCTAGGAAAGGATCGCTGGAGCTGCTCCCCAAAGGAGCTCCTTGATGTACGTACAGTGGAATGAACACTGGATTTTCTGGGTTCAAATCCCAGCTCTGCCACTTATGGCCTTGGGCAGACCACATGACTTCCCAAGGTCTCAGTCTCCTTCTCTGTAAAAGGAGGCAGTTGGACTCAGCTCCAGAGGTGTGATCCAGGGTGCTCCTGCCCTTTGGAGAATGACTTGAAGGTAGGGTTTTTCCTCCCCTAAAGTCTGTCAAACTCGTCTCTTTTCTTCTTTCTCCTCTCATCCTCTTCCTCCCTCCTTTCTCCCCTTCCCACTGGTCCCAAGCAGCAGGTACTTGAAGTAAGTAGAGTTTGTTCTCACAGAATTTTACACACCCATCTGTGATCATCTGTGTGCATGCCTGGTGCTCAAGCTGCTTCTGGGTCCTTCCACCTTCAGAGCCCCCCATCCTCCTGCTCCTCCCTTCCTCCTGCTCCTCCTCCCCCGCTTTCCTCGGGCCTCTCATTGGGCAAGGCCATTCTCAGGGAGCCTCATGGCTGGGTTTGATCCCATTTCTAGGGTTTAGGGTGAGGGACCCCAATGCTTCATGTGTGCTCTTCCCTTCATTGCCATCACATTCAGCTCTCTAGGCCATGGTGCTGGGCTAATTATTTCATCTTTGTAAAGCCAAATTTCTTCTTACTACCATTGTGACCTTGGGTAAGTTATTCTGACTCCTCAGGTATTTCCTCACCTGTAAACTGAGGCAGTTGGGGCAGGTAGCTTCTCTAAGGTCCCTTCTAACTCTAAACGTAGGAACCTCAATCATATCATGTATTAGACTTGTCAGGAAGACCCAAGTTCAAATCCTGTCCCAGATGCTTACTGGCTGAGTGACCCTGGACAAGTCACTTCCCCAAATCTAGTCCTCAGTTTTCTCATCCGTAAAAATGAAGGGATTCAGCTCAGTGGCCTCTAAGGTTTCTCCAACTCTTCATGACCCCATTTGGAGTTTTCTTAGCAAAGACACTGGAGCAGTTTGCCATTTCCCTCTCCAGCCCATTTTACTGATGGGGAAACTGAGGCAGACAGGGTGAAGTGACTTGCCCAAGGTCACACAGCTAGTAAATGTCTGAGGTCAGATTTGAACTCAGGAAGATGAGTCTTGGTGACTGAAGGCCTGGTGCTCTGCGCACCTAGCTGCCTAAGGTCTCATCTAGCTCTAAATCTACCATCCTTTAACCTCAGGGAAAATCCCAGCATCCTCCATATGTGACCGAGTCACAAGGCAATTTCTCTGGGCCTCAATTTCTTCATCTGTAAAATGAGCATGTTAGACTAGCTAGTCCTTTAAAGTCCCTTTATAGGAACTTTATAGGGCAGTTGGTCGCGCAGCGAAGAGAGCACCAGCCTTGGAGTCAGGAGGACCTGAGTTCAAATCTGATCTCACACACTAACTAGCTGTGTGACACTGGACAAGTCACTCAACCCTGTTTACCTCAGTTTCCTCATGGGTAAAAGGAGCCTGAGAAGGAAATGGACAACCACGTCAGTATCTTTGCCAAGAAAACCCCAAATAGGGTCAAGGAGAGTCAGACACAATTGCAAGGGCCAAACAATATAAAGTCTCTTCTGCCTTTCGAGTTATGATTCTCTTTAAGCTATTTCAGAGGTTTCGGGGTGGCTAGGAATCATTCTACCTGAGGCACTGGCTGGGACTTGGAAGACCAAGATTATCCATGGGAGAAAAATTTCAGAAGGGGAGGAAGGATTTCAATGATGACCCACTCAAGGAAGAATGGCCTCTTTGCCCTCCATCCATGCATGGAATGGTGGCTTCATTCATGAAAGGGGCTGGAGCCACTCACCTGGATATGCGCTCCAGAGACATGATTCCTTTGTATACAGTATTCCTTCGTTGGTGCCAGATACCTGATCTCCTTGGGCTGAGGCCACGTGCTTCTCTTCCCCAGGACATCAGCTAGGGGAAATCTGTACACAGGAAGCAGAATCATAATGCTAAAGTCAGTGGGGGGAGGGAGGTTTGCTGCAGAAAAAGGAGCCCAGAGGAAAGAGAAGGATGCTTCTGGGAGGGCCTCAAGTCCTTAAAACTTCAGTTTAAAGTCTCCCCCATAAAATTCTACAATCAAATCATAACACATTACATGCTACCCAAGGTAGGAGAGCTCTGGAAGCCACAAGAAATTAGGAGAGGCATGTAAGGCTAGAGAACATCTGGCTTACAGTCAGGAGACTGTTAGTGTGCTAGCTAGCTAAGGCCGCAGGTTCCCCACCCCTGGGTTAGGGTCTAGAGAGCTGGCAGAAAGGATATCTCAATAGAGATATCTCTATGGGGCACAGCAGAGTGACCAACTGAAAATGCCACCCCTGGGGAGAAGTTTGTGGGAAGGGCCTCATCAATCCCCAGAAAGTCCATCAGAAAGCTGGTGGGCCCAGAGGAGTCAGAGGGACAGAAGCCTAGTAAATAGAAAGCAGCTCCCACTTAAACATTCAACCCTGAACTTTGAGGCAGCTCTGTTTTTTCACCTGCCTCCCCTGACCTGTCCCTGTCCAGAATGTCCACGGGACAAAATGGTCCAGCCACTGTTTCCACACCCTACCAACGCCATCCTCAAATCAGAGCACCAAAGGTTAATCCGTCTAGACCGGCTTGGGCAGGGACGGGGATGGAGTTTGGGACTCTGGCCAGTAGAAAGGAAGTTGTATCTCTAGAGTGTCAGGGGAGTTTCTCTGACCTGGCACCTGAAGAAAGAAGAAAGCACCCGTCAGACCAGTTTGGGGTCTCTTTGGAGCAGTATGGGCCCAGGGCAGAGCTTCAGGGCAAGGGAAGATGCCACCAAGCCCTGGCCTTATCTCTAGAAATTCCCGAGCACTCTGGCCTTCCCCGCCTTGCTTTTGCCTGGCAACCTGCATTCCAGCTTGCTAGGAGCTCAGCTCCCACCTTCCATGCCAAGTTTCGCCAAAGGAGGGGTTTCCTTTCCAGCCCAGAGTTGCCTGGTCGTGTCTCTCCCAGGTACAGACACACACAGCCTGATACAGGCAGATACAGGCACAAGCAGTTGGGTTCAAGTTTGGGAGCCAGTCTCTTCTTTCCCACCCATCAGCCTGGGCATTGCCCCAAACCATCCACACGTGCACGCACACGCACATACAAACACACATTCGCACACACATAAACACACACACCACGTGATTCTCTGCCCTTTCAGATCAAGATGCTGTCAGATAGGAAACGAGAGCTGGAACATCGCCTCAGCGCCACCATGGAGGAGAATGACCTACTCCAAGGGACGGTGGAAGAGCTCCAGGACCGAGTCCTAATACTGGAGAGGCAGAGCCACGACAAGGACCTCCAGGTAAGAGGAGCAGGAAGGGGCCAACATTTGGGCCTTGGCGCCTGGGAAAAGGAACGCTTATCTGCTCTAGGGAAATGAGAGCTAAGCAACCCAGTGCGATGGAAAAGACAGGCCGTGGCATCTAGAAGATCCTGGCTTTAGGCCTGTCTGTGACGTGTTCAAGCTAGGTGACCCATGAGCCCTTAGACGAGTCAGATACTGTCCCTGGGCTTCCATTTTCTCACCTGTAAAGAGAGATGTCAAAGTACATATAGAGCTGGACTTGGAGTGAATCAGGAAGACGTGGGGGGCACATCACTGGTCTTCCCTGGGCTTTGATTTCCTCATCTATAAAATGAGGGGGCATTCCAGCATCCAGAGTGCTAGACTTGGAGTCAGGAAGGCCTGAGTTTGAATCCTGCCTCCAAGGATTACTAGCTGTGTGACCTTAGGCAAGTCACTTAATCTCGTTCTGCCTCAGTTTTCCTCATGTATAAAATAAGGGAGAGGGGGTAGGTTGGATTTCTCAGGTCTCTTCTAGCTCTAAACCTATGGTCTTAAAGCTAGATTGTCTCTTAGATCCCTACGGTTCTAAATATACACCCATGGGTCTTTTAGTCCCTCAGCTAATTCGCTAAGATGGAGGTCATCTTTTTTGTGACCTGGACCCCTGAGGCAGCCTGGTGAAAGCTATAGACCCCTTCTTGGAATGGTGTTTTAAAATGCACAAAATAAAATACAAACCATTACCAAGAAAACCGATTATGTTGAAATGTAGTTATCAATTTTTTTTTTAAAAAAAACCAAGTCTATGGGCCACAGCCCTAAGTCTAAATTATGGGTCTATATGAGGAGAGACAGCTTCCATAGCAGGAATTCCCCACACAAATCAAATCGTAGGTTCAGACCCCCAAAAATGGTCAAAAAGGAAGGGAAGGAGAAAGAGGGAGGCCAGTGCATAGATGATGCAAGGAAGTGTGGACCAGTCATCTGCTGCTGCCAAGCCAGTCACTGGGGAGCAGCATCGGTCTCCACAAATCCTTCCCCTACGTAGCCAATCCGCTCTCCTCTGCCCTCCCTGTGGCCTCTGGGCCGATAGACTGGTTACAAGGCGTTCTTATGGGGCCAGAACACCATGCACGTAATTCCGTCCTCACTGTGCTGATGGAGCTTACTTGAAGACTGTAGGCCACTCTGGGGGCACCACGCTCTCTTCTGGTGCTTTCCGGAGACTGCCAGACTGTTGGCCTGGGTTATGAATGGGACCAGATATCAAGTGTGATTAAAAAAAACTCATTCTGCCCCAATCCCTCACCCCATCTAGGAAGAAGTATGGTACCTCTCTGGGCCTCAGTTTCCCCATCTGTAAAGAACAGGTTGGACTAGCTGACCCATAAAGACTCCTTCTGACTCCAGATAAATGATCTTCTGTGCGACCTTGGGCAAGTCACTTAACCCTCTCAGGCCTCAGTTTCCCCATCTGTAAAATGAAGGGAAAAGACTACATGGCCTGTGAGGTCTATCCTACCCCCTACCTCTCCTACCTAGCTACATGATGCTCTGATCCCTGCCTATCTTCCAGAATGAAATCAGAATCAGAGCGCAGTTTGGAGCCAATTAAGAGGCTGATTGTGGAGTTGAGAGACTCAGCTCAAGTTCAAAACCTGCCTCCTACACTTACCAGCTGTGTGACCTTGGACATACCTCAGTTCCCTCATCAAGAAAAGGAGGGGGTTAGGCTCGGCAATCCCTGGGGTCCAACCCCAGATCCAGGACCCTGTGACTGTGTGTTCCTAAGTATGCCCACCTCCCACAGTAGCCAGAGGTTCCATTTACCTTTTGTCTGCATCCTCAGACTTCCAAGAAAGATGCGAAATCATGCCCAAGAGTCTTGTATTCAGGAGATGCCCAAACTACAGATCAATCAAGCAGCATTTAGAAAACTTTTTATTGATATTTTCCATTTTCCCATCACCTTCATCTCCAAATATAGCTCCCAGAACAAAGAATTTTTAAAGAGAGTACAGAAAGCAGGTCAGCCGAACTAACCTACTCATCAACTAAGCCTGACAGTGTATGTAGCATTCTGCACCCATAGTCCCCCACCTCTGCAAAGAAGGAAGGGAGATGCATTTTCTCATCTCTTCTTTGGGTCAAGCATAGTAATTATCACACTACTCACTAAGCTTTTATTAAAGACCTAGACATGAACCACTACAAGGAGCCTATGTTCTATTAGACAAATGGATAGATAGACAGAGACAGACAGATGATAGAGACAGAGATAGATGATAGATATATAAATAGACAGACAGATAGATAGATAGGCAAGCAGACATAGATAGACAGATAGATAGATAGATAGATAGATAGATAGATAGATAGATAGATAGATAGAAAGAAAGAAAGAAAGAGATAGATAGATAGATAGGCAGACAGAGATAGATAGATAGATAGATAGATAGATAGATAGATAGATAGATAGACAGACAGACAGACAGACAGAGATAGATAGACGAGAAGACATAGATAGATAGAGAGATAGGCAGATAGATAGATAGATAGATAGATAGAGAGAGAGAGAGAGAGAGAGAGAGAGAGATAGATATAGAGAGATAGATAAGCAGATAGAGATAGATACATACATAGATAGATACATAGATACATAGAAGTACATAGCTATAGATACACACACGGGGCCATCTAGGTGGTGCAGTGGATAGACTCCCAAGCCTGTAGTCAAAAAGACTCATCTTCCTAAGTTCAAATCTGGCCTCAGATACTTCCTAGCTGTGTGACTCTGGGCAAGTCACTTAACCTGGTTTGCCTCAGTTTCCCCATCTGTAAAATGGTCTAGAGAAGGCAATGGCAAACCCCTCCAGTATCTCTGCCAAGAAAACCCCAAAAGGCGTCACAGAGAGTCAGATATGACTAAAAACAACTGAATGGCAACAGCGTATCAGTCCCCACCATAATGCCCAAGTAGTGGTTATCTAGTCCCTGACTGAAGACCTCAAAGGATGGGGAGCTCATTACCTCTCAAAATAGCCCTTATTGGGAGGAAGTGTTTCTTGACATCCAGCCCAAGGCAGACTCTTTGCAACTTTCACCTGCTCTGCCTCAGACCCATACCCTCCACTAGACTTCAGTTCTCTCATCTGTAAAATGTGGGAACTGAACTAGGTGACCAATCAATTTTCTCCCAACTCTGAATCAATCTTTGATCCTTGATCCCCCCTCAAGGGCCAGGCAGAACAAGTCTATTCTTCCACATGACAATTCTTCAAATACTTGAAGGTATATTGTCCTTCCCATGTCTCTTCCCCATTTTCTTCGTCTGATATTCACGTGCTGTGGTCCTGAGGCCTTTCCTCACTCTACTTGACCCTTCCACCCTATCAGTGTGGGGCTCAGAAAGGCTACCCAGTGGCAGACTGCATGCCTGGTGTCCATGGGCCTCCATGGCCAAATCTGGAGGGGCTCATCCCCAGGGGTTAGCCACATGAGGATGAATGCTTTAATCCATTATCTCTTGAAGACTGTCTCCTATGACATACATAATGGGATGTACTCTCCACTAGTGAAGAGGGCATCCACACTGAGAAAACCCCAGCACCTTGAAGGCTGAAGTATCAAAGTACATCAATCAGAGAACAAGGAACCTAAAAATGCCTAGTTCTAGACCTAGGAGATTCAATTAGGATGGGGAATTCCAGGTGTGGAAACTCCCACCATCAATGCAGAGCAAAAACTCCCCTGGGGTTTTAGGCCTTACCCATGTCAACAGCAGAAGACAGAGTTTTGGACTTGGAATCGGGAAGACTTTGATTCTGGGTTCCGATCTTCCCTCAAAGACTTACTAGCTCTGTAACACTGAGAAAGTCATTGAAGCTCACCAGGCCTTAGTCTCCTCATCTATAAAATGGGGAAGTTGGATTTCATGGCCTCTAAGGTCACTTCTAACTAAATTTCTATGAGCACTTCTCCATGCTTCAACTGCCTTGTCACCCTAGAAGACTCCCCCACTTCTCTCTCCCACCCGCTTCCTCCAGTGAAACCCTCCAGGAACTTCCATTTTGAGCATGTGCCCAGGCCAAGCAAAGCTTCACTCTTGATGCCCCTGTAATGGTATTGTAAAAACACATTAACAATACAGCCCCTCACTTTGCCACTGTACCCTCACCTGGATACCTTCTCCTTCCCACCCCCTCTGTTTCTTTTCCCTTGATTTGTAGCCACCCCCATGGGTAGATAATGAATTATTGACCCATATATCACGTATCTATCTATCCGATTATATACATACATACACACATAAAATATATGTATGGGTGTACATATTGTATATATACATATATACATATACACATATATTTACACACATTAAACCCACATACTATATATGTGATATAGCTGATATTCCCACACACATATATATGATGTATGTAAAGATGTGTTTATACATGGTATTAAAATATCATTGTATGTTAAAATATTATACACACTAGGGATCAGTAAACTACAAGACCAGATTTGGCTCAGGGCCATGGTTTGCTAACCCCTGATATAGACAATACATATTACATATTAAGCTACATAGACCATACCTGGTGGAAGGAAGTGGGGGGTAGAGGGAAGAACTCTCTCCTTGAAGTCAGACAATTTGGGTTTGAATCTCACGTCAGATGTTTATAAGCCGAATGACACTGGGCAAACCACTTCCCTTCTCTGGGGTTCAGGTTCCTCATCTATAAAATGGAGGTACTATTTGCCCCAAAGCATTAGCATAAAAAGGTGCTTTGCAAATCTTAAAGTACTCTAGAAAAGGAAGTTATCAACGTTTTATTACTCCATTTTTCATGACACAGAAATCTGGGTCCTGGTTTTTCATTTTTTTCAGCTCAGGGAGTATTGGGGGGAGGTTGGTTTATAGCTGTCTAGTTGGTGAACCATTTCTTGACCCAAGCCTGGGGCTACTATGGTCTTTCCCCCCTTCACGTCAACATTAATTAAGCACCTTCTGGCATGAATGAATAATTGAATTAATTCCTTCCAGTGTGAAGGTCTTGAGTTTGTCTGCCCTGAATCTCACCTGCTGAGATAATATGTGGATTTCTCCTGAAAAATAATGAGCAGGCCATGTGCTGATGCCCCATGCTGTCCATCTGAGCCTGGGAAATATTTCCCGGGAACATAATTTTTCTTGATTCTTTCTGAAGCACCTCAGAACTGTGGTTTGGTGAACCCCCACTGACACAGTGGGTACTGACAGAGCCGTTCTGAGGCAGTGGCCGTGATGGGGGACATTGGTTATGTGGATGCACCCTTTGAGACCCCCTTCACCCAAGGCAGTAGGGCGCTGAGTGGTAGTTCTACTGGGGTCCCTTGGTCATATGGGTATACTCTTCAAGGCCCCCTTTACCCAGGTCAGTAGGGTGATTGGCTGCTTGGAACTCTCCCCCTGTTGCTCATTGTGGCTTGGAGGGAAGCAGAGCTACCCAGCTACTTTGAGAACTGACTAAAAGCCCCACCACTGAGCCTGTGGCTACTATTTGGACAACATGGCAGGAGGATGGAAGAGGTGTGGATTGTTCTGAGAAGCTTGGTGACTTTTAAGGAAAGACAATGAAAAGTTGGAGGGCAACCAGTATGGTGAGGCACCACCCCCCCATATATACACCATATCAGGACCACTTGAAAGAACTGAGGATATTGGCAGGAAAAAGAGAAGATTGGGGGGAACATGAAAGCTTCCTCTTAAAGGGCAGAGTCGTGAAGGAGAAGCTCTGATCTGCTTGGTCTCAGAGGGCAGAATGAAGAAGAATGATGGGCAGTTGTTGAGAGGCAGATGTAGACAGAAGCATTTAGTTGGTAGCACCAGTCAATGAGCATTTATTAGTCACCTGCTTTGTACTGGACATTGTGCTAAGCGCTGGGGAAACAAAGGGAAACACAATGCCTGCCCTCAAGGAGCTTCCACTTTAATGGGAGAGACAACATGCAAATAATTATGTCCCAGCTATAGACTGATAAATTGGGAAGGAAGGAAGGCACTAGCATTAAGGGACATAGAATGTTAGACCTAGAGTCAGGAAGGCCCAAGTTCAAATCTGACCTTGGACATTCATGGGGTGACTTTAGATGAGTCACTTGACCTCTTTCTGCCTCAGTTTTCTTATCTATAAAATGGGGATAATAATAGCCCCTACCTCCCAGGGTTTGTTGCAAGGAGATAATGTTTCTAAAGCACTTTGCAAACTTTAAAGTGATACATAAGTGTGAGTTATTACTATTATTATTATTATTTAGACTTGATATAAAAATGGGAGGCAGTGCAGCTTAGTGGATAGTGCCCTGGACTTGGTTAGAAAAACCTGAGTTTGGGGCAGCTAGGTGGCACAGTGAGTAGAGCACCGGCCCTGGAGTCAGGAGGACCTGAGTTCAAATCTGGCCTCAGACACTTGACACACTTACTAGCTGTGTGACCTTGGGCAAGTCACTTAACCCCAGTTGCCCACTTCCCCCCTCCAAAAAAAAATATAAAAAAAAAGGAAAAACCTGAGTTCAATTCCTACCTCTGATTCTTACTAGCTGTGTGACCCTGGACAAGTCACCTGACCTCTCTGAACCCATTTCCTCATCTGTAACTTAGACATGGTAATAATATTTTTATATTGCCTCTCGCTGGGTTGTTAAAGGGCTCAGGTATTAAAATGTATGTAAGGTATTTTGCAAGGTTTTTATATGCTCTGTAAACAATATAGTAGATGAAGCAAAGAAGATGAATCAAGAAGGTCTGGGTTCAAGTCCCACCTTAGACCTTACCAGCTTATGGCTTTATTTCTCTCAGCCTCAGTCTCTTCATCTGTAAAATGGACTTGCTGATCTCTAAGACCCCTGCCAGTTTTAAGTCTATGTCAGTTATTGTTATTAAATATAGAATGGGCTGGCTTGTAAGGTATTGAGTTCCCTGTCACTGAAAGTCCCCAAGGCCAAGCTGGATGATGACCTGTAAGGGATATTGCAGGGAGGATGTGTGTCTGGCAATAGGCTGGACTAGACAGCCTTTGGGGTTCCCTCTAATTATGGGACCTCTAGCTGGCACCTCCGAGGAAAGGCTACTGTCAACTCATCCTGAAGATGGAGGAAGGGCAAGATGGCAACTGAATTTTTTAGATGGGGGAATTTGAAGAATTGGGAAGGGGCAACCCTAGAAATGAATGATTCCCGAGTTTAATTTTATTACTCAAGAAAATCAAATTTCCCAACAGCTGAATAAAAGCAAGATGTTTTTCCTGACCTAAGCAATCGTTCAGTCATTTCCAGTTATGTCTGACTCTCTGTGACCCCATTTGGGGTTTTCTTGACAGAGATACTAGAGGGGTTTGCCATTTCCTTCTCCAGCTCATTTTACAGATGAGCAAACTGAGGCAAACAGAGTGAAGTGACTTGCCCAGGGTCACACAGCTAGGAAGTAGCTGAAGCCAGATTTGAACTCAGGAAGATAGTCTTTCTGACTCCAGACCCTCTACTCTATCAATTATGGTGCCACCTAGCTGCCAACCTAAAAATAACTACTATCTTATTTGTTATAAAACCATGGCATCCATAAGATCGATCAATAAATAAGCATTTATTATGTAGCTACCATATGCCAGGCACTGTGCTACGCTCTGGGGATACAAGGAGAAGCAAAGGACAGTCCCTTCCCTCAAGGAGCTCACAGGCAACATGCAAACAAATGTATACAAAGGAATCTATAGACAGATTAGCTAGGAAATACTTACCAGAGGGAAGCAAGTGAAGGCTGATCCTCCTGTGGCTTGTAGACACTTTGGACACTGCCAGGCTCCTCCTTCCCCAATCTTGGTCTTGCCTAACCATTCTTTCCTTCCTGTCTTTTTGAAAGCTCCACCAGAGTCAGCTGGAACTCCAGGACGTCCGGCTCTCCTACCGGCAGCTCCAGGTGAAGGTGGAAGAGCTCAATGATGAGCGGAGTGTGCAGAGTTTTAATGCCACTAACACGTCGCTCCTGTCTGAAATCGAGCAAAGCATGGAGGCTGAGGAGCTGGAGCAAGAGAGAGAACAGGTGTGACTCCTGAGGAGGACAGACCGAAATTATGTGGGTTTGGTTCCTGGAGGGGAAGGTGGGTGGAGGATCACTATTTGTGCCATCATGGACCAAGAAGAAAAAAGATCTGGGGAAGGGAAGGGTTAATGGACCACAAGCTCAATATGAATCAACGGTAAGACATGGCAGCCAAAAAACAATCATCTTGGGCTACATTAAGAGCTACAAGGTAGGGGCAGCTAGGTGGCGCAGTGAGTAGAGCACCGGCCCGGCCCTGGAGTCAGGAGGACCTGAGTTCAAATCCAGCCTTGGACACTCGACACACTTACTAGCTGTGTAACCTTGGACAAGTCACTTAACCCCAATTGCCCTGCCTTCCCCCCTCCAAAAAAAAAAAAAAGATTCCAAAAGATACAAAGTATCCAGAACTAGGTGCCGGTAATGGTGATGATGATAGCTAGGTGGCAATGCATAGAGTGCTGGGCCTGGAGTCAGGAAGATCTAAGTTCAAATCCAGCCTCAGACACTTACTAGCTATTTGACCCCGGACAAGTCCCTCAACCCTGTCTGCCTCAGTTTCCTCATCTGCAAAATGAGCTAGAGAAGGAAATGGCAAACCGCTCCAGTGTCTCTGCCAAGAAAATCCCAAATGAAATCACAAAGAGTCGGACACCACGACTACACGACAAAACACTCACATAGCATTTTAAGATTTGCTAAGTGGTTTCCATATGTGATCAGATTTGGTGATAGTACCACACTGTACTCTGTCCTGGTCGTTCAACATCTAAAGTACTGTGTTAAATTCTGGACAGCACATTTTAGGAATGACTCTGGCCATCTGGAGAGCATTCAGAAAAAGGAAGTCAGGATAGTGAAGGGACTGGGCACTTAGGTGAAAACATTTTTTAAATTAAGCATTGGGGAAAAAATGCTGGTTTTGAAGTCAGAGGACATGGGTTCAAATCCTGGCTTGTCCACTTACTGACTGGATGACCTTGGGCAAATCCTTTAATCTTCTTGGACCTCAGTTTACCCATCTGACCGTGTCATAAGTGGATCAGTTGAAAGAGACAGAGATGTTTGAACTGTAGAACAAAAGATATAAAGGGTTGCTTACATGATGATGCTTTTTTTTTTTTGGTGAGGCAATTGGGGCTAAGTGACTTGCCCAGGGTCACACAGCTAGTGTCAAGTGTCTGAGATTTGAACTCAGGTCCTCCTGAGTCCAGGGCAGGTGCTCTATATACTGTGCCACCTAGCGGCCCCATGATGATGCTTTTCAACAAAGAACGCTGGCCTCTGAAGTCAGAGGACCTGAGTTCAAGTTCTGCCTCTCTCACTCCCCATTTGACCTTGGACAGCTCCCCTTCACTCCTCAGAGCCTGTTTTCTTACCTCTAATGTAAGGGGGTTGGCTTTGGGGGCTTCTAAGTTTCCTTCAAGCTCTAAGCCTGGGGTCCTAGGAAAGAATTTTGTGGAGAAAAGATTTTAGGATGGACTTTTCCTGCTAGAAGCAAACAGAAGAGGGGACAGATTTCACCCCAACAGAAAAATATTGCAGTTCGTCCTTCCAGCGAGCTCACACATCACTAGAGGGATGAGACGTTCATACAAACAAGGCTACTTTACTATGAGGGAAAGTCAGCAGAGCATTCAAGGGAAGTCTAAGGGCAAGGGGGAGATGATTTTGGGAAGGGAGGTGAGCAAAGGGGCAGGGGAGCTCAGGCTAGCAGAGCCGGCAGCACCTGAGCTGAGCCTTGAAGGAAGAGTCAAGATTGGACCAGGTGCCAAGGAAGTGGGTGTGTGTGCCTGGTCCAGAGACAAGAAACAGCAGGCTCATGCTGTAGACCTGTCTCGTTCTGCTCAGTCCCAGAGGACAGAGCAGGCAGCCTTGGAAACCTCCTGACAACTCAGACTAAGGCCTAAATTAGAATTGGCTGCCATGGGTTTCCCTTCCCTGGAGGTTTTCAGTAAGCATTTATTAAGTGCCTCCTATACGCCGGGTCCCTGGGGGAGTCACTTCAACTCCCAGGGCCCTGGACAACTTTCTAAGATCATACATTGTCAAGTAAGTCCTAAGAGAGAGTTTCATTACTGGGAGTTCTGTAGGTCAATAAAGTTACAGGTTTGGTCCCCTACTTAAAAAATGAACCAAACTTATACGAAGACAAAACTGCCTTCAGGGAGCTTCCATTCTATCATCACGCAATTAATAAGCCTCTATTGAGCACCTACTATGTGCCAGGCACTGTGCAAGGTGCTTGGATACAAAGACAGAAATGACATAGTCCCTGCCCTCAAGGAGCTTCCATTCTATCATCACTCAATCAATAAGCATTTATTAAATACCTACTATGTGCCAGGCACTGTGCAAGATGTTTGGACACAAAGACAAAAGTGACACAATCCTTGACCACAAAGTGCTTACATTCTATCATCATCATAACTATTTATGAAGTGCCTACTATATGCCAGGCACTAGGAATCTAAAAACATAATTGAAAGTCCCCAAGCAGTTAGGTAGTGCAGAGACTAGAGTACTGGCCCTGGAGTCAGGAGGACCTGAGTTCAAATGCAGCCTCAGATACTTGAGACTTACTGGCTGTGTGACCTTGGGCAAGTCACTTAACACTGATTGCCTTGCCTCCCCCTTCCAAAAAAAAAAGAAAGAAAATCTCTGCCTTCAAGAAGCATAGATTCTGGGGCAGCTAGGGAGGCAACTGATGGAGGATTGGCCCTAGAATCAGGAGGATCTGAGTTTAAATCCAGCCTCAGACACCTAACTAGCTGTATGACCCTATGTAATTCACTTAACCCTGATCGCCTCCAAAAAGAAGAAGAAGCATACATTCTATTGGGTGATAACAATAGATACACAGAAAAGTAAATATAAAAATACACATGTAAATGTGTAGATAGATAGGATAGATAGAATAAACAGACAGGATGGATAGATAGATAGATAGATAGATAGATAGATAGATAGATAGATAGATAGGTGGATGGACAGACAGACTAGATAGATAGATAGAACAAACAAGAAAATGTTCATTTATTCATAGACTGTATTAAGAGCAGGATGGGGTTCAATGCCAGAGAGGTGACCCCCAATATCCTCCTTCCAGGACAGACCGTATCTGTAGTTTGGGGTTCAGTCCTGAGCAGCACATTTTAGGAACAATGCAAAAAAGTGGAGGGCACCCAGGATAACAAAGGGTCTTGAGTTTGTATCATATAAGGACGTGTGGAAGAAGCTGGCTGTTTGACCTGAAGTGAGACTCAGCAGGAGGCATGCTAGCTGTCTCCAAGTATTTTTAAGTATTTAAAGGACTGCCATTTGGAAGAAGGATTAGCTTTGCTCTACTGGCTCGGAGGGAACAGAACTAGGCACAGGAGTGGAAGCTACAAAAGGCAAACCTGAGCTGTGGAAAGAGCCCCTCACTTCTAAGTCTGGCTCTGCCACGTGCTGCCCGTGTGGGTGACCTTGCATAGGTCACCTCATTTCTCTCTGGGCCTCGGTCTCATCAACTGTAAAATGAAGGAGTTGGATCTTAAAGGTCCCTTTCAGCACTGTCTTGATCTGAAGATCCTTCCTTACTGTCCTAGAGTAGAATGGAGTCTGTTAACAATCAGCCAATAAGCATTTATTAAGTGCTTACTGTGTACCAGACACCAGAGTGAGTTCCCCATCCCTGGAGATAGTCAAGGGCAGGGTGAATGATGTCTTTTTGGGGGTGTGGTGGGTAGGATGCTCTCTCAGGCCCAGGTTAGGCTAGATGGCCACCTGCCTCTGGGCTTCTGGGATTCTGTCAGGGATAGCTGATTTCCATTCCCACCTTCCACTTAAATTCTTGTGAATTGACTGTGGACTGACCTGCCCTGGTTTTGTAGCCCTGGGCGCTGGCACCTGAGAGCCACTGCCCTTCACCCTGCCAACTATTCTCCCACACCCCCCCTCCCTTCCCAAGTGCCCCTAACCTTTTCCTCACCCTTCCACATGACTTTCCAGCTTATGTACTCGTGAGTGAAAGTCCTGAAAAACCACAGGGAGGAGGAGCAAGTGTGGACCTGTTCAGACATGCTGAAAACAACTCGGGGCACAATGGCAGGATTTCATGGAAGGGGTGATTAAGGAAGAGGGGGCGGCCTGGTGTCCTGGGTGAGAAAGGGCAGGGAAGGCTCCACGGTGGCAGGCGTGGGTTGGGTTGGCAGCCTCTCCTCTGGCCTGCATTCCATTGTAATTTCTTCCCCGGGCCAGCTGAGGCTGCAGCTTTGGGAAGCTTATTGCCAGGTCCGATATCTCTGCTCCCACCTCCGGGGAAATGACAGCGCCGACTCAGCCGTCTCCACAGACTCCTCGATGGATGAGTCGTCAGAAACCTCGTCAGCCAAGGATGTGCCAGCCGGCAGCTTACGCACAGCTCTCAGTGAGCTCAAGAGGCTTATTCAGAGCATAGTGGATGGAATGGAGCCCACGGTAAGAGGGCCCTCCCGGGGGACTTCTTGGGCAGTGGCCGGAACACTGTGCTAGGAGTCTGAGGCCCAACTCTGCCCTTCATTAGTAGGGTGAAACTGGACAAGTCACTGGGCCTCAGTTTACCCATCCTTAAAATGAGAAGGTTGGAATAGATGACCTCCAAGGTCCGTCCCAGTGCCAAGGCTATGGTCCTCTTCTCTAGGACCCTGCTGAGGGTGAGGCCAACACGACCGTAGGTACAGAGTAAGTGGAAGGAATCATAACGGAGAGGCTGGCGTCTTTTCATTTACCTAGTCTAGCTCAGGCTGCAGAATAAGACATCTCTAGTAAACAGTCACAGCCAATATAAGTATTCGTTTTGCTTAACTATGCATATTTGTATAAGTTTTCTTTTTCTTTTCCCTTCTCAATGGTTAGGGAATGAGGGGGGAGAGATTGAAAGGAAAGAAAACGGATTATTTTGTTCACCGAAAAAACGTAAAATTAAATTTTAAAAAATATAATGTTTAGCTCGCCTAAAAGTACTGAAGACATGGGACAGAAATTGGGGTTAAGAGAGAGCATGATGGCATTGTAGATAGAACTGTGGATCTGGAAGAAAGAGAATTGGGTTCAAATCTTGGCTCTACTACTGTGTGACCTTGAATAAATCACCTTCCCTTTCTGGGTCTTAATTTTCTAATCTGAAAAATCAAAGTTGGACTATATGACCACTAAGATGCCATCCAACACTAAATCGGCAATCCTTTGATCCCAAGCATTTGCCTATTTAGCGCTAAATCCATTATGAGCCTAGAAGTGCTAGGGAGGTAAGTGGAGGCTAAGAGTCTTATATGCCATAACTGGATGAGCCCTCACTTCCCTATTCCTGTGATAGGATGGTGCCCGTCAACTCAACCAGGGGATATCAGCCTTACTGGGTCCTCTCGGTATCATGTGCTAGGCACTGTGTTGGACACAGAGCATACAAAGACAAAAGCAATGGCACCCCTACCCCAGGAAGCTTACATTCTGCCAGGGAAAAACTGTCTACGCAGAAATGAAGACCCAAAGTATTTACAAAGTCATTTCAAGTGGTAGACAACTCTAAGAACCAGAGAAATCTGGGTGGGCATCAAGTAGGAAGTGGCCCCCGAGCTGCACTTGGAAGGAAGCTAAGATTGTGAAGTTGAGAAAATTGAACATTCCAGGTATGGGGGAAAACCCGTGCAAAGAGATGGCATTGGGGAAATTGCAAGTAGGATTATTTGGAATTCTGTAGGACTGCTTGGCTGGAAAATTGAGTGTGTGAGAGAGAAAACTCCTGCCCAGAGAAGTTGTGAATGAATAAATGGGGAAAAGGTCAGTAGTGAGGGGCTCTTAATATTCCCACTTTGGCTCTCGTGCATTAGAGGGAGAGGTATTGTTCAAGTGAGTTTTCTGTATACACCATTTTCTTGACTTGTCCCTTCAGCCTAATATGGCGGATTCTCACTTTGTTGACTCTGCTCAGACTCCCACTCCTTCAGCTGTTATTTATCTTCAGTTTTCTTCTTTCCACTGAGTATCAGAATCTTTCTGACTATGCCAGTTGAGATGAAACAGTAGAATAGCTGTCCCTACCTGTGTTGGGTTTTGGCTACATGGAACTGGTGTTTTATCATGGCTGTCTAGAGCCTCTGGAGATCAGTAGAATCCCTTAGTAAAATGTAGGCTCCTTGAAAGCAAGGACTGTTTCATTTCTGTCTTTATAGGTGCTTAATAAATGCTTGTTGTTTATTCAATTGAATCAGGTCAATTTGGGGAAGAAGGAATGGTGTCAAACTGGGAAATATGATGGATTATACCAATTAAATGACACCTCCTCCTTCCCTGATCACAAGGGCAGTAATGAATACTGGTTATTTGCAATTGAAAACTAAGCAAAGGATCTCTGTCTCTCTTTGTTTCTGTCTCTGTCTTTCTCTGTCTCTGTTTCCGTTTCTCAGTCTCTCTCTCTCCTCTCTCTCTCTCTCTCCCTCCCTTTCTCTCTCTCCTCTCTTCTCTCTCTCCTCTCTCTCTCTCTCTCTCTCTCTCTCCTCTCTCTCTCTCTTTCCCTCTCTCTCTCTTTCCCCCTCTCTCTCTCTCTCTCCCCTCTCTCTTCTCTCTCCCTCTCTCTCTCTCTTTCATTCTCTCTCTCTCCTCTCTCTTTCATTCTCTCTCTCTTTCTCTCTCTCTCTCTCCTCCCTCTCTCTCCTCTCTCTCTTTCATTCTCTCTCTTTCTCTCTCTCTCTCTCTCTCCCCCCCCCCTCTCTCTCCCCCTCTCTCTCCCTCTCTTTCTCTCTCCCCCTCTCCCCCCCCTTTCTGTCTCTCTCTGTCTCTGTCTCTCCTGCTTTTCTGTCTCTGTCCCTCTCTTCGTCCACTCCCTCTCCTTACGTCTGACTGGTTGGTGTCTCTCTTTTTCTACCAGAGCTCTCGGAGAATTGATGATGATGCCTTAGAAGAGCAAATAAGACAAACCAATGAGGACTCGAGAGCACTAAGGGAACTGATGGAAGGGGAAAGAGGGAAACTGAGGCAGAGCCTAGAAGAATTACAACGACTTCACAGCCAGGTAAGTGACTCCTCAGCTGAAAAGGAAGGGGATATCAGCCTTACTGGGGCCTCTCAGTACCCCAGGCATGAGTTTCCCAGGTGGCTGCAGTGTGTAGATTGACTGGAGGGCTGGATTTGGCATCTGGAAAACCTGGGATGGAATCTTACCTCTATGTGACCATGGACATGTCACACCTCCAGTTTCCTCATCTGGAGATCAGACTGATAGCACCCACCACAGGGTTGTCTGAAGGCTCAAATGAGAGAATGGACGTCAATCACATTTTTTAAACTTTAAAGTCATATCTAAATTTCAGTGATTATTCTTCTTACAATGGCTGTCTTTATCACAGGCAAAGTGGTGTCTTGGAAAAGCTGCTGGATTTGAAGGCAGAGGACCTGGGTCCTAATTCTGCCTCTGCCAGTGACTTTGAAAGGTCACTTTCTCTCAGTTTCCTCCTCTTGTGACTGAGAGGGTTGGACTAGATGGCATCTTGGAAGCCACAGAAGGGCTCTCTTCAAGCCTTTAGAGCTCTGGTCCTGGTATCCCATGAGTAGACGGCCTCTGAGATCCCTGCTACCTCTCAGTCTCTGATCCTTGGGGGACCTCTGCTGTTTGCCAAGCTGGAGAGGAGGGGGAGGGGCTAGGGCTTAGCACTGAGTGAAATTGGCTGGGGCAAAAATGCCTGATGTGCCACTGTATGGCACGCTGCCCTCTACGTGGCTTAATAAGTCTGCTGGCTGCCAGTGTCTGCAGAGTCAGTTTTCCCGGAACACTTGAGTAAATGGATAATGTTGGTGACTTTCCAAAGGCTGTTTAGCAAGAAAGTCTGCACACAAAGGGACAATTAATTTTTTACAGGTCTCCTCCTTCAAATCAGGGCTCCCTCTACCAGCCCTCTTATAAAAAACAAACAAACACCAATTGCCAGCCAATTCATCCTTAGCAGAAGTTACAGCAGCTACCAGGGGCGAGGAACCTATGGCCTCAGGGCCACATGTGGCTTCTAGGTCCTCAAGTATGGCCCTTTGATTGGATTCAGTGGCCTCAAGGCCGCAGTTTCAGTCAAAGGACCGCACTTGAGGACCTAGAGGGCCACATGTGGCCTTGAGGCCGAAGGTTCCCCACCCTTGGCACTAGCCTTGGGCCCTTTGCACTAGGTTGTAGTTTCCTCTAGGGCAACTAGGTGGCGCACTGCATAGAACCCTGGGTCTGGAGTCAAGAAGTCTGGCTTCGGATGCTTATTTATTACCTGTGTGACCCTGGGCAAGTTACTTAACCTCTCTTGGTCTCAGTTTCTTCATCTATAAAATGGAGGCAATAAATGGAGGCACCCCATTTTCCAAGACTGTTATAAAGATCAAATGGGATGATATTTATAAAACACTTTGCAAACTTTAATTTTTATAATACTTTAATAAACATTTATTATTTTTATCATTCTCAAGGCAGGTGGTGCAATAGATAGAGTGCCAGGCCAAGAGTTCAAATCTGGCCTGAGATACTAGCTGTGTGACCTTGGGGAAGTCACTTAACCCAATTTACCTCAGTTTCCTCATTTGCAAAATGAACTGGGGAAGGGAATGACAAACCACACCAGTATCTTTGTCAAGAAAATCCCAAATGGGGTCATGAAAAATCAGACAAGACTGGAAAATGACTGAAAGATGATTATTCTCTCTCCTTTGGACAACAGAGAAGGGATGTATATGGAAGCAGAGCTACAACTAGGGTGGAGCAACTAGGGCTTTATAACAGGGTGCAGAAATGTAGACATCACTGACCGTACTTAGACTCCTCCAGCAGGTAAACATAGGTGAGCTTTTTTTTTTTAAACCAATCTCGTGATTTCATTGGCATAGGGAGCTGCCTATAAGGATTTCCTCTACCAAAGTAGATCAGTACCTACCTTAAACTTAGGGTCTTAGAGCTGCTTGGTGGCACTGAGAGGTTGAAGGACTTGCCAAGGATCCCACAGTTGGTATATTTCAGAGGCAGGACTTAAAACTAAGTCTTCCTGGCTCTGAGGCCAGTTATCTGTGCCTTGTGCCAGGCTGCCCCTCTCATTAGTTAAAATAAGATGCTACCAAATAGCATGCTTCCTTTCTTCTGCCTCCCCCTCCCCCATCCTACCTAGCGGCTACATCCCAGGTGAGCTTCTCCCCTGCCTCGGCCTAACTGGTGGCAGCAAGCAGCGGCCTCATACCCAGGCCAGGGTCCAAGCTTTATTCTCTGTCTCTCCGGCACAGGTGGGGAGCCGCTCAAGCCTCGAATGAAGCCCTCCAGTGTCAGGGAGCTCATGACCGCTGAAGGCTGCCCATACCATTTGGGGATAACTCTCTTTGTTAGGAAGTTTTTTCTGACATCCAGCTGAATTTGCCTCCCTGTGACTTCTTAATGACTCCCTTGCTTCTTCTTTTTATTTTTTAGAGAAGGGTAGGCAGGGCATTTGAGGTTAAATGACTTGCCTAAGGTCACACAGCTAGTAAGTATGTCAAGTGTCTGAAGCCAGATTTGAACTCAGGTGCTCTACTCAATGTACCACCTAGCTGCCCCTCCCTTTCTTCTTAATTTTCATCTCTGGGGCCAAGCAGACTAAGTCTAATCCCCTATATTCAGCGAAGTAGTACAACCTAGAACTTGAACTAGAACCCTAGAACCCTAGGCTTGAAGTCAAGAAGACCTGAGTTCACAACTGCCCTCAGACACTTTACTGAGTGTGTGACCCTGGGCAAGCCACTTAACCTCAATTTCTTCATCTGTAAAATGGGGGTAATAATAGCATCTACCTCCCAGAGTTGTTATGAAGATCAAGCGAGATTGATTATAATAGATGGTTCTCTAAAGTCATCTCTAACTTTAAATATATGATCTTGTGAAGCAGCTGGGTGGCTCAGTGGCTGGAACGCCGGGCCTAGAGTCAGGAAGACCTGAGTTCAAATCTGGCCTCAGACGCTTACTAACTGTGTGACCCTGGACAAGTCACTTCACCCTGCTTGCCTCAGTTTCCTTATCTGTAAAATGAGCTGGAGAAGGAAAGAGCAAAACCACCCCGGTATCTTTGCCAAGAAAAACTTTAAAGACTTAAACACCACTGAACATTGGGAGGCCTATTCCTTTATATAATTGTATAGTTATTAATTTTCAGCACATTTCTCTTACCGTATCATTTTATCCTCATTATGCCTTTCAGAAATGGGCAGGGGTTTTTGCTACCAGTTGATCCAAGGAGAAACTGAGGTTTAGTGACTAGCACTTAGCCCAATGCCTGGAACATAGTAGGTGCTTAATAAATGTTTGTCGACTGATTATAGCTAAGATCAGATGTTGCCATGGTCTCCTTACCCCTTCCTCCCTTCCACGAGACCAGTCATAGGAGTTAGAGCTGGAAGGATTTTAGATTATCTATGATTTTTGATACAGCTGAAGCCCAGAGAGGGAAAATGTTCGGCTAATGCCATCTAGGTAATATGTGGTAGAGTGAGTAAGGCTTCCCACTCCGAATTCATTGCCTCCCACTCTTCCTTCTGAAAGTGGCACAGCGGATAGGACGCTAGACCTGGAGTCAGGAAGACCTGAGTTCAAATGTGGCCTCAGACACTTACTAGCTGTGTGACCCTGGACAAGTTACTTCACCCTGCTTGCCTCAGTTTCCTCATTTGTAAAATGAGCTGGAGAAGGAAATGGCAAACCTCTCCAGTATCTCTGCCAAGAAAACCCCACACGGGGTCACATAGAGTCAGACATGACAGAACAACAATGGCCCGGGGACCCAGTGCTTTCCTATATCAGTGAGATACCTAAGTTACACAATGGATAGAGCTGGGCCTGCAGTCAGGAAAACCTGAGTTCAAATTCAGCCTCAGGCATTTCTTAACTGTGTGACCCTGCACAAGTCATTTACCCTCTGTTTGCCTTAGTTTCTGTGAAATAAAGATAATATCAGCACCCACTTCTCAGCCTTGTTATGAGGCTCAAAAGAGATAATATCCGTAAAGAGCTTAGCACAGAGCCTGGCACATAGTAGGTGTTTAATAAATGCTTGTTTCCTTTCTTCCCATGTGGTCTAGCCAGGGGCTCATAGAGAGGAAATATGATCTCCTCAGTCCTGGACACTAGACAGCCTACATACTCTTTCTTTTTTTGGCTGCCAAGACAAGCTGTTGATTCATATCGATGCCACTAAAATTAATGTCCTACTTAAGTTCAATGGTACAAGCCTTTATGTGCTAGTTACTATGTGGCAGATACAGCACTAGGTGCCAAGTGTTCAAAGACAAAAACGAAATAGTCCCTGCCCTCAAGGAACTTATATTCCCTTCATTAAAGGAGTTTTAAAATGAATAATATGAGATCCATAAAAAGCACTTTTTTATACCCACTTGGCAGATGAGGAAAACTGAGGCTTAGAGAAGGGAACTCGATTTGTCCATAGCCCCACAACTAGCACGTCTTGAGCAATGCTTCTTAACATTTTATTTTTGTTTTCACTTTTTCTGACATGGACCCCTCTGGCAACCTAGTGATAGCTTTGAACCCCTTCACTTCTAAAAACTGAAAAAGAAAGTCCACAGGCTTTGCAAACGAACTCCAAAACAAGCTCCTTTTAAAATACATACGATAAAATACAAAGGATACCAATTGTATTGAAATAGTTATCAAATTGCTTTAAAAAAAAAAACAACAACAACATCCCAAACCCCAGAGTAAGAACCTCTGCCTGACCCAGGGCTCTCCTGACTGTAGGCCCTTTGCAGTAAGACCAAGCTGATGTACAGAATGTCCCTGTCGGCGTTATGGCGCCCCACTTCTCAAGCCTAATGTTATACTCCAACTTAGAACTGAAATCACTACACCATGGAGACCAGGGCTTTGTCCCGGGGCACCAAATGAAGAAGGCCACACTTACAGGCCTGAATGTTCTTCCCTTGCTCTCCCAGCTCCAAGGGTGGCCTGCCCAGGAGCAGCCTCAAGCTAGTGACCTCGGGGGTCCTCATCACTGGCAGGTAGACTGCCCCACTCCAGCCTCAGTACCCACCTCAAAGACTGAAAGGAACCTCAGAGACCTTCATGTCCAAGCCCCTTCCTTTAACTGATGAGGAAACTAAGGGCCAGAGAGATATGGCTCATCCTGGATTATTCTGTTGGCAAGTTACATTTTTGGGGGGTGAAGAAGAAATTGGGGTTAATGACTTGCCATGGGTCACACAGCTAGTAAGTGTCTGGGGTCACATTTGAACTCAGATCCTCTTGACTCCAGGGCCAGTGCTCTGTCCACTGCCCCACCTAGCTGCCCCAGATAAATTGCCCATAGCAAGCCTTTTGTTTTGTTTTGTTTTCATTTTTCCCCACTTAATAGTATTTTATTTTTTTCAATTACATGTCAAGATAGTTTTCAGCATTGATTTTTATAGGATTTTGAGTTCCAATTTTTTTTCTCTATCCCTCCCTCTTCTCCACCCTCCCCAAGGTAGCATGCAATCTCACATGGACTGTACATGTGCAGTCATATCAAATATATTTCCACATTGGTCATGTTATGAAAGGAGAATCAGAACCACAGGGAAAAACCATGAAAAAGCAAAAAAAAAAAAAAGGCAAATAGTCTGCCCCGATCTGCATTCAGACTCCACAGCTCTTTCTCGGGATGTGCATGGCATTAGGAATCTATTGGGATTGTCTTAGATCATTGTATTACTAAGAAGAGCTAAGTCTGTCATAGCCGATCAGCGCACAGTGTGGCCGTATAGCAGACCTTGGAGGCTCCGCAGAGACGATGTATAGAAAGTGCTTTCCAGACCCTAAAGTGTGGGACCATGAAAAGAATGCTGGATTTAGAGTCTAAGGACTCGGGTTCAAATCCCAGTTCAGCCATATACTATCTGGGTGACCTTGAACAAGTCACTTAACCTCTTGGGGCCTCAGTTTCCTTTTCTGTAAGATGAGGAAGTCTGAGACACTGTGCTCTTCTTAGCTATACGACCTTGAACAAGTCACTTAACCTCTCTGGGCCTCAGTTTCCTTTTCTGTAAGATGAGGAAGTCTGAGACACTGTGCTCTTCCTAGCTGTGCGACCTTGAACAAGTCACTTAACCTCTCTGGGCCTCAGTTTCCTCCTCTGTAAAATGAGGGAATTGGGAGAGACGCTGTGGAGAACGAGACAAAGGCCTGGAATTGGCGCCATTCCTTCTTCTTTTTAAATCGTTACTGATCAGAATTTATTTTGAAGTCACGCAGTAGCAGCATCAGAACAGACTGAGTCAGCAGGTCGGGCTGGGCAAACACTTGACTGGAGCCATGCTTCCATGGGCTATGGCAGGCAGCGCCTCAGATGCTCACCGGCCCAGTGATCGGGCCTCAGTTTCCTTGTCAGTAAAACGAAAGGATCGGGAGGCCTCTGGGATCCTTTCTAGCTCTGTCTGTGATATGTTATGGTCTGGAAGATGAGGGGGCTTCACTAGGTGACCTCTGAGGTCCTTCTCAGCTCCAGACCTAGATCTTATGCGCTCCCTGAGCCTCCTCATCAGTAAAATAAGGGGATGGGGCTGGATGACCTCTAAGGATGACCTTCTGGCTCTGTGTCTAAGACCCCGTGATGCCTGAAACCATGGAGACAAAAAAGGTGACCAGAGCGAGCCAGCCCCTCTCCTCTGCTCCCTGCTGACTTCTGGCCACCCAGATTCCCTTGCAGCCAAATCTTCCAACCCACCAGGACAAAATGGAGAAGATGGGATCCATTTTCTGTATTAGAAAGAATCTGTCACTGATCTGGAAGCCTAATTAGCATTCCAAGGCTCAGCTTAAGAACGAAGCCTGCTGCTTTCTGCCTGTCAGCTCATGAAAACATATTTGCTCTTGAGTATCTCGGTATAGCAAAAGAGGAGGTTGACCGATGGGGGTCCTCCCCTTATCGAAGAGCAGAAACACAGCAGGAAGATAGGGCTACAGGCAGACTGTTTAAGAACCCACATCCACAGAGGTGGTTTAGAGGGCAGGGTGGTATAGTGGTTAGAGCACTGGACCTAGAACCAGGAGATCTAAATGGGTTTAAATCCCACTGGAGACTGAAAATCAGCAGTTCACAGATTTAGAACTCAAGGGAGCTTAGAGGCTTAATCACTTGCCCAGAGTCATTTACCTAGTGGTTAAGGTGGAATCTGAAACCAGGTCTTCCTGACTCTGAGTCAATGCTTTTTTTTTTTTTTTTTGCAAGGGGGAAGGCAGGGCAATTGGGGTTAAGTGACTTGCCCAGGGTCACACAGCTAGTAAATGTATCAAGTGTCTGAGACTGGATTTGAACTCAGGTCCTCCTGACTCCTGGGCTGGTGCTCTACTCACTGCACCACCTAGCTGCCCCTACAAGAGCCTGAACATGTCGCTTAACCTCTCTGTGCCTCAGTTTCCTCATCTGTAAAATGGGGAGGGGAAGCGAACTCGATGCCTTTAAGCTCCCTTTGAGCTCTAGATCTGTGACCAATCGGTAATTATGAACATATCCCACCAGTCATCAGCTGGACTCACTACTGTGGAATCAGTTTCAACCAGAATAACCAGCCACTGTGTCCTCCAGCAGCAAGCAGGATGGTTGTGTCCAGCCTGGGAGGTGGAGCTTGGGTAGGTTCACAAGCATGCCCTGCGTGCCATAGTAGATGGACCGCTCAACCTGGCAGCCAGAGCATCTGGCTTTATCTCTCTGGGTCTCAGCTTCCCCATCAGGATCACAAATTTAGAGCCAGAAAGGACCTCACAGGTCATCTGGTCCGACCTCCTTATTTTTCGGATGAGGAAACGGAGACCCAGGGATGTGACTTGCTCAAGGTCACAGGGTAGTAAGTGGCAGTGACAGGATTTGAAGCCAGATCCTTTGATGCCAAATGCAACACACTTTCTACCATACCGAGCTTCCTCCCAAGATAATAACACCTGAGGCGTTCACCTCATAGCACTGGAGTAAGCCTCCAATCGGATGATGTATGGAAAGCATTTTGCAAACTTTAAAACATCAAATAAAAATGAGTTATTAATCAACAAGCATTTATTAACTTACCTAATCTGTGCCAAGTCCTGAGCTGGGGGCTGGGGATACAACAACAAAAAGGGAACAAAACCTGCCCTTACGGAGCTGACATTCTCCTTGGAGAGGGAAAAGGGGTTACAACACATGAATTGTGATATGAAGTCCGGGCTCAGCAGAGGAGCCAGAGAATGTTATTGAGTGTGGGAATGGTCAGGGAAGGCTTCTGAGAGTTCCCATCTGACTTTGACCCTCTAGGGAACAGCAGTCAATCACTGAGCATTTATTGAGTTCGTACTCTGCCAGACACTGCACCAGGCATTAAGGAGACAAAAACAGAAAAGGGAACAATCTCTGCCTTCCGGGGGCTGACATTCTATGCCCCCAGATGGAACAGGTTTTTAGGACCAGAGGGTTAGAGCTGGAAGGGACATTAGAGATCATCTAGTCCAATTTTAGCATTTTACAGATGAGAAAACTGAGGCCCAGTGTCAGAAAGCAACTTGTCCAAGGTTATTTTTTTTTAATTTACCATGTGTTTTACATGACTACACATGTATAACCTATGTCAAATTGCTTGCTTTCTCATTGCGGAGGGTGTAGATAGGGAAAAAAATTGGAACTTAGAATGTGAAAAAAGAATGTTAAAATTGTTTTTACATGTAATTAGGGGAAAAATATTTTAAAAATTACTGTGAAATTGACAAACGTCAATGAGCAGAAACATTTCCATATAAGAAGAAAATCAGAAAAAGAGAGTTCTATACGAAATTTAAATTTAACTTGGTACGCTACTTTGTCATAGGTAGATACTATTATTATCTCGTTTTACAGGTGGGAAAACTGAGATAGGCAGTGGTGAAGTGACCTGCCCAGGGTCACAGTCTTGTAGGTGTCTGAGGCTAGATTTGAACTCGTCTTCCTGAGTCTGCAGGTGTCCCCTTCTGAATTTCCTTTTGCTCTCTTCGTAGGTTTTTTTAATTAACCAATACTTTTTTTTTTGGCTTTACTATTACCAGCCTCGACTCTCCCCTTCCCCCAAAAAATATTTAAGCTCTCTGTTATACAATAAGTATTGTCAAGAAAAATCAGTTCATTGGTCTCGTCTGAAATAAAATTAATGGTGCACCTGCAGCCAGTCAGGTCTCCCCCAGGAGGGGATGGGACATGCTTCATCGCTGGTCCTCTCATGTGGAGGCTTGGTCCTTGCATGGATCAGGGTTCTGAAGTGTCTCAAAGTTGTTATGCCCGTGGCTGTTATTAACAGATCCTAGTGCAGGGGGTGTGACATCATGGACAAAATCCTGGACTTGGAATCGGCAACACCTAGGTTTAAATCCTACTTCCAACACTTATTAGCTGTGTGAATATGTTGTACCTGGGGTCCAGGGACCTGGGTTCAATTCCTGCCAAAGACACTTACAGTGAGTTGTGTGATCACACTCAAGTGATTAACCTCTCAGAGGCTCTGTTTATCCATCGGTATGGGGATAGTATTACCTATACTCCCTTTCCCAGAGGGTTAACTTCGATGATGATGATGATTATGATGATGATGATGGTGATACCCAGAACAGGTCTAATGATACACACCTATGTGCCAGGCATTGTGCTAACTAATCATTTCACAAATATTGTCTCATTGGATCCTCACAACAACCCTATTATTATACCCATTTTGCAGCTGGGGAAACCAAGGTAGACAGAAGTTAAGAGTCTTGCCCAGGGTCACGCAGGTAGTAAGTGTCTGAGGCTAGACTTGAACTCAGGTTTTCCTGTCTCTTTCTTTCCAGTATGCCAACTAGCCTCCTATATGAAAGAAAATCTTTTTGTGAATCTCTGTAGTGCTTCAGGACCCTAAGAACTTAGGTGGGACTGAGTTTTTTTTGGACTGGATCTGAAAGTGCCCAGTTCTTTTAAAGAGGCATGGTGTTCTCTCTCTGGAATCAGAGGGCCTAGGTTCAAATGTTGCTTCCAAAACTTGTAACTTGTGTGATGTTTACCAAATCCTTAACTCCCTGGACCTCCAGTCTCTCACCTTTTAAAACAAGATGGTCACTAGTCCTCCATTTATGATCCTGTGCTGGACATTAACCCTCAATTAGAAAATATGCATCAAGCAGTTGGGTGGCACAGCAGATAGAGTGTCAGGTCTGGAGTCAGGAGGACCTGAGTTCAAATCAGGCCTCAGACACTTCCTAGCTGTGTGACCCTGGCCAAGTCACTTCACCCTATCTGCCTCAGTTTCCTTATCTGTAAAATAAACTGGAGAAGGAAATGGCAAAGCACTCCAATATCTCTGCCAAGAAAACCCCAAATGGTGTCACAGAGTCAGATGTGACTGGAAAGACTAAACCACAACAAATTAAGCACCAACTATGTGCCAAATTAAGCACCAACTCTGCTATGCCCTGGGGACACAAAAACCAACAAGAAATGGTGCCTGTCACCAAGGTGTATACACTCTATTGGACGGATACAGTATCATATATACAAGTATATACAAAATAAATACTTAGTAATTTGAGGGGGAGGGTAGGCATTAGCAGCTGGAATATTAGGAAATGCCACATATAGAAACTGGCGCTTGAATTGACTTTTGAAGGAAATGGGATTCTAATAGGCAGTTTTGAGGAGAGAGGGCATTCTAGGCATAGGAGACAGCCAGGGTAAAAGCAGGGAGATGAGAGATGAAAGTAGTAGGTGTGGATAATAATGATTGCTATTGTTAATAATAATAATAGCTAACATTTATATAGCACTTTTAAGGTTTGCAAGACCTTTACATGGGAGACAAATGGGGGCATAGTAGAAAAAACACTGACTCTAGAGTCAAAGGCCCAGGTTCGAATCCTACCTCTGACACTTCCTGGATGATCTTGGTCAAGTCAGCTTCCCTGGGCCTCAGTTTCCTCATCTGTAAAATGAGGAGGTTGGATTAATTGGCCTCTGAGCTCCCTTTCATCTCTAGATCTCTGATTGGTCCAATATTACCTCATTTGATCAGCAGTAAAAGGACCAGTTGGGCCAGCTCGAAGAGTGTATGTGAAGGGATATGATGTATGATAATACTAGAAAGGCAGGTTGGAGCCAGGATATAGAGGGCTATAAATAGAAGTTTCTATTTGCTCCTAGAGGCAATAAGGAGCCAGTGGAGCTTCTTGAGCAAAGGAGTGAGTCAGAGTCACACTTTAGGAAAATTATTTTGCCAGCTGTATAGAGAATGACATCAGGTAGGCAGACAACAAGCATTTCTTAAATATTTACTATGTGCTAGGCACACAATAAGCTGGGCGCTGGGGACTCCAGTAAAAGGCAAAGACAGTGTTACAGCTGTGGTGTCAAACTCAATAGAAACAGATCCCTGTGGGTTGTATATTGATGTAGAAAACCACAAATTAACATTATCTATGTTGTATCATATTTTTATTTAGTTTGCTAAACATTTCCCAATCATATTTTTTTGTTTTTGAATCTCTAGAGAGTTAGCTTAGCGTAGAAGATAATGAGCCCACCTTAGCAACAGGAAGTCCTTTTATAATAAATTATTTAATATTTTATTTTTTCCCAATTATGTGTAAAAAGAGTTTTAACATTCTTGATAATTTCTTGAAAGATGATGCCTAGGGGCAGCTAGGTGGTGTAGTGAGTAGAGCACAGCCCTGGAGTCAGGAGGACCTGAGTTCAAATCCAGCCTCAGACACCTTACTGGCTGCATGACCTTGGGCAAATCACTTAACCCCAATTGCCCTGCCCTCCCCCTCCAAAAAAAAAAAAAAGATGCTGCCTAGGCTCTTTTTTTTATCATGACTTTCAGGTAGTCCAGTAATTCTTAAATTATCTCTCCTGGATTTATTTTCCATGTAAGTTGTTTTGCCAATGAGATATTTCACATTTTCTTTTATTTTTTTCATTCTTTCAATTTTGTTTGGTTGTTTCTTGATGTTTCATAAAGTCATTAGTTTCCACTTGCCCAATTCTATCTTTTAAGGAATTATTTTCTTCACTGAACTTTTATACCTCTTTTTTCTTTGGTCAATTCTACTTTTTAAGGAGTTCTTCTCTTCAGTGAACTTTTGTATATGTTTTTCCATTTGGCCAATTCTGCTTTTCAAGGCATTCTTCTCTTCATTGGATTTTTTGTGCCTGTTTTTACCATTTGGCCTATTCTGTTTTTTAAGGTGTTATTTTCTTCAGTATTTTTTGTGTCTCCTTTACCAAGCTGTTGACTCTTCTTTCATGATTTTCTTGTATTGCTCTCATTTCTCTTCCCAATTTTTCCTCTACCTCTCTTACTTGATTTTTAAAATCCTTTTTGAGCTCTTCCATGGTCTGAGACCAATTCATATTTTACTTTGAGGCATTGGATACAGGAATTTTGACTTTGTTGTCTTCTGAGTGTATGTTTTGATTTTCCTTGTCACCATAGTGATTTTCTATGGTCAGAATTTTTTTCTGTTGTTTCCTCATTTTGCTCACCTATTTCTTGACTTTTAACTCTATGCTAAAGTGGGGCCCTGCTTCCCAAGTGGAGGGAACACTATCCCAAGCTTCTGTTTTTTTGTGCAGCTGCTTTCAGAGGTAATTCTGGGAAACTATAAATTTTTGGCTCTTCCAAGGTGGTGTGTTCTAGGGAAAGGTGTGTTTACTATTTCCCTGTATTGTGCACTGGTTTGTAAACAACCACAAGCACTCTTTTCAACCCTTGAACTGTGACCAGGGTCCCTGTTCCCCTGTGGCTGCAAGCTCTGCCTTGTTAGTCCTCCCCCTCAGCCTGGGACTGCCACCCAGGACTGTGATCCAGTATAGGTAAAGCAACAGGGTCATGCCCCCAGTGTCAGCAAAGAGACCCCTGTAATCTCCTTCTGGCTTGTTGTCTTATTCCCTTACTGTTTGTGGGCTGAGAGCTCTGGAAGCAGCTGATTCAGTCACTCCAAAGGCTTATTCCTGGTTTGCTGGGACGTGATCTGACCTGGTATACCCTGCTCTGGACTGCATTCTTCTCTCACTCTGGTGCAACAGACCTTTCCTGCAACCTGGAAATTTGTTCCACTCCATCTTTTTGTGGGTTCTGCTGATTTAGAATTTGTTTAGAGTCATTATTTAAAAGTATTTGGAAGGGTTTGGGGGAGAGCTCAGGTGAGTCCCTGCCTTTACTCTACCATCTTGGCTCTGCCTCAGCACCGAGAAGTCTTGAGTTCAAGTCTTGTCTCTGACACACGCTGACTATGTGACCCTAGGCATGTTACAGCCTCTCAATGTGCTAGGGAGTTCTCTTAGGCCATATAAGTTGTAGAGAAGGCTCTCTTTTCCTAGAGTGACCTGTATTAATTAAATTACAGATTGTAGCACCTATCCCTGGTGCTAGCATACTATTTGTTTATTTGGGGGTTCAACCAATGATTTTGTGAGTGTAGGGAACTTGCCCAGGGTGTAGAAACACCCTCCACTGATGCAGATGACCAAATACCCCATAATGGAGAGTTGCCCCGGGGCCCCGAAAGGTTAAGGACCTTCCCCATCATCACACAGCTAGTGTGTTTCAGAAGTAGAACTTTGAACCCATTTCCTCCAGGTTACTTTGCTATGTAAGTTGCCTCTTGCCTGAACGTATTAGATGTTTAATAGATGTCTATTGAATTGAATTGAATTGATCCTCCTAGAAAACCTATGAGGAAAGTAGGGGAGGTATAATCCACATTTTTGCAGAAAAAGGAAACTGAGGCACAGAGGTGTTAAGTGATTTGCCTAAGGTCACAAATCATTGATAAGGCCCCTTAAAGTCATGGCTATTTAATCCTCCTGTACCACCTCAGGGGTGATTTAGTATCCCTTTTAATACCTTACTAAAATTCTTTAGTTACTTAATATCTTAATAGGCATCTAGGTAACACAGTGGATGAAGTATTAGACATGGAATCAGGGAGATGTGAGTTTGAACCCTACCTCAGGTCTTTTCTAACTGTGTGACCTTGAGCGAGTCATTCTACTTCTCTTGGACTCGGTTTCCTCACATGTAAAAAGGTGATCATAATAGATAGCCCCTACCCCCCAGAGGTGTTATGAGGATCACATGAGACAATATACATAGAGCACTTTGTAAATCTCAGAGTGCTATATAAATGTGAGTTATTATTATCATTATTATTATTATGATAGCATATTCATTACATGTGTCATGAGTGACCAATGGGTAGCACTGACTTGAGCTCTCAGAGTGAGCAAGCTTCAGGCTTATCATCTTAACTACTTCAGGCTAAATCTAAATCTAAATGCTCTATCAAGTGCCTGCCAGCTATATGACCTTAAACAAGTCAATAAAACTCAGCAGTCCTCAGTTTCTTCCTCTATAAAATGGAATGATCTCCAATGTCCCCTTGTAGCTCTGAATCCTGTGATCCTCCAAAGTAAGAGAAAAACCACCAGATTTTGAATCAGAAGACCTGGGGTTAATTCCAATTTCTAACACTTACTAGCAGTGTGACACTAGACAAGTCAAATAATACAGTTTGCCTCCATGTCCTCATCTGTAAAATGAACTAGAGAAGGAATGGCAAACCACTCCAGTATCCTTGCCAAGAAAACACCAAATGGGGTCACAAAGATTCAGACATAATCTAAAAACAACTCAACAGCAACATTCGAATGACTGGCTCCTGTGTTTGCCCTTTATCAATGGTTTCACTGCAACTCTGATCTTTTCATCAGAGATGCTTGGAACTCCTTTATTTCTTTAAATTTCCCCCATAAGATTATAAACAGTTTTGCTGGGTTCGGTTGTTAGACTCTTCTGTGATATATTGAAATGCGTGTGTGATGTGTGTGTGTGTGTGTATACATATATATACATACACACAGACATATATATGTCTATGTATGTATTATACATACATATATATACATACACGTGTGTGTGTATGTATCCTGGAATGTTGTATTTCAAGCCCTCTGCTCCTTCATACTGCAGGCTGCTAAATCATCTGTGATTCATTCTATCTGTTCCTCAGTACTTGAATTCTTCCTGGTTACTTGCAGCATTTATTCTTTCTTTGATCTAAGAACTCTAGATTTTATCCATAATCTTCCTGAGAGTTTTAATTTTCAGGAGATGACTGGTGGATTTTATTTCCACTTTGCCCTTTGGTTCCAAGATATCTGGGCAGTTTTCATTTATGATTTCTTGAAATACGAAACATTTCTTGAAATCTGTCCCTTTTCTTAGCCATAGATTTCAGGTAATCAAATAATTCTTAATAAATTATCCCTTTTTATCGGTTTTCAAGGTCAGTTTTTTATATGAGGCCCCTTATATTTTCACCTATTTTTTCAGTCAGTCCTTTGACTTTGTTTTAATATTTCTTATTGTCTCATGGAGTCATTGTCTTCTATTTTGTTCATTCAAATTTTCAAAGAGTTTGTTCCTTAAGCAAGGCTTTGAACCTTCTATATGAAGCTGTTAATTCCCTTTCCAATTCTTTCTTCCATAGATATGATTTCTTTACCAATTTTTCCTCTAGTGTTCTCCTTTCATTTGTAAAAGACATTTTTAACCTTTTTAAAAATCTTTTAAGAATTCCAGCTGAATTTGCATCTAAACTGTATTTTTTTCTGAGGCTTTGCTTGTAGATATTTTAGAGTCATTCTTCTGAATTTATTTCTTGAATGTCCCTGTCACCATAATGTCTTTTATGGTGGTATTCTTTTTTTTTTTAATTTTCTCATTCCTCCAGTCTATTTCCTGACTTCAGAATTTATGTTAAGGTGAGGCTCTGCACATTTCTGGAGGCAATGTCCAGCTAGTCCTCCTACTGCTCTCTTGAATTATTGATTGTTGTGTTATTTAAGACTCTTGGGAGTGCTCAGGCTAGAGACTTGTAGGCTGTAAGTGGTCTGATCCAGGGCAAAATCTGGTTTCTGCCCTCCTCATCCAAGTTCTGCAAGCTCCTGATCTGGGTTTGGGTCTGAGCCACATGCCTATGGGCTTTCTCCATTTGGAGTTACAGTAGACTGCAGAAGGAAGGAAGGAAGGAAGGAAGGAAGGAAGGAAGGAAGGAAGGAAGGAAGGAAGGAAGGAAGGAAGGAAGGAAGGAAGGAAGGAAGGAAGGAAGGAAGGAAGGAAGGAAGAAAGGAAGGAAGAAAGGAAGGAAGGAAGATTTATTAAGCATCTATCATGTGCTAAGCACTTTACAAATACTATCCCACTTAATCTTTACAACAACCCTGGGAGGTGGGTGCTATTATTATTATCTCTATCTTACAGTTGAGGAAACTGAGGCAAAAAGAGGTCAAGCAACTTGTTCAGGGTCAAATAACATAAGTGTCTGAGGCTGGACTTGAACTCAGGTCTTCCTGACTCCAGGCCTGGTGTTCTGTCCAATGTACCACCTAACTACTTCAGACTGCGCTGGAAGCTGGAAGCGAGAGCCCTATCTGCTTCTGGGGCTTCAAACCACATTGCAGCTATTTTCTCCTCAACTTGCTCTTTGTTCAGTACATAGCCTAGGGCCATCAGTGCTTCTTACCCTGGAACATCACATCATCCCTAGGCCCAGGTCCCATTCTCAGTCTGCCCTGGATTTGGGGAGTGACTGACAAAGCTACCAGTTTGCATCTGTTCTTGCTCCTCACACAAGATTAAGCCCCTGTGTACTTGATTTGGGATCTCCTCTTGCCCTGGGTGCACACATAGTCTTTCTCTAGGCTAGAATGCTTTTCATGGCTGTTTCCATCTAGACTCTGTCTACCTTGTGCATGGCACAGTTTTTGCCAACTTGACTGGAAAAAAAAATGAATCACTGTGATTTTTTTTCTTGGATTTCTTGGTTAGGACTTGGTCTAGTACATTTTCTACATCTGTTTGGAGGAGTCATAGAGTAGAGCTGGCCTTTGCTTCTTCCTGCTTCTCTACCATCTTCATTCCCTACAACTAATAATAATAACAGAATGATTAATATCATAACTGACTTTTCTATAGCACTCCAGAGTTTTCAAAGCACTTTACATACATTTCCTCTTTGAAGACTCAGAACAACTTTACAAGAAAGTATTATGATTTTTTTCTGATCTTACAGACAAGGAAACAGAGGCTCAGAGAGGTTAAGTGACTTGCCAAAGTAACACAGCTAAGTGTTGCAGTCGAGATTTGAATCTAGTTCTTCTTGAATCCAAGACAAATAATGAGGTCGGGCCCCCACATCACACCATGGATCGTATCCCCTCTAGGGCTTAAGAAGCAACATGATCTAGTGGGTGGACTAGTAGACTTAGAGTTAGGAAGTCTGCAGATCAAATTCCATCTCTCCTACTTTATCTAAGCCTCACTTGCCTCATCTGTAAAACGGGGCAGGGGAGAGAACAATACCTGTAAGTGACCAAACTTGAAGAGTTGTTGTAAGGTTCAAATAAGATAATGTATGTAAAGTGTCAGTAGGTGAAGTATGTAAGTATGTATATAAAATATGTAAAGTAAAATATGTAAGTTTGTAAAGATGGCAATAATCAGTTTTGGAGAAGTTGTAAAAAGGCAGGTACACTAACGCATTGGTGGAGCTGCTAATCGATCTATTCTGGAAAGAGATTTTAAATTATTAAAAGAAAGTGACTAAAATGTCCTTGTAGTTTGACCCAAAGATTCCACCGCTAGGCATATCCCCCCACAGAAGTCAATGACAAAAAAATTTACATCATGTCATACTTTTTTGGTTATGTCACATGATTTTGCTGAATTTATTTTTTTTCTCCCTGATTTTATTATGAATTACGACTCCCTAGGAAAGAGGAAAAAGGAAGGACACATCGAAAACTAGAAATGAAAAATGCATTTTTTTAAAGTGCTTCGTAAACCTTAAAGAGTTATGGAAATGCCAGTTGTTATCCAAAGAACATTTGTTAATGATATTGTGGTAATGTGGTCAATGTAATACCGCATGTGTAAATCATATTGTCATTAATACATAGTACTACTACCATGTGGAAATTAAAAGATAAATATAAAAGCCTGCAGTCTCTTCAGGGACCATAATAGTAACTGACATGCAGAGCACCTTATGTACATATCTCATTTGAGCCTCATAACACCACTGTGAAGTAGGTGCTGCAATTATGCCCATTTTACAGATGAGGAAACTAGGGCTCAGGGAGGTTAAGTGATTTGTGCAGGAGCACACAGCTAATAAATATAGAGGAAGGATTCGAACTTAGATTTTCCTGAGTTCTGGACCACTGCTCCACCCACTATGCATGACTGCCTCTCCTGATCCCATTGAGCTTCACAACAACCCTGTGACGGAGGGACTACAGATATCAGTACTGTTATTATTCCCAATTTACCAGTGGGAAAACGCAGGCTCAAGGAGATCAAATGGCCTGTCCATGGTCACACAGCTAGTATGTGTCAGAGATGAGATTTGAACCCAAGGTCTTCCTAAGCCCAAGTTTGGAGCTGTCCACTACGCCAGTGCTGACCTTCTAGCATAGGGAAATCGATTTAGAGCTGAAAAGTATTGTTCAAGGACATGAAGCCCAAACCCCAACTTTTTACAGATAAAAAAAGCAGCTTGTAAATGTCTGAAGCAGGATCCCAGGTTTTTCTTAGTCCAGGTCCAGCGTTCCATCTACCAGGCAGTTGTTTCTTCTACACTAAATGTTGTGTCCTGGGGTTAGAGCTTGAGGGATGTCAAAGAACATCTGATCCAACCCTTTGTATACCCCTACCTCACCCCGCTATTAGAGACAAGAAAACTAAGGCCTAGAGCAGTGATGGCCATTGCCTGGGATCACCCTGGTAGTAAGCAGTAGGGTCTGAGAAGATGCAGAGCTTAGTGAAAAGACATTAGATGGTAAGTCAGCTGGTACCTGACTTCTGACATTTGCCAGCTGAGTGGTACAGGGAAGTTTTTAACCCCTAAGAGCCTCAGCTTCCTTATCTGTTAAGTGGAGATAATACACTTGAATACACAACTCACTGGGATGCTATAAAGAAATTGTAAACTTGAAGTTTTGAGAGAAACATGAGTTATCTCTCTTCCCTGGCCCCTTTAGGCTGCTGAGGGAAGGAACATAATGTTTTAGCCACTGATCTCAAGTTCACTGTAGGATTCTTCTCCCCTTTTTTTCCTTCCCTCTTCCTTTCCCTCTCCCCCTCCTTCTCTCTCTCTCTCTCTCTCTCTCTCTCTCTCTCTCTCTCTCTCTCTCTGTATGTGTGTATATCTGTCTCACTTTCCTCTCTCCTCTCTTTGTGTATGTATATCTCTCTTCCTTCTCTTTCTGTCTCCGTCTCTCTCTTTATCTCCCCCTTCCTTCTCTCTCTCTCTCTCTCCACCTCCCTTTTTCCCTTCCCCTCCCCCTCTCCCCACCTTCCCTTTTCTCTCCTCCTCCTCCCCCACCAAAGGGGCCCAGGCATACAATGTAATGAAAAAACATTGGCTTTAGGGTCAGAGGACCTAGGTTTCAATCCTATCTCTCGCGCTCACTCCAGTTGTGCTATTGAGTCAGCCACTTAGTGTCCCTTAGCCTCAATACCATCACCATCCCTCAAAGCTATAAATCTACAGTCCCAAAATCCTGCCAGCCTCAGCTGAGGCAGCCACAGGTGGTATGAAACAGACAGATTGTTGAGTGTGGAGTCAGAAAGACGGTTTGCCCCAAACATTGTCTATGTGACCCTAGGGAAGTCACTTCACATTTATGTGCCTCAGTTTCTTTATCTGTAAAATGGAGCACTTACCTCACAGTTTTATTTTGATGATCAATGTATTTAAAGTGCTTTGTAAACTTTAAAGTACTAAATAAATGTTAGTTAACATTTGGTCCTACACAACCTCCTTTGGTAGCTGCCATTATTGTCTTATTTTACTAATAAGGAAAATGAGGCTGATGGAGGTTAGGTAACTTGCCCAGGGCCACACAGCTAATGAATGTCTGAAGCTGGATTGGAACACAGGCTTTCTCGATTCCTTATCCTAGCACTCTATACACCATGCCACCTAGGTATAATGATTGTTGTTGTTGGGCAGCTAGATGGTGCCCTGGGCTTGGGGTCAGGAAGACCTGAGTTCAAATTTGGCCTCAGACAATTTACTGACTGTGTGACTCGGGGCAAGTTACTTGCCCTCTGTTTGCCTCAGTTTCCCCAACTATAAAATGAAACTCATTAACAGTACCTACCTCTCAGGGTTGTTGCAAGAACCAAATGAAATATGTGGGCTTTTTTTAAAGGGGAGGGGAGGTTTAGCACAGTGCCTAGCACATAGTAGGTGCTATTTAAATGCCTATTCCCTCCCTCCCCATTATCATTGTCATTGTCACCATCGTTTCGTCTTGAGGCAAAGCTGTGGGATGGAGTTCTCACTGGCTTTTTTCTCGTTCTGGCCTCTACCAGGTGACGATGCTGAGCGTGGAGATGACAGCACTCAAGGAAGAGAGGGATCGTCTTCGAGTGACATCCGAGGAGAAAGAAGCCAAGGAGCAGCTTCTCAAAGCCATCAGGGACCGAGACGAGGCCATTGCAAAGTAAGATGCTGCTCCAGTCCTTCACCCCATCACCGCCGATATTTTGGAACATAAGTTCTATTTTGATTTTCATCAATTGCAATCTAAAGCAAATGCATTCCTAGGCTGTGTTAAAAGGGGTATAGCATCTGGGATCAGGGAGCTGAGAGTTCTGCTCGCCTCCACTCCGGTCACTCCAGATATTAGAAATATTATGTTTAGTTCTAAATAACGCATTTTTGAAAGTATGATAAGCTGGAGAGACCATAAATTTAGAGCCAAGACGATCTTGCTGAAATACAGATCTGCCCATGTCACCATACACAGATACAGACACAAACGCACATGCACAACCACACATACACACAAAAGCACATGTGCACAGACACACACATACACATGCACACACACATGCACTAAACTCTAATGGCTCCAGGAACAAATATAAAATCTTTTGTTGGTCATTCCAAGTCCTTTATAACCTAGCACCAACCTACCTCCACCTTTCCAGCCTTCTTACACTATGCGCCCCTCCAAGAAATCTCTTGTCTGGTAACATTGGTCTCCTTTCTGTTCCACAAATAACAAAGTCCATCCTCTGATACCAGGCATTTTCTTTTTTCTTTTTTTGCAGGGGGGAAGGCAAGGCAATTGAGGTTAAGTGATTTGCCCAAGGTCACGCAGCCAGTGTGTCAAGTGTCTGAGGTCAGATTTGAACTCAGGTTCTCCTGACTCCAGGGCCGTGCTCTACTCACTGCACTACCTAACTGCCCCCCAGACATTTTCACTGGCTGTCACCCATGCCTGGAATACTCTCCCTCTTCATCTCCACTCCAATCAATAAACATTCATTAAGCACCTACTATGTGCTGGCACTGTGCTAAGCACAGATGATACAAGTCCCAGCTAAAATCCCACCTTCTAGAGGGAGCCTTTTCTGATTCCTTGAATTCTAATGCCTTCTGTCTGGTCATTATTTCCACTTTCTCCTGTATATAACCTGTTTGTGGGTGGTTATTTAGATGTTGCTTTCCCCATTAGATTGAGAACTCCTTAACGGCAAGTGCAGTCTTTTGCCTTTCTCTGTATCGACTGACTGAGGAAGAAAATTCAGAAGACTAGTCCAATCCTCATTTTACAAAAGGAGATACTGAGTCACGGTGGTGAAGTGATTTCAAGCCAAGTAGAGTCAAGACCTCCTACGTACCAGGCATTGTGCTAAGTGCTGGGGTTGCAAAGAAGGGCAAAAGAAAAATCCCTGCTTGCCTATTGTCACACAGGAGTTCAGTGACATTGGACTAGACTTGTAACCTGGCACTGTATACACAGGATCCCAGATTTAGCATGGATTTCAAAGGCCATCCAGTCCAATAGCTTTATTTTAGAGATAGAAAAAATAAGACAAAGAGAGCTTGTGAGTTCCCTGCAGTTTCATAGCTAGTGAGCAACATTAGACTATAAATAGTGAATCTATCATCAGACTATACACACGGAATCAGAGATTAGAGCTGAAAAGACCATCGAGGTCATCTAGGCCAACCTTTCATTTGACAGATGAGGAGATGAAGGCGCAGAGTGGTTCAATGACTCACCAGGGTCACACCATCAGTAAGTGTCAGAGGTGGGATCTGAATCCAGGTCTTCCTGCCTCTAAGCCCAGGATTGCAACCACTATGTCTCTACTCAAAGCCTTTCCATCTCAGTAGGACCTGTCAGCATAGTCTTTGAGAACTTGGGGTCTTCTCCTTGTCCCAAGGAAGCATCAGAGTATGGTCTCACTAGATGTCTTTCACAAGTACTATTATTTTTTTATATAATTAAGATTTTTTTATTTTTAGTTTACAACACTCAGTTCCACATAATTTCGAGTTCCAGATTTTCTTCCCCCCATCTCCCCCTCCCTCCCCAAGACGGCATGGAATCCAATATATCTTCTACATATAACTTCATGTTGAACTTATTTACACAGTAGTCAAGTTGTAAAGAAGAATTATGACCAATGGAATGAATCAGGAGAAAGAAGAAACAAAATTAAAAAAAAAAAAGGAGAGCAAACAGTGTGCCTCAATCTGCATTCAGACTCCACAGTTCTTTCTCTGAATGTAAATAGCTCTCTCCATCATGAGTCCTTTGGAGGTGTCTTTAAACCTTGTACTGCTGAGAAGAGCAAAGTCTATCAGGGTTAGTCATCACAGAAGCTATATATCTGTGGCTGTGTATAATGTTCTCCTGGTTCTGCTCCTCTCACTCAGCATTATATCGTGTAGGTTTTTCCAGGTTATTGTAAAGTCCATGTCTTCCCCATTTCTTATAGCACAATAGTATTCCATTACCATCATATACCACAACTTGTTCAGCCATTCCCCAGTTGATAGGCATCCCTTTGATTTCCAATTCTTTGCTTCTACAAAAAGAGCCGCTATAAATATTTTTGTGCATATGGGTCCTTTTCCCACTTGTGTGATCTCTTTGGGATGCAAC